>BCLG01000002.1:519676-603775 GCA_001602295.1 Zoysia matrella | reverse complement strand
CTTATTTTAAAATAGAGAGAGTATTTTGTTACCAGGCTGTTCTATGTCTTAACAAAGTATTTTTTTTTTAAATTATTAACACCATTAACTTTTAATATCAATTTTAACTATTCATATTTCAAAAAATTTATTCTAATGTGTAAAATTATTAGTTTTGATTTAAAATCCATTAATGATAAATCAAATAATAACAAAATTTTACACATTTGAATAAATTTTTTAAAAAAACAAATAATCAAAGTTATAAGTAAACGGTGTTAATAATTTAA
Organism: Zoysia matrella; assembly: GCA_001602295.1. Taxonomy (NCBI): domain Eukaryota; kingdom Viridiplantae; phylum Streptophyta; class Magnoliopsida; order Poales; family Poaceae; genus Zoysia; species Zoysia matrella. The sequence goes on along the minus strand of BCLG01000002.1, from coordinate 603,506 downwards.
AACCAAAGAAAGTACTAATGGGATCCTTCATTGTGGTTTGAACCATATAATGGGATCCTGCAAGCCTGGGTTCTTTCTAGTAGAAATGCAATTTTTACAGTAAGTAGACTTAAAGCATGTACTCTCTCAAATTTTAAATATTGGTACCATTAATTTTTAACAATTATTTGTCTTATTAAAAAAATTATTTAAAGAATAATATTATTAAGACATGTTTCAAATATCGATAAAATATATACTATTTATTATAATTTTTTAATAAGAAAAATAATAAAAATAAATGATAGAAGTTACCTGTGTCAATAGTTTAAAACGGAAGAAAGTATAACGTATGAAAGCCAAACTAATCATGCAACATCACCATTCAACTCTTTACCATACTTTTTAAATAATCGAAGAAAGGTTTGGGCCTTAGTCTCCAGTGAGATTACGATCTCTTATAAAGAATAGCAAATTTCATGTCTGCCAAAGCACTGATCTAAGCAAACAAGTAAGAAGAAACCGAACAAAAATTAAAGAGTAATCCTGTTTCAAGAACTCCATCCAAAACTAGAAAAAAGATGGGTAGCCATCATCTACAAGTGACGATTAGCATCTAGAATTATCTTCTTCTCTTCATCCTTCCTTTGTAATTGTGCCCAGAAATAGTGAGATGTCATACTTAAAATAGTGAGATGGTGGTGGCAGGTTTGTCGCCCGCCTCACTCAGCGACGGAAAAATAAATCCCTTGAGTCCTCAATCAAGGGTGGTGAGACCACGTTATGGATTTGTGCTGCGTCTGCCATCTCCACTATCACCATCCGAAGTCCTGCCACAGCTCAGAAAAGAATGCCGTGCGGAGGAGCAAAACGCAGGAGGATGAAACATAATAGAAAATCAGAAAGGAAATTGGCAAATTATTTGGAGGCTGTAGGATTTGAACCACGGATGTGGGCTTAGCTTCTTGGCTGCTGTTTGAAGCCTCAGAGAATCCAGATAAAAAGAATTCTAATAAGTATCAACCGAGAAAGTTTTTAAAAAATTATAAAATCGATAAATTTAACTATTATTTAATATTTTTTTCTATAATGCACATCAATATAACTAAAATGATAAAATCTCATAATCTAAGTGTTTAAGATTTTAAAATATTAAAATTTAAAAATTTATATAAAATCTCTTAATCCAAACGACAGAGATTTTATAATAATTCGAATTTAAAATCTATAATCTTATAATTCGAATTCAAACGGGCCTTAGATGTGTCCACGGCTACGAGGCCGTGTTCCTCTGGCTCTGCATCCCAAGTCCTTGACAAACGCTATGATTAGAGCAGCAGCCCCTTAGGTCGTGCAGCGATGGCAGCAGCTGAGTGGGTGGTGGTGAGATATTTCATCCCCATCGATTGCGCTGTAAATTGCTGGCCAATTCGATTCCATGATTCTATCACACGAAACTCCATGGAGCTCCATCCCATTTCTGGTATGTCATATGGTCGTGGACATTCCATCCATTCCCAACCAACACCTCTCCCATCTAGCCAGCTTTCAGTTTCCAAATTGTGACATACTCCCTTCAGTTTAAATTTTTGTTTCAATGTGTGAAAATTATTAGTTGTGATTTAAATTTTATTAATAATAAATCAAATAATAACAAAAATTTACATATTTAAACAAATTTTTTGAATAAGATGAATAGTCAAAGTTTTTACATTAGAAATCAACCGTGTCAATATTTAAAACCGGAGGGAGTATAAATTAATTTTGAATGTTGATGATTTGCTTCTGTAGGTATTGCAAAATCAGTTTGTTGTTTTAATTTCTGACACAATGTTTAATTACAAATTGTTTCTGGTATAAGTGCAGCATAAATGACTTTAAGAGTGATCTTTAATACTAATTACCTTTGGCAAAATGAATGGATCATATAGATCCTGAATATTCCGAATTTAATTTTCTGATATTGCTATAAATCAATTAGTTACAGGGAGAGTATGGTAGCAATATATTACGCTCAATAAAACCTACTACCGGAATCAACCAGTTCCTCTAGAAAAATTCTTCATGCGATAGGCTTTCATTTCAATCCTAGGGACAGATCTCTTACGATGCTTTTGAAAACCGTAGGGAAAAAATCTCATTGCCTACTGTTTCATCAAAGTCCTAGCAAATCTAAACTTTCTCTAGAATATTCTTCAGTTTCCTTGGGGAATCGACCAGCCGCCAGCCCTTTCAAATTTTCATCTCTTCTCTCTCCTCTCCAGTTACCATAAATCGCTGACCCTTGCTTTAAAAAAATCATGGCCCCTGTCCCTGTGGCCCATGTCTGAAATTCCCCATCTCTCTCTCTCTCTCTCTCTCTCTCTCTCTCTCTCTCTCTCTCTCTCTCTCTCTCTCTCTCTCTCAGGGAGCATCAACGGTGTCGGAAGGTTGCAGTGCGGCGGCAGTACGAGACGACGGAAGGCGGGGCGTGGTGCGGCAAAAAGGGTGGCTTCCGACGCGGCAGCAGCGGTGCCAATGAGGCGGCCCTGGGGCAGCGTGGGGTAAAATATTCAAACAAAGCTTCATTGTTGTAGTTCTCTTTCAGTCCATCTTTACAGGATTAATAACCTATCATATTCATATGTATCGTAAAACTACAGATCTAACGTTTTAATGTATCACAAAACTATAAGTCTAAAAAATTATATCACAAAACTATATATTTAATGATTTAGTATTATAAAATTACATATTTAGTATGTAATATCATAAAACTAAAGATATCACACATCTTAACTTCTAAGCATGTAGTTTTGTGATACATTTAAGAGCTAAATCTGTTGATTTGCGATGCAACTCTTTAAATATGTAGGTTTGTGATATAATACAATACTAAATTTGTAGTTTTACGATACAAGTGTTTAAATCTATAATTTTGTGATAGTTTTATCAAAGTATATATAGTTTTGTGAAATTTACTCATTGATAAAATATAAAGCATTGCATGAAAGATACAAATAATTGTCAGAGTGTAGGAAGTTTGGATAGATAAATAAGATCTATCCAGCTCATTATGAGCCCAAGAAATATGCCAAATAGCATATGCATGAATATTTGATCTGATGAACCAATGAATTAATGTATAGATATACAATAATCATTTTCTTAGCACTTTTAACCTAAAGAAATAGAGCTTACTTGCTGCAGCAACTTACGGCTTGCATATGCTTCTAGGTTGGTGCAGTCGCAGCCGGCTCTCGTTAGTAGCTGAAACGAACATAACCATAGAATCTTGATGTTGGGTCATGCCAATTTACTGGTAAAAAATTTGTTAGACCGTGGCATCGCAAGGGCATCCAACTATATAGTTTTTCAATTCATAATGCAAATCTCTGCCATAAAAATGTTTCTTGTTAAATGTAACAGCGAGCTTGTTTAAGTCTCTAGTTACATCACCATAATTATATTTTTAATTATACAAGAAAACTATTTTTAATTAAAAACTAGCTGAAAAAGCTGATGTGATGGCATACAAGCTAAGAAATTGCAACACATTGGAATACATAGGGCAAGGTATTCTTCTCGATAAGTGTGTTTGGTCTGGGATCAAAGTAGGATGCAATGTGGTCATCTGTAATTTATCGGAGGGGCAGCCCTGTACTCTATTTGGTAGGATGTCTGGGTGAGGCAAATGTTTTTTTTGTTTGTTTGAGGAATGAGTGAGGGATGAAGCCGTCTTAGCTTTTGTTTGGTACGAGGGATCAATGAGGGTTGAGGTTTAATAAAAAAGAGAGAAGTTTGCCAAAGTTTCAATTTGCAAAATCAACTTGACTTATTTGAATTAAATCAAGTGAAAGTTGAACGTGATTATTTCTTAAGGAATTTTTCTTAAGGAACTTGACTCCACAAGAAAGATTTCATTTGCGCCACCCATAATTTACGTATTTTTTTTTGTTCCAGTGGACAGTGCGACAGAATAGTTCTACAGTACCCATCTTGTTCCTGTCATCCATAATTTTCAGTATTTTTTGTTCAAGTTTAACAGTTTTTTCAAATAAGAATTTGTGTCACATATATTTTATATGGAATTTTTAAAATTCCACTTTTTAACCTTGAATTCAAATTCAAATTTCAAATTGAGCTAGTTTTTTTTTTTCAAAGGAACTTGGAGGGAAAGAGGTTGACGAGATCAAAAGTAACAGAATAACTAGTGTGGCGTTATTTCAAATTTGTTTAATTTTGAGATCGAATTTCAATTTGTTTAATTCATGTCTATCTAGTTTTTTCAAACAAGAATTTGTTTCACATACAGTTTCTATGGAAAATTTTAAATTTCACTTTTTTAACCTTTTGAAATTGAAATTTCGATGCGAGCTATTTTTTCCATAGGAGGGAAAGAGATGGATGAGATGAAACTAAATAATTTTGGAAATTTCTGTTTCCCGGGAACACCAAAAAATTTTGATCGATTAATCTTCGGAAATTTTAACCAGGTTCCCAAAGTTTCCTAAAGTTGTTTGTTAGTTTAATCACGTCGATCTCTTCATGTGGGTGCCCTCCGACTTCCTCTTAGTTCCGAGATTAGAACGTTTAGTCTCGTAGATTAGATTTTTCTTGAAAGGTTAATCCTTCAAAATTCAAGGAAGTTCCCTCAAGTTTTTTAGATTTTCCAAAGTTGTTAGTTTCATCTTGGCGACCTCTTTTCCTCCAAGTTCCTCTGAGAAAAAAAATAGCTCAATTTGAAATTTAAATTTAAATTCAAGGTTAAAAAGTAGAATAAAAAAAATCCATAGAAAATATAGGTGAAACAAATACTTGTTTGGAAAGTAAGGCTCGCTATCGAAGAGGTGAAACCGCAGCTACATGCTACACTTGTGACTTTTCCATCTTCTTCCTCAAACATTTATTATTATTCATCTGATAGAAAAAAAATACTCCTTTATTTTTGAATTCGTATCGTTTGGACAAGGATTCTAGATTAGAACAAAACCAAGTTTATTGTGTCCTGACGACAGAGGGAGTTCAAAGTTTCGGCGATGGACTTTGCTGATTCAACGCAAAACACACACCACACCTTCAAACCGGCGGGCGCGCGCATTGATCTACTATGTTTACTAGAAAGATAGTGCGGCTTTGCCACGCTTTATTGCCATCTTCTATATATTGTATTAGAGAAAATACAGGTGGATAATATCCCCAACGCATTGTATAAGAGAAAATGAAAAAGTGATGTAGAACTTTTACAGTGGTGATATCACATTAATTTGTCTCGCTGTTTACATGTCATCTTTTAATAAATCATAGAGTATTACATGTTGGGGAATTAAGTTACCTCAAAATCGATTAAGCCAATGCTACTGTGAGGAGATGCACCAAGCTTTTCCTCCACTTATGGGTAAATCTGACCCTTGATCCTTGAGTTCAAGCAAAACAGTTAGCTTCCATGCATCAGCTTTCATGTGCTTTCCTCAGGTGTCAGGTCAGGTAAAACTAAAAGGAGATTCAGTTTCAGGGAAGAGCAAGTATCCCAGTCAGCTTCCATGCATCTATTTTGTCATTGCATTCATAATACAGGAGCTACATCACTCACCATGCATGTTAAACTATCTTAGCATGAAAGTATTATGCTTGACCTTGTTTTCTCAATTCTTTGTTGTTCCACAAACATGAAAGTTCACATAGACTCAGGTGTAAAGGAACAAATTGTAAGGTCGGGAAACAGCTAAAAATTCTTTATAGCTAGAAGATCATAGACTTTCAAACCTGCAATTCATTACATCACCATCAATTGTAAGTAACAATGAATTTACCCAAGAAGATAAAGGTGGTGCAATTTAGGTGTGCGAGTGTCACGGCATATAAGCTCTGCACGTGTTCTTGAGTTCATGTTCAGTAAATTTTTGTATATCAGGAAAGTATTCCAAAATAATAAAAAATATCACTCGAAAAGTCGCAATCCATATGGCAGTCGCATTCTTGTCTTTGTGCAGAAAAATAATTAAATATTACGACAATGATTGGCATGTCACTCAATTATTAACATTAAGAAATTCTGGAAAAAGGAAACTAATAATACACTGTTGCGCTTGAGCAGATCATACTTGATGCTGGGTATACTGGAGCCAGTGTGTGTGTGTGTATCACCGTAGTGTACATCTCAGCTACATGGCAGTACTCAATATTATCGTGAGACAATATGTTCTATAAGACCGGTTTGCTTTAGAAAATTCTAGAGTGCAATGTAGAGCAGGGCTACTAAGTACTATTGCAAAATTCTGAGTCACAATATAACCACACCTACTAAATAAAGCACTATTGTAGTATATGCATAACAAAAACTTTGGGTCAGTGCTTAACCTTCAAAATTTGAATGAATACCATAAATAACTGAAGTGCTGTACCAATGCTCATAATAACAAATTAAGCTTATTTTAACATTTGACTCTGTAGTGATGGATTTACTTATTTTATTTCCAACTCTTTTAGGAAGAAAGTTAACATCTAAAAGAAATAAGGGTGAATAATTCTAAAGCATATTGCTCTCAGGCATTTCATCGAGCATACGGTCAGCAGGGCTCGTTCAAGGGTGAGCTAGCAGAATAACAAATGATGAACTCGAGACTTAGAGCTTGGTGCATGCAACTAAGATTAACATAGGATTTAGAAACCTTGTGCAGCAAAAGAAAAATTTATCCACACTGATAGTATGGAAATATGAGCTGATTATGGAACAAATACACGTGATTCTTTAACCCATCAAAATGCATTAACTGCACGGTAGGACACTGTGTGTCCCTATGATGAAGTTGATTACCTACATTAAGTGGAGCTATTGACACCAAAAATTGACATCCAGGCAAAACCGGAACCAGAAGTTCCGGTTTCAGCAGCTTCACTACGGCAAAAATGGCTAAGTCCTCACCGGAGTGTCCGACATATAGCCAGAGGTTCCGGCAAGCTTTCTCTGGAACTGAGGCTTCGGCCACCGAAGGGTTCGGCCGTTTGCCGAGGGTCCAACATCAGAAGTTCCGATATGCCAAACTGGAAGTTTCAGTTTTGACAGGGTCACCAGTAGCAAAATTGTCTATATCAATGCTAACTCCGATTATTTCCAAAGTTTGGTGTTTGTACATGTTTTCAGGTTACAAATGGGCATTTTATTCAATTTTCATAGAAGAAACAAAGAAGTAACTATAAATAGAAGAAGATGAAGCCAAATTCCTAATTCAAAGGTTCCAAGATGTAGCCCTCGTCAAGACAATCGAAAAGGATATATGGATGACCTAATTTGGAGCTCGGATGAGGAAGCTACAGGGTTTTCAAAATGCACACAGGCTGCAAAATTGGAAGTTCCGGTTTCGTATAACGGAAGTTCCGATGTTGCTGATTTGCACACCCGAGGAAACCAAAAGTTCCGGTTTTGAATTCCGGAAGTTCAGGTTTTGCCTGTTTCGAGGAATATGTTTCAAATTTGATTTCTTGCCGATTTGTTGAAGTTTTTGGCTCTCCATGTGATAAGTCCATCCCCTCTCTATATAAAAAGAAGGTCACGGCCGATTGAGGGACAACAATCACATCTCCAATCGTACTTTTACATTTTGACCCCTCAAACCCTAACTCTCTCTTCCAACCTCTATATGCTGTTCATCCACAGGTCTCCACGACCAGAGATGGCGTCTTAGGGCCTGCTGACCGATCTAGGACACGTTCGGCGATGCTCATGCCCACTCGAGGTCCCTTTCGGGCGTGAGATTCAATAACCTTTGCTAGTTTGCTCGTAAATTAGCCGTTCTTCGTCACGACAGTGCGTTGTTTATCTCTTTGCTGGTTTGCACATAAACCTAGCCGCCTTTCACAGCGAAATCGTGATACATACCCTTTTTCGAACCGATCAGGGAAAAACGGAAGTTCGGGTATGCCAAACCGAAAGTTTTGATTTTAGCAGCTTCAGCGATCTGGTCCATAGTGACCCGCACGACCTAGTGCTCTTATTTGGTTTTGATCATAACAACCGAATTTTTCTTACCTAGCCTTTTCTCTAATTGATCCATCTTTGTGGTTCGCCATCACCATCACATTTGGCCTCTTTGGGGCGTTGCATCTATTTGCGATTGTTCTTATTCTTGTTGAGCAGGTTTTATTTGTAAAGACCAAAAAAAAAAGAAGAAATCAAGACCACCTTGTTGTTGCGGTACAATCAAGACAAGAATAGAACACATGGCGGGCTATTCATATTGCCACGATGATCACAAGGTACAATATGCAATGGCAACCCTTAATGATCATTTTGCAAGCACTGCAAATTCTAATATTGATATTGCTAGATATCATAATAAGTATATTGCATCGACTAGTCATTATATATATAGTGGTCTTAACTATTCGAATCATCATTCCGAATACATGCAAGACCTATTGTCCATGATGCAACCATTGTTCATGATGCATTTACTCCAAGTTTAAATTCTACTAACAACATCCGATACGCATATCCTCATGCATTGGTAATAGGGCAAGCTCATATACAGATGAGTAGTTATCAAGATCAAGCCAACATAACGGTTCGGCTAAGTTTTATGAAACACCACATGCTAATTTTGTGAATGCTCAATATAGTGTTTCTTCTATCAATGCACCGGCATCAATTGCACCATTTATAATAGCTTCATATGATGTGCCGATGCATGACACATATGGCCATACTAGTTCATATTATTCATCAAATTATTCTCAAGTGCCACATGATGCTTCGCATGTTACTAGAGTGGAGGTTATGCCTACAAATTCAGCACTATACTCAAGTCTTGATGATCGTAATTCGGCTCCTTATATTGCTGAAAATTGTAGCCAAATTAATAAAAGTTTAGCAAACATTCACATACCTTCATATGCTACACTTGCATATACTTCATCCACTAATTCGGCTTTAAATGCAAATAATAATGATGGCTGAATGGGTGAAAATTCAACAATTGCTCCTATGTTCCCTCAAGATGTATTTTCAAGTATAGAGAAGAAAATGGATGCGATTGTTGCAAAACATCTTGCAAGAATCAAAAGCCATTCTGATAAAAAGCCGATTATTACTGAATTATCGGCTACAAGTGAGATCGAGAAAATAAACATAGCTACACGAGAGAATATTGGATGTAAAAAGATAGCCATGTTTAATTTTCCTAAAGAGGTCATATGTTTGTCAAGTGACTATTCCATTATTCATCAATCTCACCCCGTAACCGAACAAGGTTCAGTCAATAAGGAACATCAACAGGAGTGTGGAGTTAGAGATGAATAGAAGACAAAGGCGTTGCCATACACAGTTTGATGATTTCCAGCGATTCTACGAAAACCGAAACTTCTGATTTCATAAATTGGAACTTACGGTTTTCACAGAGTCATATCAAAGTTCCACGCCTCTCCAATATATTTGATAAGGTACATTTTATGAGTACTTTACCTAATTCCCAATCAGATCATGAGTTTTCAATTGATGCATCCGTTGGCACTGCCACGGCATATAATTCTAAAAGATCGATTGAGGAGGGTAAATTACTTGTTCCTAAGGGAGAGTTTTCACATAGTATCGGTCAATGCATTGTCAAAATTAGAAAGGCCGATAACAGTAATGTTTTGGCATTCAAACTTTCAATCTCATCATTGCCAAAGTTTTTATCTAAATGGTTTACTTGTGGCCATTCAGGTTTTAAAAGAACAAAATCAAGATTAATCGATGTTGCAAAAACCAATGTTAGTGTGGTAGTAGATTCTAAAGCATCTGGTAAAGGAGACACAAGTAAAGGCGTAGCCGAATGGATAGATGAGAACTCTGAACCATTCATTTGGTTAGTCTTAAAGCCATCTCCTCAAAAGAATCTGCTAAAGAAAACAAAGTACATTTTTGATTTGACTTTGTGTGATGATCTATTTGATAACTTGCTTGAAAACAATTTTATTAGACTTAAAGATCACGAAGTCATATCATCAATGCAAGAGGTAGGGAAGCGAGCATATTGCAAGTGGCATAATTCTTTTGATCATAGCACTAAGAATTGCGATATGTTCCGTCAAAAAGTCTAATCGGCCATTGATGGAGGACTATTGATTTTTGAAGAAACACATAAAGATGACCAATTGGCTCCAATTGGTCTTGATAGCAAAAAGTTATCAAATCGGCCATAGGCCGATTTAGCTAAAAGTGACGAGTTGATTTTTGGTAAAAATAATTTAAAGCCCTTCAATAAAGAGAATGCAGTTGCCGATGAGATTCATTATGATATTGTTAAAGGTGATGATGCATCGTGCATTAGAGGCAACAAAAGGTTTTTAAGCTTGCTCATGACCGATTACCTTCAAATCGGCCAAATTCAGTAAAGCTGAAAAAACCGAAACTTCCGGTTTGCCAAAGCAGAACTTTTGGTTTTCATAGATTCAATAAAATGAGCAAAAATCCAAGAGTCAATGTGAAAATGATTGAAGGAGGTAAACTCCATGGCCAACATCAGGTTAGAAAGATAAAGCTTACTTTTGAGGAGCTTTTGGCTAAATATGTAAAAGAAAGAGATGCAAGAAATACTTCTAAGCAAAATTACCCTAAGCCATCAAGAGTGCCTCCACAATGCAAACATGAGGGTATGAATTGGCAAAAGAAGAAAGTTTATTCAGAGGCTCCATATCGTCCTTTTACGCCAATTATACCAATGCCATATGGATCACCCACTATAGGTTTTCATTCTTATTCATCATGGGAGTGTCATGGTTCATGGATGCAATCTTATTTCTATCCTAGGCAAAATATGAATACAAGAAAACAAACCACTGGAAGACAACCATACCCAAGAGACCGTTTCAATAAGAAGGATCGGTCAATGGCTCAAGAGAAGGTAAAAATGGTTCGGCAAGTTTATCGTGTCAAAAAAGATGGTCGTAAAGAAAAAAGTTCAGATCTGAATCTAGCTGAAGAAAAGCCAATTCATACTTCGAAAACTTCAGCTTTTAGTGGCAAAGAGATGAAACAACCAAGTGTTGGCATCCTTGATGCTAAACTTGAGCCAAACAAGATTGAGGTGTCCAAGAGCAAATTAGAATTGGCAATTTCCAAGACAAAAACATAATCAAGAGGTCCACTCAGTTTCTCAAATTGACAAATAAACAAATTGCAAAAACTTAGTGCCGAAGAGGTGAAAGAGAAGGGAATGGTATGGGTTCACAAATGAAATTTGCAAGAATGTGACAATAATGATGGTCATATGATGGGTGCAAAGAGGATAGTGGAAAAGAAAAGAACTAAGAAACAATAAAGGTATGTTCCTGATCATCAAGATTATTGGTCATTTCTTCATCTTGATTCATTTTCCTTGTCACCAATGCGTCTGACCTGGAGCCATCTTCATATGTTTGTTGTCATCCTTCTTGGCTTTAGTTTAATCCTTGGGAGAACAAATATTGTTCACGCTATGAAGGGTTATATCCAAGTAGCTATACAATTGTTGAAATTAATTATGAAGACCGAAATAACTACATATATGGCATTTGTATTATTTGGAGTTTATTTCATTCATATGAGTTATATGAAGGATATCTTGTAGTACTCCCATCAATGCATGCCTATATGCTAAATCTTATATCATAAATTTAATGTTATTAAGCATTTAGGTTTATGATAATTGTAGCTATGTATTTGGTATGATGAGTATCCGGTTACAATGACGATAAAGCTTAATTTTTAATTGTTAAATGACCTATACTCGAAATTGCCATTGCTAAAATCTTGAAAAAACTGGAAGTTCTGGTTTGGTAAACAGAAAGTTCCGGTTTTGATTGGAAAAGTGATAATTTGGCTATTTCTGTTCTAAAGTTGGACTGAGCCGAATCAAAGTGGTGGAGAGTCTTTTTAGCCATTGTCCATGTGATTCTAGCCTAATATTTCAAAAGAAGTTTAAAATTCGACATGTACACATTTTATGAACTATTTAGTTCTATTGCAGAACTTAGAATAATTTGAAAAGAGTGCTTAAATGCAGAACGGCATGGTTTTGACATGGGTAGAAGAGCATGAGACTTCTATAGCCGATGAGTTGTACCATCCATCGTCGAGCTACTAATAACTTTGACACTCTGGGGGCAAAACGTCCTAAGCGAGATGAAGGATAATATTGATAATCCATGAAAGTCCATGTTCCAAATTTTCATTTCAAAAATCTGGTCTTGAAGGACCGATGCTTGAACTTGATAATGTTGCATCCAAAGAGGCAATGATGTCGAGTTCTTACTTTCAAAAATTTTGATCTTGGCAAGTAGTGATTCGGCTTTTGATGTTTCAGAACTTGATGAAGCCGAACCCAAGGACTTCAGGGTGATTCATGGAGACTTTTGCATGACGAAGACACTACAAAGTGAATCATTGCCGACCATCAAGATGCAGTGAGGAACCTAATTCCATTCGGCTAAGGGTTTGAATACCATTTTCTAAATTAGTATGGCCAATGGTTTGTTTGGGTAAACTGTCACTCTTGAATAATTTTGGGTCTAAAGAATGTTTTTTGGTACGTAAACTTTACCCAAAAATAGGAGGGCATATGTTGACACCCAAAAATTGACATCCAGGCAAAACCGGAAGTTTCGGTTTTAGCAGCCGCACTATGGCAAAAATGGTTAAGTCCTCACCGGAGTGTCCGGCATATAACCGAAGGCTCCGGCAAGCCTTCTCTAGAACTGAGGCTTCGGTCACTGGAGGGTCCGGCCGTTTGTTGGAGGGTCCAACATCGGAAGTTCCAGTATGCTAAACCGAAAGTTTCGGTTTTGACAGGATCACCAAGGGCAAAATTATCTACATCAATGCTAACTCCAATTATTTCCCAAGTTTAGTGTTTAGACATGTTTTCAGGTAACAAATGGGAATTTTCATCAATTTTCATAGAAGAAACAAAGAAGTAACTATAAATGAAAGAAGATGAAGTCAAATTCCTGATTTGAAGGTTCGAAGATGTATCCCTCATCGAGACGATTGAAACGGATATATAGATGGCCTAATTTGGAGCTCGGATGAGGAAGCTACAGAGTTTTCAAAATGCACACAGCTACAAAACCGGAAGTTCCGATGTTGATTTGCACACCCGAGGAAACCGGAAGTTCCGGTTTTGGATTTCGGAAGCTTCGGTTTTGCCTGTTTCGAAGAATATGTTTCAAATTTGATTTCTTGCCGATTTGTTGCAATTTTTGGCTCTCCACAGGATAAGTCCATCCCCCCTCTATACAATGAGAGGGTCACGGCCGATTGAAGGACAACAATCACATCTCCAATCGTACCTTTACATTTTTACCTCTCAAACCCTAACTCTCTCTTCCATCCTCCATATGTTGTTCATCCACCGGTCTTCACGACCAGAGATGGCGTCTTAGGGCCTGCTGACCGATCTAGGATACATCCGGCGACGCTCATGCTCACTCTGGGTCCCTCTCGGGCGTGAGATTATACGGCCTATGCTAGTTTGCTCATAAATTAGCCGTTCTTTATCACGAAAGTGCGTTGTTTATCCCTTTGTTGGTTTGCACGTAATCCTAGTCGCCTTTCACAGTGAAATCAGAATACACACCCCTTTTCCGAACGGATCAGAGAAAAACAGAAGTTCCGATTTGCCAAACCGAAAGTTTTGGTTTTGGCAGCTTCAGCGATCTGGTCCGTTGCGACCCGCACGACCTAATGCTCTCGGTGCATTGACCCGGACGAATCTTTTGGGCGTCAACTGGAGCACCTCATCGTATGTGCATGCCACGAGCACCTGATGCGGCACCGTGACGCGCACTCAAGGCAGCGCCGTGACACGCGCTCGAGGCGGCATCAGGCGCAGCAGACGAGCGCACATGTGCCCATTTCGCGCTTACTAGCTGCGTCGTCCGGTCCCACGGCGGTGGAGCACATTGTCGAGGAGCTCGGGATTTACTAAGGTCACGCCCCACGCGCGTGGGCGGAGAGAGAAGGTGATCGAGCGAGAGGAGGTCGAGGCTCTAGAGGATTCGCAACCAATCACGTCATGCAGTAAGCGGATAGAGACCCGACCCGCTTGAAATCGAACGGTTTGTACGATGAATTTGCTGGATCTGACGGCTACAACTTAACGGATTATGTGGTTTAACCAGCGCGTGAGAAATTGCGCTACTTTAGAATATAAGAGATTGGAGATTTCATAGAGGTTTAATTCATCAATAGTTGACGACCGAGCGGTACATGGTGCTAGGAGTCCAATTATCGGGAACGACATTGGCGGCGACGAGCATTCTGCCGTAGCCGGAGGTACATGCTGCTACAGTACTTTTATTTCTTGAACCTATTTAAACACCACCTATTACTTTTTTGCCATCTTAATACATCATCAGAATCTGCTTATTGACTTATTCGGTTGCTAAGTTAGGAATATTTCCTAAGAGGATTGATTTCTCGGTATGGAATAACTCATTCTAAGTTAATAGCTTAATTTTTATTTATGGAAAATTTTATTAGGGTGTAAATCAAACTCGGTCTATTTCTATATTTCTTTCTTCTATGACCCAAAATGAAAACACATCTTCTACCACATGGAACGAAACCGGGCCACAGAAGACAAAATACAAGTATAGACTAGGTTTGATTCCCACCCTAATAAAATTTTCCATAAATAAAAATTAAGCTATTAACCTAGGATGACTTATTCCATACCGGGAATCAATCCTTTTGGGAATAATTTCTAGCCTATCAACTGAACAAGCTCTAAATATGAGCAGGCGGCAGGGTTCTGTGATGCAGAATGGCTCCTTTATTTATTCAGTTGAGATTAGTTTTGGTTTCGTTCAAGTCAAAAAGGCATTATGCAAAAGTTAAATTTGAGCAAGTATTATGTAAATTTGTTTTTTTTAAGCTCAGCTTGTATTAATACAAGTTGTCATACTTATATCATAGAAATTGTGTCATGTTTTTTGTCCATAGCAAAGAGAGAATTTGCCATATTGCTTTCCCATATCGAAGAAAAATTACATCAAATTGCCTTGCCCGTAGTGTCGCACAGGCACTCGGACTAGTAGGCTAATAAGATTTGGAGCCCCTAGCTGAAATCTTGCATGGTGAGTTAATTTGGCTGGTTGGACTATGCCGTGCATAATGTTACATTTCTTCCTGCGCAAGCAATCCTAAACCAAAGTGAATAGGCCCTTACGCCAGATGCATCATCAAATCACATGATGGGCGCATGTTTGTCGCACGGCTTAGGGGCTTTTGTTTGGACGGGAGCTTGAGCTCTGATAATGCTGGTTGTTGGCTAATTGAAAAGCAAGCAAATCAAATTGGATGTTAGCCTTCTAATATACTTTTAGGTGCGCTGTATACAAAAAACCACAAAAACAGCTCTAAATGAGCTTTTTAACTATTAGTTCGTATCTTTGAAAGGTAGCTTTTCAACATTACAAAAGCGAGCTTTTTAGAAACTCATTTTGTTATAGCTTGTCAGCCTTTCATCAAGTAAAGCTAGATAAAAGGATGAAACAAACTGCACCTTAGGCTTAGAGGCTTAAAGGTTTTTCTCAAGATGATGCCAATGGATTGAGCAAATAGTCCGGAGAGGGAGTGTAGCTATTAAAGTCAACAACGATATTGGCCACAACTTTCAATTAAAAAAAAAAAGACTGCATCAAGGGGATCCTCTCTCACAATCCTATTTAATTTGGTGGTAGATATGCTTGCCATTCTAAATGATAGAGCCAAAGACAATAAGAATTTTGCCGGAGTCGTTCCACACTTAATTAAAACATGGATTGTCCATCCTGCAATATTCAAATGACATCGTACTTTTTTTGGAACATGATATATTTCGAGCTTGAGATCTTAAACTAGTTTTAAGCACCTTTGAGAAACTATCCAGATTAAAAATTAATTTTCATAAAAGTGAATTTTTTTACTATGGTGAGGCCAAAGAGAACATGAATATGCTCAACTCTTTGGCTGTTAAAGTGGAGGATTTCCCTTTAGATTGATATCTTAGCATTTTTGTGCATCACAAAAAGTTATCAAATAAATACTGGTTAATAATTGAGGAAAGGCAATGTGATGAACATAAGAAGTTCAGACTTGCTAAGTGGAATGTGGTATCTATGCCCAAAGAACTAGGTGGGCTAGGAATACAAAATCTTGAAATTTAGAAGAAATTCCTCCTAGGCAAGTGGTTATTTAAAATTATTAATGTCGGGATTATATACCCCGGGTATCTACGCTCCTGGCTTAGGCCCTCTTTGTTTGAGCCGAAGCTTTTGGGCTTTTAGAAAAGCTAACTGGTGGCTAGTTGAAATGCTGGCTAATGAAATTTAGATGTTGTCTTTTGTAATATACATTTAGCTTTTCTGCATACCAAAAGCTAGAAAAGCAGCTCTCAATGAGCTTTTCAGCTTTTACTTCATTTCTGCAAAAGCTAGCTTTTCAGCATTCTAAAAGCGAGTTTTTCAAAACTTTGTTTGTTTCAGCATCTCAGTTTTCAACTGGAAAAGCTAGCTGAGAAGTAGAAACAAAGAGGCCCTTAATCCGAAGGTCTAGCCACGAAAGACGACCCAACACATCGTGAGCCCAACCAGAGTTCACAAACAACTCAACTTCGCCAAGTCCTGAAGACATGGTCCAACCATCCGAGGGTCAGACCCACTTGAAGACGTGACCCGACCTGACCATCCATGGGTCGGGTTTACTTGAAGATGAGGTCTGATCCCCTGAGGGTCAGATTCACCTGAAGATGCAGCCCGACCACCCAAGGATCAAGGCCGCTCGACAACAAGGTCCAGCCATCTGAAGGTTGGGCAACCACCTTACTCGACCGAACCAGGGGTTGGGCGCCGCCTTTGGACGACCACCGCCCGACAAGAACAGAGGTTCCTCGCACTATGTAGCAGGTACTGTGTACGGGAAAAAGCCGACTCTGTTCATCTCGCGGTGGACAAAAGATGGAGATGAGGACGATAACAAGATGACCTGACGCTCAGAAGCAGTCAGGGAATAAACATCCGGATGCTCACGACCCCACCTGATAGGGGATGATGAGGACATCACTGCTTTAGATACACACAACACTCCTCAAGTTAGTATTGATGGAACTCATGCACGACAGTTGACATTAGAGATGAGCTTATTACTAAACACATGTTTTTCTTCCTTTGAGAATAGATTCCTACCTAATAATTTAATTGTGATTAGGAACATTGGATAGGAGCAACGAAAGTTGGAGAATAACTTGGAGATGCTTAAACAAGGAAGGACATTCAATTACAGGAGTCTGAATCCAACTCAGGTTTGAGTTCGAGTCAGACTCTAGAACTCTATTTTGGATATTCTAGATATCGATGGAAAGCTAAAGAGATAAGCTTTCCAACGGATCTAATCTTGTGCCAAAATACCTCCTAGATCTTTAGGAATTGTGGAGACATTAAGACATTCAAAATCTGTTAGGCTGCTATGACACCATCTTTTCGTCCTTGGGTCAAGTATCTTTCTCAGGCCATTAGTATTAGTTTTTGCCTTCTAAGAACGCCCTAACCTCTATATAAATAGTAGCCACCATCATTAGACTCAGGTTTTTGTCTAGTTTAATCTGTTATCAAACAGTTTCATCGCTTTTCAGTTTGTTGGATTCTAACTTCGTGAGTTAATTCAAAAGTTAGTTATGAAGTTCAGAAATGATGTCTCTGAAAGGCCTAAAGTGATAGTCACCGGACAGTTCGGTGAAGATATGCATCGGACAATCTAATATCATATGGAATGGATTCCAGAGAGAGTGTATCCCTGGTCTACTAAAAGTCAGAGTTACCAGACAGTCTGGTGGAGCGTCGGACAATTCGGTGTGGAGAATCACCGAACAGTCCGATGACTGGAAAAAACAGTCAGCTCTATGACATCACGTTCCAATAGTTGTTTCTAGGCTCGAAGTCTATTTAAACTATGGAGGGGGATGTTTTCTAGTGTGACTGAGGTCTGAATTGTTAGAGCAAACTTGTGAGAGGCCAAGGCACACCAAGGAGAGATCACAACACAAGATTGGAGATCTTTGGTGCTAGTAAGGGAGTGATAGCAGCATTCATATACTTCTAGAGCTTGTAGGGTTGTGAGAGGAGCGATATTTGCCTATTACTCTTGGTTTGGCAGCCTAGATCGGCTAAGAGTCGGTGTTGGAGCTTGCGAGAAGATTGTGGAAAATGAGGCCAAGTTTGTGAGCGGATTCGGGTCTCTTGCTCCAAAGGGACACCGAGAGGGAGCGCTCGAGCCTTAGAGGCTTGCTTTCGCACGAGGGTTTTGTTTGCTAGAGTCAAGTCGTCGGTGACTTCGCTCCGAGAATGAAGCGTACCCTTGGGAGCACCATTTTAGAAACGGCGGGAGAGACCGGTACTCCGACGGGAGTGGTCCAATGAGGATTAGGAGAATTGTTAGCTTCATGACCTTTGAAGTCCCCTAAAATGTATGAATAGATTTTAGTGATTGAGTGGACACTATAGGTAATGGTTGTGATTGTAGGTGCCATCCCACTAATTCTACATCAATATGGTGGGCTCCTCCGGTGGATGACAAGGACGATCCCTAGAAGAGAAATTTCTGGGTGTCAGAGGACCAAGGCTAAGGATTAGCTAGAGAGTCTATAGGAACGTCGGTACTATTAAGGGGGTAAGAACATTTGTCCCCTGCCATACAAGTGTTAGAGGGTGTGAATGCTCCTTAGATCCTCAGAATATATTTCAGAGAAGGTGTTTCCCTGGCCGAGGAGGAAGAAGGGTCATCGAACAATTCAGTGGTCCAGTCACTGGACAGTCCGGTGATTACATAAAGTAGTCAGCTTTATGATATCATGTCCCAAAGGTTGTTTCTGGGCTTGGAGCCAATTTAAACCGTGGAGCAAGACATTTTCCAGTGTGTCTGCAGTTTGAAAAGCTAGAGCAAACTTGTAAGAGGCTAAGGGACACCACCAAGAGAGCATTTTGTAAGATTAGAGATCTTTGGTGCTAGTAAGAGAGTGATAGCTAGCATTCATACACTTTTAGAGCTTGTAGGGCTTGAGAGGAGTGATCTTTGTCTATTACTCTTGGTGTGGGCAGCCTAGACCGCTAGGAGTCGATGATCGAGCTTTTGATGAGATTGTGGAAGACATCACTAAGTTTGTACGTGGTTTCGGTCCCCCGCTCGAACGGGACACTAAGAGGGAGCGCTCGAGCCTTAGAGGCTTGCTCTAGCGCTTGGGTATTGTGTGGGATAGCTGGGGCGCCGGTGACTTCACTCCGAGAGTGAAGCGTACCCTTGTGAGCATCGTTTCAGAAACAACAGAAAGAATCAAGACTCCGACAGGAGTGGTTCAACGAGGATTAGGGTACGTATTTACTTGCTGTTGAGTAGTATGATAGGTTGTTCTTTGATTCCTCTTGGTGGGTATCGTGCTAGTGTTTGCTTGTTGTTATTATCATTTCACTAGCATTGTTATGGGTCTTGGCCTACTAGTCTGGCATAGGTTTACTTCTGTTGTGATCGAGTTTTATAGTTTAAGTTCGTAGAGAAATTAGTGCTATAAGTCCACTAATTCAACCCCCTTCTCAGTGTCCTTATCCTTACAAGTGGTATCGGAGCTAAATACTCATTTTTAAGCTTCACCGCCTTGAGTAAAGATGCCGAACGGGAGGGAGACTCCGCCCGTCTTTGATGGGGACGATTTCTCGTATTGGAAGGCTCGCATGCAAGGCTACCTAGAGTCAATCGACGGGAAATCATGGCATGTTACTAAGAATGCTACAAATAAGAATGAGAGACTTGATCCTATTTTTATTAAATTTAATGCTAAGGCCAAGAATGCCATGTTTGGATGTATTTCTAAAAATGTCTTGTTTAGAATTAATGCATCATCTACTGCGCATGAAATATGGATGCAATTGCAAAACATTCATGAGGGCTACTCTGAGGCCAAGGAAGAGTGTTACTATGTTCTTAAGAACAAATATGATTCTATCACCATGCTACCACAGGAAAAATCTAATGATGTTTATTCTCGCTTGCAGGTAGTGGTGGAGGAGATCAATGCCTTGGGTCTCAAGGACAAAATTGATGATGTTGAGATCATGAGAAAGCTCTTGAGAATGTTGCCGTCAAGCTACAGCTCCATCATCACGTGTCTCTTTCAAGCTAATGTAGCTACTCTCTTCGTTGATGTTATGCTCGGCAAGCTCACGGCTTATGAGGGATACATATTGGACAGCTCCACTGACTCTCAATTGCCCAAGAATCTTGCCCTTCAAGTTGAAGAATCTCACAATAGCAAGAACAAGAAGAAAAAGAAGGTGGAGAAAGATAAGGATGAGAAAAGTGACAATGAGGACCTTGCGCTCCTGATGAAGAAGTTATTTCGCAATGGAAGACCCTCATCTTCCAAGAGGAACTCCAAGTGTTTCAATTGTGGCAAGAAAGGCTATTTTGCTAAAGAGTATCCCAAGCCCAAGAAGGAGAGTAAGAAGGAAGCTTCAGTGAGAGTGATGATGAAGAACGCAAGGCTAAGAGGAAATTCAAGAAGAAGTTTTTTGTCATGAAGGAGAACAAGAGCAAGGAGAAGAAGAAGTCCCCGCACAAAGCTTATATTATTGGTGACTAGCTCACCGATGATGATGATTTGGACTCTTCATCTTTTAGTGAATAAGAGCTCGCGGGTATCATCATGACAAGCTCCACCAATGAGCTACTGCCACCTCCACTTTGCTTGATGGCTCAAAGTTGTGAGGGCTTCATTGATGAGGATGATGATCTTGAAGAAGTAGAGGAGGACTATGATGATGTAGATGATGAATCGAGCTATAATGATTTTGTCCTCTTTCTTGAGAAGGCTAACAAGACCATCATCAAGAAAACCAAGAAGATCGAGGTGGTGACCAAAGAGCATAAAGTGGCTGTATTCTGAGTTCGAGAGCTTGAGGGGGAGCTCAATGCACTCAAGCATTCTTAAGGTGTTCTACGTGAGTCTTAAGAGACTCTCAAAGAGAAACACGTAGAGCTAAGTGAGAAGCATGAGGCATTGGTGTGCTCCCATGAAGCTCTTGATCTTGACTCTCTCTTTAACTCTCCTAAGCATTTTAATGAAGCTTCTACTTCTTGTGATCTAACACTCTCTAAAGAGAGTACTAATCTTGAGCCATCTATTTTGAAAGAATACACGAAGCTCAAAGAGGAGAGAGGCCGTAATGGATGCATTCGAGCAGCTCACTAGAGGAAGGCAAATTCAAAAGTAAATTTTAAGCAAGAACCTCATCAACAACCACAATCACAAGGGCTTAGAATCATATCCTTCCTCTATCAACATCACTGACAACCAAGATAAGATCCCCGAGTGGATAGTCCTGCCTATGGCGGATGACTACTATTGTGAGAAGTGTTGCCTTGATGATCACCGCTCCAAGGATTGTCCGAAGGTGAGTGAGCCTAAGATTATGCTTAATGCTAACCTTTTCTATAAGGATGTGCACTATAAGCTTTTCAAGCCGATCGGACCTCCAAATGACAAGAGGACAATCAAGAATTTTTGGGTCCCCAAGGTGATCGTGGACCGAGAGAGGAAGCTAAAACTCTCTTGGGTTCCCAAAAAGAAGTGAGGGAGCCTAAATGGTGGACCGTGAAGCGAATTGAAGATTCTTGAAGTCCACCACATGTTGATCAAGCTACAACGCCAATCTACTCTTCAAGGAGATTATTCTTGTACATAGTAGAGTAGATTTCTTTTCTTGTCTTGCATGGTAGTTAGGACTCCTTCTTGGACTAGATGTTTGTACTATCATGCATCATGTGTAAAAAGATAAAAGAAAAGAACAAAAAAATAGATCGGTGCCTAACCACCTTAAGATATCCATATGCATATAGTAAATAAGCTTGAGACAGGTCAAACTTGGCACTGAATAGGTTTCTTTATGCAGTGTCTTTAATTTGCTTGCATCTACATGGCATGCTTTAAATTTTTTTGCATTAGACTAGCTTGTTTGCATGCATTGCATATAGGAACCACGGAGGAGGCGTGTTACTCTATGGAGAAAGTGACTATATTGTCCATATGGATTCACACACTCCACAGAGTAACCAAAGCAATTGTTGAGCTTCATGCCCATTGAACCCTATGCTTAACGGTCTCTAACATCCATTAACGTGGATCGTGCACAACGGTTCATAAATTCCTTTTTTTGAGCGTCCTCTTCGCTTTGGTTTTTATCGCTCGATCTTAATTGCGATTTGTGAAAATGCTAAACTCTTCGTGAGTTATCTATTTGCAAAGGAGTGTTTGAGAGTTCCCTTTCTAGACAAGTGTAGTTTTTATTGGCTCTTTGGTGAGGACACTTGAAGTCTAGAAAGAATTTCTTGGTTTTGCAATTCCTTGAGGTCACTGAACATTCCGACGCCTTCACCGGACAGTCCGGTGATTGTATCTTTTTGAACTGAGTGACCTGCAGTCTCAGATAGTCACCGAACATTCCATCTGGTTCACCGGACAGTCCGGTGATTGAAATATAAAGCGGTTGCTTCTCTGGAATCCGCTCGCGAGAGACACCGGACAGTCTGGCGTTTTGGAGTCATGGACAAACTCAAGGGACCGGACAGTTCGGTGACTATGTCATAGGAGAAATCTCGGCCATCTATTTTCTTGTAATCAATCTAGGCCGTTGATTTATTTTAATCTAATCGCACATGGGTATTCCTCATCATTCACTTCAAGCCCTCGTGTGCCTAGCCTCCGCAGATGACGACACCGATGATCGCCCGCCGTGCACCTGCGCCGCCACACCCCGCGTGTCGTCCGCCTCCGGCCATCTCTCCGCTTGCTGCTTTGCCAACGAGCTCCACAGCCCTGCTCACCGTCGCTCTTGCTAGCTCCACCTCGCCGAGTGCTTTCCTAGCCAACACCACGTGCTCCACCAAAACCCTCGTAGGGTTTTAGTTTTGAGTTCTTCGGTGGATTCTGGCTCTATTCCCTAGGGTATTGTGTTTTATCACTTTCATTTCGTCGGAAATGCCTCGTATGCCTTGTTTGTTAATTAATTGCAAAAATTGGTATAATTTGCTTAAAGGTCTCACCTTTTTATTGCCAATTGACGTGATTAGTTGACAAATTCCTGCACTTAGTGCCATATTGAGGTCATCTCTTGCATATTTTGATATGGCATTGGGCCTCTGCCGCTAATGTCACAATTTGGATGCATTGCTATTATATGAATTGTGGCATTAGTCTGTCGATATCGCCATTGTGTTTATTTTCTTTAATTGATCGATGATATGTCCTTGATTCCACCGATAGGATTTCATTTCAAGTCGCTCAGCTTTTGTGCTTACAACCTATATTTTATTCCTATGTGCTGCAGTGACAGTTGGGCAATGAATCAGTGGTCGGTGGCAGTTCAGAGGTCTCAATCAGTTCAGATATTTTTTGAACGGGTTAAGAGCCAAGCTCTTAATTCTATTTTGTACAGTGACAACTGGTCAGTTGAGCTTCAGTGTCAGTAGTTTTTGAGTCAGTTGTCAGTATGGGCAGGCAGAGACCGAGTTTTGAGGAGAAGGGGAAGGGCAAGCAGTCGAGCCAGAGAAGAAGAAGAAGCAGGGGACAGGTGACCTAGAGTGGTATCGAGCCCTAGCAGCGGTAGACGTCGATGTACCTCCACTTAGGAGGTCAGGTGCTTTGAGGATCGGAGGTTCTGAGTCCCAGGAGGAGCTGAGGAGATCGAACCGACAGAGAGTGGCGACCACTCCTCTTGTTGCAGAAGTGCAGCCACGGATAGCTCCTACAGTAGGCAGTCGAGAACCATGGAGGGAGAGGCAGCCCAGCGGAGTTCACAACAGAGGACACAGAGGTGTCCTCATTTGAGGTCTAGGGTTTGCGAGGTGTGCACTGCCAGAGGCAAGAGAGCTCGTCGGGCCATGGCAGTAAAGCTGAGGTTGAGATAGATCTTTTGAAACTGAAGGGCCCGACCATTAAGGCCGAGAGGAGAGTGGATTTTCACTGCTAGGGTCTCCTCTAGCAGACACACAGATGCTAGTCAGTTTTGAACGGTTCTCCAGCGGAAGATATATGAGGCCTATAGGAGACAGCTTGCCACTAAGGACAAGAGCTCATTGTTTGCTGCACACCGCCATCGTTCTTTGGAGGCACTGAGCAGTGGAGCTGGGGTTGACATGGCGGAGCATATCTCATATCTTTCTGGTCTTTCTGACTAGGTCACCCAACCCCTAAAATTTAGTGAGGACGTGGTGCTAGAGTTTTACGCCTCACTGTAGATCTCCCCTGACCGCTCTTATCTCTGATTTATATATGGAGGGGAGCCACACGGATTTGAAAGGACTAATGCCTTAACAGCACTTGAGTTTATATCTTTAGAGACTCAAATTCACACTTTGGCCCATCCAGATTTCTCATGACCTTTCAGACCGTTTGGAGGGATGGAGCCGAGTGATGAGAGGATGAGTGTTGCTTTCCCACCACCTCATGGGGAGCACTACTCGAGGCACCCTCTACGCTTGACACATGAGGCGCGTGTACTGAGAGCGATGCTTGGGAGACTATTGCGCCACGGGCTGGCTACCGAGAGAGGGTTATCATTCTTCATCAGTGGTTGCTTTGCTTTCTGCTGAGGCATGAGGAGTTTGATATGACAGATCTTTTACTGGCTCAGATGGAGGATGTGATCTATGAGGGGACAGGAGCATGTTAGTTGCCTTTTGCCCCCTATATATGCCTGATGCTGAGAAGAGCTGGTGTGATGACTGAGGAGGAGTATACAACGTTGCCAGAGATTACCACCTCTTTCAGTCCGCCAGAGCCATCCGACTCTAGGGTTCTTCGAGTGTCAGCTTCACAGAGCACCCTTGGAGGAGAGGAGACCACAGCCCCGAAGGAGTTTGAGACTGAGGCTTCGAAGGGAGAACAGCCGAGAGCTGGGAGCACTGAGGCTCCAGGTCAGGCCGAGACTCTGACCTCTCAGGCTACACTAGACCCTGCATTAGCTGTCAAGTTGCACGCCATTCAGGCAGAGCGGGCTGAGCAGAGGAGGTACCGAGTGGAGAAGGATGAGTGTATTCATAGAGAGAGGGCTGAGTTCGAGGAAAGAAACCGACTCGAGCGTCTCTAGATTGAGGAGCGGCTTCAGATAGAGAGGGAGCTTGCAGAGAAGAGGAAACGGCAGGATAGGGAGTTCCATGAGAGGTCGCAGCGCACTCAGTTGGAGATGGCAACGGCTATTTCTTATATGTCTGCCGGCTTCGAAAATATTGCGTCATATCTTCAGGGGACCGGTATGCCACCTCTTCTGACATTTTTTACGACTACGCTACCGAGTCTCCTACCTTTACAGCTTCAGCCTACTGCACCTCAGTCTTAGTATTTTTCAGTGCCAGCCTCACTTCTGAGTTGCAGAGATAGAGTCAGCAACAGCAACTGTAGTCCACATTTTCTACGTTGCTCTCAGCCTCCGTTTGTACCATTTGGGGCAGCCAGCATAGCCATGACTACTAGAGGGATCAGTGTTCCAGTTACCACTTCTCAGTTCTCCCCAGTTTCCTCATACTCCATGTCAGTTCTATTTGCTTTATCTGAGCTGAGAGTGTCAGTGTCGGCATTGGAGTCAGAGACAGCAGTCTGTAGTTCTCCTCTTGCTCCGAGGGTTCTATCGTTTGAGGCTACGTGTGCTGAGTCAGTCTTGTCAGAGCCACCACCAGACGCTTCTGAGAGAGAGCCAACAGCCACCACAGCCGAGCAGCCTAGAGCTTCAGATGCACTATCCTGGTTGAGGCAGGATATTCACCACAGGAGGCTACTCAGACCCTTGCCAGTGCTGATCAGCCAGCTTCAGTTGAGGGCAAGGAGCCATCCCCAACATCATCTTCAGGCTTGAGATTTTTGACTATGTTGAGCAGTTGGGATAGGATCAGTCAGCAGCAGCAGCTCAGCCAACAGAGGAGCAGCCTTCGACCGTCACTGCACCCAGCTCAGTCGCGCAGGATTAGATCTTCTTAGGAGTTGGGTGACAGACTTGAGGTGTATCACTTTGAGGGCTAGCTGTCTAGGGAGAGGCCGTGGATGGGTATCTAGGGCTTTAATTCATGTTCGGTGGTTTTCATTGGCTCTTTTGTGATGTTTTGATGAGCTTGTTTTCTATTCGACTATTTTAGCTCATTGGAATGCATTTGGTTCTGGACTAACCCATGGTTTTATGTGTATGGCTCCTAGTGCTTTATCTGTTTTGCAGGTTCCTTCGTGGACATGTGCTCCCGTCTCATTCTCTATCATGCACTATTCTTTGTCAAACCAGCATTCTCCCGCTCTATATGCTTCCTCGGTGCCATTTTTTTATGATTAGATGACAAAGAGGGAGAGAGAGCTACCAAAACAGGGGGAGAGCGACGCTTCCAACCCATAACAAAGGAGGGGAACTCTTGCAAATTTTTTTTGAGGAGTCATTAAGGTAAGGGAGTAAGTGTTCTTTTCAGATGCGTTTTATTCTCTATCTTCTTTCATCTCATTTGAGCTGTTTGTGAGTACTATATTTGTCATCAATCATAAAAAAGAGAGATTGTTAGCTTCATGACTTTCAAGTCCCATAAAAGGTATAAATTAATTTTGATAATTGAGTGGACACCATAGGTAACAGTTATGATTGTAGGTACCATCCCGCTAATTCTACATCAACATGGTGGGCTTCTTTGGTGGATGACAAGGATGATCCCTAGAAGAGAAGTTTTCGAGCGTCAGAGACCAAGGCTAAGGACGAGCTAGAGAGTCCATAGAAATGCCGATACTGTTAAGGAGGGTAAGATCTTTTGTTTCTTGTCATACAAGTGTTAGAGGGTGTGAATACTCTTTAGATCCTCAGAAAGCACTGAAGATGGCAGAGGACGCGAAGACAAAGATGAAGATTAGATTTTGTCGAAGTCGCAGTCATCGGACACTCTAGTGAGCCAGGACTTCAAAGTCCAGATAGAGGAGCTCTCTGGAGTTGCTGCAGAGAAGACACCGGACAGTCCGGTGTGGCAGTCACCGGACGGTCTGGTGAGATCAAAGCCAAAGTCCAGAAAAGATGTCTCCGAGAGTCCAAAAGTGAAAGTCAACAGATAGTCTGGTGAAGGTATGCACCGAAGAGTCTGGTGTCCTATGGAATGGATTCTAGATAGGGTGATTTCCTGGCCGAGGAGGAAGAAGGGTCACCGAATAGTCCGATGGTCCAGTCATCGGACAATCTGGTGGTCCAGTCACCGACAGTCCGGTGATTGAATAAAATAGTCAGCTTTATGACATCATGTCCTTACAGTTGTTTTTGGGTTTGGAGCTTATTTAAACCTTTGAGGGGGACATTTTTCAGTGTGCCTGCGGTCTGAGAAGTTAGAGCAAACTTGTGAGAGGCCAAGGGACACCATCAAGAGAGCACTTTGCAAAATTAGAGATCTTTGGTGCTAGCAAGAGTGATAGGGAGCATTCATACACTTCTAGAGCTCGTAGGGCTTGAGAGGAGAGATTTTTACCTATTACTCTTGGTGTGGGCTACCTAGACTGGCTAGGAGTCGATGATCGAGCTTTCGAGGAGATTGTAGAAGACATCGCCATGTGTTGTACGTTGTTCCAGGTCCCCCGCTCGAAAGGGACACCAAAAGGGAGCATCCGAGCCTTGGAGACTTGCTCTAGCGCTGGGTATTGTGTGCGACAACCGGACGCCGGTGACTTCACTCCAGGAGTAAAGCGTACCTTTGTGAGCATTGTTCTGAGAACGATAGGAGGGACTAAGACTCCGACAAGAGTGGTTCAATGAGGATTAGGGGAAGGCACCTACCTTTTGAGACATCAAAAAAATCACTGAGCACTCTCTATCTCACTCTCTTTACTTATCGCATTTACTTACCGTTGAGTAGTGTGATAGGTTGTTCTTTGATTTCTCTTGGTGGCTATCGTGCTAGTGCTTGCTTGTAGTTATTATCATTTCACTAGCATTGTTAGGAGTCTTGGCCTAATAGTCTTGCATAGGTTTGCTTCCGTTGTGATCAAGTCTTATAGTTTAAGTTCGTAGCAAAATTAGTGCTATAAGTCCACCGATTTAACCCCTTTTCGATGTCTTTGATCCTTATAGAAAGGCACCAACCTTCCAATGATGAAGACATCCCTTCATTGGATTCACACAACGCTATTACACCAACTAGAGATAGCCCAATCACAAGAGCTCGCGCACGACAACTGAATTTAGAGGTAAGCTCGTTCCTAAACACGTGTCTTCCTTTCTTTTGAGAATAGATTACTAAGTAATGACTTTATCATGATTAGGAACACTAAAGAGGGTAAAGGGAAGCATAAATAAGTACTTGGAGATGCTCAAAATAGCAAGGCACGTTCAGACCTGGAGGAGATTCAATCCAAGTTGGAGTCGAGTTGCCCTTGGGTTACAGGAGCAGTCTGTACTAAAACGGACACCTAGGTCGCATACGGGATCCGTTTTAGACTTTTTAGATATGGATAGAAAGCTAAGATAAAGTTTCCAACGGCACCAGTCTCATATCCAAATTCGATGGGAGTCAGCTGGAAACTTTAAAACAAGATGATATGCAGAAACTACACTAGTGCTGCAACACTGTTTTTTGGCTCTAGGGTCATGTATCTTTTCTAGACCCATTAGTATTAGGGTTTGCCTCCTAAAGATGCTCTAAACTTTATTTAAACAATAGCCATCATCATTGGCCTTATGTTTTTGTTTAATTTCATCTGTTATCAAATAGTTTCGCCATCTGATGATTTGTTGGATTCCAACATCATGAGTTAATTTAGATTTCATTTGTTCTTTCTTGTTCTTATTTGTATTCTTTGATTTGCAGGTTAAGATTAGCCTTCTTGGCGAGGTCAATCGTGTATGCATGGTTGATAACCAGATGAGAAGTGGTGCTGCAAGTACGAAGTTCGAATCATGTTGATTTGTGGCTAGATCGATTGTGTATTGCATCTCCGCCAAATCGAGAGTTACCACGACCTGACGAAAGATCGGGAACCACGTACACATCAAGTGATATTCAGAGCTTTAGGTATATCATCAAGTTCACATCTATCCATGTCAATTTTGCATTCATCCTATCAGCCACAGAAAAGCCACAACAAAAAAATAGTAGATCGTTAGGTGTTCCCCTGTCCAAGCCCTGTT
The DNA here is from genome assembly GCA_001602295.1 of Zoysia matrella. Lineage (NCBI taxonomy): Eukaryota > Viridiplantae > Streptophyta > Magnoliopsida > Poales > Poaceae > Zoysia > Zoysia matrella. The sequence continues at coordinate 574,376 of BCLG01000002.1, read as the reverse complement.
TAGCCTTTGCTGAATTTTATATCAGAGTCTGTAGTGTTGAGTTTATGTTTTGGTTGCTGAATTTCGAAATCTTTTTGCATCCTGGTGTTTTTCTTCATCGTTCATTTGTTATCGTGTCTCTGTTATTTGTTCTTTTGCATCAACATTTTATCCCACCCACCCATCTCATATTTTGTCCACAAACAGATCCACTTTTCATCATCCACCTTTCCATAATTCCCCACTACTGAATCATCCACAAAATTGACACCCGATTGCATCTCATTGCGTTTCACACCTTCTGAAAACATGTCTCAGGCACCCTTAAAAAAATGGGTATAACTTTTGCATACAAACTCAAAATCGAGTGTATTTTTTTCAAACTCTCATAACAAAAAGATGCATTTGGCTCTTCCCTACTTTGTCGAGGTTGGAAAAAGTTTCGAAGGCCAAAATCCCCTGGAAGAGGATCTTTGTGAATTTACAAGTTTTAGCATGCAATTTCAGGCATATTCGTGATTTTCCACAAAACACATCCTTTATTAGATCGACCTGAAACTTCTTGGTGTTTTTGTTTATTTGCCTCTTGTCAAGAGAAAATAGTGAAAATTCAAAAGAAAAATGAAAAAAGTGACATCATCGAGGACATCACTATCTTGTACTATATCTGTGTTGATTGCTAAGCTTGCCGTGCCTGTTGTTGATCTTTGTGTCTTATCGTTGTTCACATCTGGATTCTTTTTAAGATTCGATTAGTAACTAGAATTACATTCTTGGAACACTTATTCAGCATTACTATCTGCTATAGCATTATATTCCAATAATCATTACTTCAGCCCTCCAAGCTCCACATATCCACCTCGGATCAGCATAGTATTTGACCCTGCATTTGTGAAATTACGACTCCTTGTTTTCTCCTGCACCGATTGTACAATAATTTGCCTTGCCTTGGTAAGAACCGTGTAAAAACTTGGTAAGTTGTTTCCTTTTGCAGGTCGGCCACCACAAATCCCACACCACTCTAGCGTAGGAATAATATCCTGCTTTGCTTTGTTGTTTTCTAACCATGGCAAGAAGTGGTAAATATGGAATTGAGAAGCCTGGAAGTGATAAGGTTGAACCTTCTGAAGCTGCCAACTCCCTAAATTATTTTACTGATTGTGTCAGTCAAAATCAACTTGCTGACACTCTTCCTAAGCTCAATCAAAAGATGAACAAGCAATTCAATGCGATAGAGATACTTTTCCAGACATTGAATCAGTAATTTTAGCATCGCTCAACTGTATGATAACCCTTGAGAGACATCCACCATCACAAAGAGAGGAAGTTAATAATGAGAACAACTCTGAGGATGACGTTGACAACGATAGAGACCAACAGAACAGATTTCATGATTGTCAACGCCGTAACCACCAAAGTATTGGAGGTAACAAAAATCATGCTCCTTACGAACCTTTCGCTAAGATTAGGTTTACCATCCCATCCTTATGAAGTTGGATTTCAACTTCATGAGTTAATTCAGATTTTGTAGTTGAGTTGTGTTCTTCTTTGTTTTTAATTGTGTTCTTCGATTCGTAGGCTGAGATTAGCCTTCTTGATGAGGTCAAACATGTGTGCATGGTTGATAACTAGAGAAGAATTGGTGTTGCGATTGCGAGGTTTGAATCATGTTGATTTGAGGCCGGATAGATTGTGTATCACATCTCCACCAAATCGAGAGTTACCACGACCTGACAGAAGATCGAAAACCACGTACACATCATCCAAGACCTTGGGAAAATTCGCTGAGCATTCTCTTGATTGCCTCTTTACTTTCCATATATCATACTAGTTGAGTAGAGTTATAGGTTGTTTTTACGATTCTTGGTGGCTATCGTGCTAGAGTTTGCTTGTTGTCTTTATCTTTTCACTAACATTTTTAGGAGTCTTGGTCTATTATAATTTTGTAGGTTGCTCTTGTTATGATTGTTGCGATCAAGTCTTATAGTCTAAGTTTGTAATGCAATTAAGTTATATAAGTCCACCAATTCAGCCCTCTTCTTGGTGTCCTTAATCCTTTTAAGCGGTATCAAAGCCAAGTGCTCAAATTTGAGCTTCACCGGCTTGAGCAAGGATGCCGAACGGGATGAAACATCCACCCGTGTTCGATGGGGACGATTACTCGCATTGTAAGGCTTGTATTCAAGCCTATATAGAGTAAATTGATACAAAAATGTGGCTTGTAACCCAAAATGTTACAAATGCAAAGGCCAAAAATACCATTTTTGGATGCATCTCTAAAAATGTTTTCTCTAGAATCAATGGATTATGCACCACTAATGAAATATGGTCTCAATTGCAAAATATTCATGAGGGCTCCGCCAAGGCAAGGGAAGACCTTCATCCTCGAAGTTCAACTCCGGGTGTTTCAATTGTGACAAGAAAGGCCATTTTGCTAAGAAGTGTCACAAGCCCAAAAAGCAAAGCAAGAAGCAAGCTTCAAGCGAGAGCGATGATGAAAACCAAGCTACAAAGAAGAAATTCAAAAAGAAGTTCTTTGTCAAGCAAAAAAAGCAAAGGCAAAGAAAGAAGGAAGTCACCGCACAAGACTTATATTGTTGGTGAATGGCTCACCGATGATGATGATTTGGCCTCCTCCTCTTCAAGCGAAGATGAAGAGCTTGCGGGTATCGCTATGACAAGCTCCTCCAATGAGCTTTCACCACCACCTCTATGTATGATGGTCCGTAGTTGTGAGGGCTACATGGATGAAGATGATGATCTTGAAGAAGAAGAGGACCATGATGATAACGATGGTGCTCCAAACTATGATGATCTAGTCCTCATTCTTGAGAAGGCCAAAAAGACCATAAAAAAAGAGCAAGAAGATTGAGGTGGTGACCAAGGAGCACGAAGTAGTGGAATTCTGAGTTCGAGAGCCTGAGGGTGAGCTCAATGCCCTAAAGCAATCTCATGGTACTCTACGGGAATCCTATGAGTCTCTAAAGGAGAAGCACATAGAGATAAATGAGAAGCATATATAAGGCATTGGTTCTCACCCAAAAAGCTCTTGACATTAACTCTTTTTTTAATCTTAAGCATTTCAATGAAGTTTCTACTTTTTGTGATCTAACCCTCTCTAAGGAGAGCATTACTCTTAAGCTTAACATTTTGAAGGAATATTTGAAGCTTAAGGAGGATAGAGGCCATGATAGATGCATTTGAGCGGCTCACTAGAGAAAGGCAAATTAAAAAATATCCTAAGCCAAAACCTTGTTCACAGCCAAAATCACAAGGGTTTAAGATCATATCCTTCCTCTATCAACATCATTGGTAACCAAGATGAAATCGCCGTATGGATAGTCCCGCTCATAGCAGATGACTATTATTGTGAGAAGTGTTGCTGTGATGATCACCGAGTCAAGAATTGTCTCAAGGTGAATGAGTCTAAGATTATGCCTAAAGCTAAACTTTTTCATGAAGATGTGCACTACAAGCTTTTTAGTGCAAAAGATGGAAAGATGAAAGCAAAGTCGTTTGGACCGCCAAATGACAAAAGGACAATCAATAAGATTTGAGTCTCCAAGGTGATTGTGAGCTGAGAGAGGTCACTAAACTCTCTTGGATTCCCAAAGTGAAGAAACCAAGGTGGTGAACCATGAAGCATGATTGAAGATCCAAGAAGACCACCACACATATGTGATTGAGCTTCAACGCCAATCTAGTCTGCAGAAGGTTTTCTCTTGTGCATAGTAGAGTAGGTTTCTTTTTTTTATCTTGCATGGTAGATCGGACTCCATTGTGGACTAGTTGTTTGCACAACCATGCATTATGTGTAAAAAGATAAAAAAAAGATCAAAAAAATTAGTCAATTCCTAACCATCTTGTGATATCCATAAGCATGGGGAAAAGCTTAGAAGGTAGTTTGGCTATCTCAAGGCAAAGCGGTGGGCTTATGGTGAATAAGCTTGAGATGGACAAAACATGGCATTGGATAGATTTCTTTCATGCAATGTCCTTAAATTTGCTTGCATCTACATGACATATTTACTTTCATACATTAGCTAGCTCATTGTTGTCATGCATTGCATATAGGAACCATGGAGGAGGCGTTATTATATTCTTGGAAAAAGTGACTACATTGTCTATATGAAATCACATACTCCACAAAAAATAACCAAAGCAATTGTGAGCTTCATGCTCATTGAACTTTGTGTCTAACAGTCTCTAAGATTCCCACTTACGAGGACCGTGAACATAGGTTCATACATTTCCTTTTTGGCTCCTTCCTTTGGTTATTTACTATTTGATCTTATTGCGATTTGTGAAAACTATAAACCCTTCGAGGGTTATCTATTTACAAAGGTGTGTTTGAGAGTTCCTTTCTTGACAAGTGTAGTGTTTATTTGGTTCATCGGTGAGGACACTTGAATTTTAAAAAGAAATTCCTTGATTCTGCGACTCTTAGAGGTCATCGGACAGTCCGGCACCTTTACTGGACAGTCCAATGATTATATCTTTGTAAGCAATCAATGCAGAAGAATCGGATAGACACCAGACATTCCAACGGGTTCATCAGATAGTTCGGTGACTCGAAGATGAAGCGGTTGCTTCTCTGGAATCGACTCTCGGCAAACATCGAACAGTCCAGACTTTTATAGTCACTCGACAAATTCTTCAGACTGGACAATCCGATGAGTTGAAGTTTTCGCGCAATCTCGACCATCCATTCAATATCTTTTAGATATGAGCCATTGATTCCTTGTAATCTACTACACGTGGGAATCTCCTTTGTCATTTCTAAATCCCATGCGCCCTAACCGTCGATCGACCTTGTCGTCTCACCATCACCTTGCCACCGCTCTGTTTTGCACGTTGCTTGGCCGATTTCACTGTCTGCCGTGCTCGCTCCAGCACTGCCGTGTCGCTTGCCCTAGCACTCGTCATCGCACTTCAAAGTTCTAAACACATATTTTTCTTCCTTTGAGAATAGATTGCTACCTAATAATTTTATCATAATTAGAAACATTGGAGAGGAGCAACAGAGTTGGAGAATAACTTGGAGATACACAAGACATGGAAGGATGTTCAATTCCAAAAAGAGTGTAAATCCAACTCAGGTTCGAGTCCAAGTCGGACTCCAGGAACAGCTTACACTAAAACATTTTGGATGGATGGAAAGCTAAACAGATAAGGTTTCCAACGGATCTAATCTCGTGCCGAGATACCTTTTAGAACTACAAGAATTATGGAAACAATATGACGTCCATAATCTATCAAAGTGCCGTGATATCATCTTTTGGTCTTTGGGCCTTGTATCTTTTTTAGCTTATTAGTATTAGGGTTTGCGCTATAAATATGCCCTAACCTCTATAGAAAAAGTATATACTATCATTAGACTCAGGTTTTTGCTTAGTTTAATCTGTTATCAAACTGTTTCATCGCTTGTCAGTTTGTTTAATTCTAACTTTGTGAGTTTAATTCAGATTTCGCAATTGAGTTGCGTTTTTTCTTATTCATGCTTGTGTTCTTTGATTCGCAGGCTAGGATTAGCCTTTTTGGCGAGGTCAATCGTTTGTTCCATGGTTTATACCTAGAAGAGAAGTGATTCTATGATTGTGGGGTTCGAATTGTATTGATTTGAGGCCAGATCTATTGTGTGTCGCATCTCTACCAAATTGAGAATTATCACGATCTGACGGAAGATCAAGAACCACGTACACATCAATGTCGCTCGGTTTCGTAAGCTTCAAGCCATATAACCCTGGTCTGACCCCTATATAAGGGTGCGTCGGGGACCTAGATCGACGGGAGTGAACGAGACGAGTTCACGATTTGACAGATATGACATACATTCTAGGGTTCTTGCTCCATCAAGAACTCTAACACTGTTGTAATCCTCTCTTAAGCATGTACGATCCATCCACCTCGATCCTAGACGTAGGGTATTACACCTCTATGACAGCTTGAACCTGAGTAATCTCTTGAGTCTTTGGTAGACTAGGTCACATCGACAAGAAGAGTGCACAAACCCCTCTCTAGTACACAAATTCTACTGTGTTAGCGATACGAAACATCGACAATTAATGATGAGAGTGTTTGATAGAATCTACTAAGGAAGAAATATATGTCAACTCATACTTTAGTGATGAAGAAATCGGAAGACTCACATTTTTTGTCAGGTTTAATGAAGGTAAAAGATCTAGATAGAGAAGTTAAAAAAACAATAAGGAAGGAAGTTGACTTTTTAGCCACAGAAGGAATTCACTTTTTACTTATACCATTCAACTACAAAAATCATGTCATTCTGATAAAGAAAAATTAGTTGTCATAAATACAAATAACATTTAGAACGATAATATATAGCTTTATTCAGTAATATAATATGAATTTTAAGTAATAGATAAATAACATTAGAAAATAATGTTATAATTACTACAATTCATTTCAAGTTGCTTAGTTTTTCAACTTCACAGATAATTATTGCAAATATATACTAACTCCCTTCCTAAAGTGTTGTCGTCGTTGACTTATAAAATCAACTTTGACCATTTTTCTTATTCCTAAAATTAGTTCAAATGTGTACTTCATAAGTTATAGTTCAAGTAACTTTATTGATAAAGTACATTATAACAAAATATATAATATTTGTTAAAAATTTTAAAATAAGATAAATAATCAAAATAATGTTAAAAGTTTTAAAATAAGATAAATAATCAAAATAATGTTAAAAGTTAATAGCAACATAATTTAAAAATAGAGAGAGTACACAATATACACTTATTTAAATGCAACACAATAAACTACTTTTTTTTTTTTCACTTGAGAAGCTCATTTTGAATGTACTCCCTTTGGTTTGAAAATGTTAAAAGCGTTAGACTTCTAACATCAACTTTTACCATCTATTTTATTTAAAAAATTTATTCAAATACGTTAAATTCTTAGTATTATTTCAAATAATATTAATGATAAAGTTAATATTGACAGCGTTCGGTAACGAGGGCTGCAGGCGCAGGCAGCTGCCGCTGCAATCTCAAACCTGATTTTTATTGTAGCTGATGCGATCTACAGAAAACAGCGCAGCCGTTAAAACGACATCGGAACACACCCGTTATAAGTTACTTAGTGTTAATATTTTAAAACAAGAGGGAACAGGTCATAATAATTATTACTATATAAAAAATTTCATAGGAAAAATATAGATGAAATATCCTCTATTTTTTTTCTTTTTTTCCCTATTCCCTAGCCGCTAGACTGAAAAAAAGAACAAGCGCAGCCGGCCGAAGCACACTGTTCGCCGCCCCCACGCCGCCCCGCCGTGCGCCGACCTGCTCCGTGCCCCACCCCGATCCGTGCCGCCAGCCCGCCCCGCGCGCCGCCACGATCGGCGCCCTGAATCGAGGTAAAATACTCCGGTTGCGTAGGGTGGCCGCCCTACCTTGCCCGTAGATCGGCCACTGTGCATCAAAGAAAACGAATCCTGTTGAGTTCGTGGAGTCGGAGATAGATATTTCAGCTCCCTGTTTGCAGGATTTGTTGTTTCCTACAGTGTTTATCCATTCTCTCATTCTCCGTGCTCGTAGCATATCAAAACGAAGAAGCGACCTTTGGGTAGTGAACTTCTCGCACTGAAATTGCCGGTGTGGTTAGTGCGATATGGGTGTTTACAAGGAGCAGGCGACTTCAAGAATTTTCACATGTTTCATAGAACATGAACGGCTTTACTGCGCTAGCATAGCTTTCATTGGTGGCTTCTCGATTATTATTCTCATTTGGCTTCAAATAAATTGGTAGAATCAGTCTGCATCGATTATTGTTGTTTTATCAAGGAGAAACTGTATTAATTAATCTTGCTCTTTATCCTTATGTGATACTGTTCTGCTCTATACTGTCCTACTGTTCTTTTATTAAATCTAGTAGCTCATGTTAAGGACTTCATAGCAACGTGGAAAAGGAATCTCTGGGGAAATATATTGGCCTATTCCCTTAGTTACTGCTTCACTTGATATTATGGCCAGAATAATCTATCTAGTTAGTGTAATATGGGATCATTCAATGGGATGATGGACATTGTACAGCATTGTTTGAATTTGTCACTACTATTATCCTTCTACATGTTCTTTAAGCTCTCTGCTAATTTATTTATGGGGAAGCTGTAGCATGCTTAAAAAGCTCTGATTCAGAAAATATCTCTTTTGGTGCATTGTCTCTGTATTGGATGTATGACATCTCTTAAAAACTCAAAATGATCATTTTAGGCGGAGCCAAATTATTGTTTGCAAACACATAAGCTTCATAATGCATATCAGATTGTGCACATGAGTATGGAGATGACTTCATCTCAATTTATTTATTTTTGTTTTGGCTCATATCGTGGGTATAGAAACTCCGTGTGGCTTACCTTAGTTTCATTGATTTGATTGCCTGTATTTATCTGCTCATTTCCATTTTACCAGAAATACCAGTTGAGATTACATGTAATAAAATAAAGATATCTTGCTTTCTTAAAGCACACTTTCCTCATAAGACTTTGGGGTGTATTTAAGTAGCTATAAATGTTACGTATCCAAATTATCACTAGATTCAGGAACTGATGACTCAAGTACGCTTGGTCATGCATACTGGAACTCTTGCTCATATCACCTCACTTCATGTGAATGGTATGAATTGTACTGCATGTTTGTGCCTTTAGAAGTGTCAATTTTTGTGATATGATCGGCTCAAAATAATCAGTATAAATATGTCTGTTGTTTTAGCATTCGACTATTGGTTTTTGTCCTGAAACATTTGCGTGTACTTATCAGGATGAGAAGATGAGGAAGGGATTACATCCTCAGATGCAGTGGATTTCATATGTGACGCAAACTGGTCGGTTGATGAATATCATGATGACCAAGATCGGCCATACGGGCAAAGTATACCATATGAGAGCAAAGCGCCAAATGGCTCAAAGCCTTGGTCAGATTGCGAAGTTCAAGAGGCGATACGAGCTGGAAGCTGAGGAGAACAGTGGCAAATAGGCATTTCTCTGGAAACAGCCTTCCACTGAAACCTTTTTTGTGTTGGGATGTTGCTTTATGTTTTCTACTCAATAATATGGTTTGTTCTGGGCACTCTATGACTTGTTTAAGTGTTTATTTAGTGTCTTTTTTGGTGCATGCACCTTTAAGCAGAGCAGAAGTTGAAAGCACATTTAATTTTTGTTGTTAAAATACCTGATAGTTATTAGAAACAATAGCTAAGCTTATGAAAGGCATATACTTTGCACTCTCTGGCGCGTACATGTGTGGCATTAACATGTCATGATATTTGCACATGCAAATCTGTTATAGATGAGAGATTTGTTAGAACGGAAGGCTGTGCTTTTCAGTTTTTGGGTACAGCTTCATGTTTGCCAGCTCTATCCTGTGCTGTTCTTAAATTGTTGTAATCATTGATATTAATGTCATCTTTGACCATTCGTCTTTTTATAAAAGGTTCGTTCAAATACGTAAAATTATAAGGTGTGTTTAACTTTAACGATTAAGTAAATTATAACAAATATATGATATTTTTTTATATTTTTTTTTTGAATATGATGAATAGTCAAAGATAATCTTAGAATGCAACAGCAACAACAATTTGGAGGGAATATGTTTGATAAGAAACACTTCCTCCTTTTCAAAATCTTTTATCACATAAAAATTATATTTTTTTAATTTATCATTAAATAAACTTTCATAAAAATTATATTTTTATATTAAAATTATATAATTTTCCTAGATATTATTGGTAGAAGTTAAAAGGCTTTGACCTCGTTTTTAAATTGATGTCGCTGTTGATTTTTAATATCAATTTTGATTATTTATTTTATTAAAAAAATTAGTCAAATATGTAAAATTTTAAGTTATAATTCAAATAACTTTAATAATGAATCAAATTATAACAAAATATAAGAAATTTATCAAAAAAAAAATTGAATAAGATGAATGGTAAAAGTTGATGTTAAAAGTCAAAAGTGACTGCAATTTAAAAACGGAGAGAGTATTTTGAAACGGACTCGTAGTGCAAAACAGATTTTTTTTTTAAAGATGAAACAGAAACAGACTGGACTCAGTGGTCTGTTTCTTGACTGGTAGGAAATGTTTCTCTTCGTCATTTCCATTTTCACGGCTTGCCTGAAGTCCCCGAGTTAGTGCGTTAGGCCTTGGTAATGACAGTACACTTGACCACAACTGTGAGGATTAATTTGATACATCTCATTACATTTTTTGAAATTTGAGATATGCCCTAACTTTGATGTGTTCAACTTTAGGGCAGCTCTGGATTGTGCCGTTGTGTGCGCGCGCTAGAGCTGTCCCAATACCTATCCAGCGAGTCATGCACAACACAACAGATTAGAATCAAAGTACATGGTCCCTAATTGTTAAGAAAACTTTCAAATTGAATCTCAAGTCAATCAGAATTAATATGACTTCCTCCGAGTTTGTGCCTTCTCCATTATTTTTTTTCTAGCACTTTTTATTTAGTGTTGGGTTTTATGTATTAAAAGAATATCTGAAATTCTTTATATATAATATAAAAAGTGGACCAACGGTACATCTCACTGGTATATACTCCCTCTAATTTTAAATATTGATATCGTTGAAGTTTGACTTTCATCTTATTTTAAAATATATGATAAATATAATATATTTTTATACTTTATTTTATAATTAGTGTATTTGAGACACGACTAGTGGTTTCATACATTTGGACATTTTTTTAATAAAATGAATGGTAAAAGTTGGTGTTACAAATCAATCGTATCAATATTTTCAAACCAGAGAGAATATTTTAAATATATAATTCCTATAGTAATTATACATGAATTTTAAAAATGTCATTTCAATTTCAAAAGAAAATTTGTAGAATAAAAACTTTTCTTATAATCTAAAGTAGGCAAGACCTCCTTTGTAATGCAGAAATTTTACAGAAATTTCATAAAAATTAATTCAATTTCACATTAAAATTATAGAAAATGAAAAAATTACTCTATCCATTCTTTTATTATTGATGTTTTCGACATCTTCAATCAAGTTAAGAAAGTGACAAAAAGACGACGCTATCCTCACATCGCCTTGCCGTATGGCTGCTTCTCCCCACCATCGGAGTCACCGCCAAAGGAGAATCGTTAAATTCAGTGCTATTAAGTCGTATCCACTGCATCCTAGCATCTGGCCAGCACTACTACAACCTCCTCATCTTCTTTGAATCACCTTCTACCTGCACGGATTGAGCTCAGCTAGGTCGTCTTCTACAACGCCGGCTTGCGGCGGAGGTCGAGGTGGTTCCCTGCAAGCACGAAGGCGGACTCCCGAAGCGTGGGGGCGGGGGCGGGGGGCGCTTGGATTGGAGGACGGCCGGCCGCGCTGGCGCGTCAGGCCATTGGAAAGAGGCGGCATTCGCGGTGGTGTCGTTGGGGCTCGACGCCAGGTTAGTGGGGCTGGGGTTGCAAGGTAAAGGAAGAGGGCGTCGGGTGTAGGTGGAGCAGGAAGAGGAAGGTTTTGAGAGCGCCATCGTGGCCGCAAGTGATCGCGCGGCGTTATCTTATTCGTCGTGTCGTCATACGCAAGAATAAAAATGAAATATTTGTTCGAGATTGAGTTGCTACGACAGAAAAAAAAAAGCCCATTCTCATTTGAACTAGAACGACTAATAAAAAATAGAGGGCGTACCACGTTCTAAAAGAGGTCTAAAAAAGCAGAAGCAGACAGGAAATTTTGCGGAGTCAAGCGAGACATCCAGTTGTCCCTATCCACTCTGACCCCTGAACCCCAGGTCCTCGACATTCTATGGACGACTCTGGCGGACCCCACCAGTGCTCCCCGTCTCTTCCGCCGCCGCAGCCCGACGCCGGCAAGCGGCGACGCCTCCCGAACGTCCGCCTCGCGGGCTCCATCCCATTTCCCTCCCACCTTCCGCACCCTCGCCGCGTCTCCATTATTCCGGCCACCAGGTCCCGCAAACCCCAGCACCACAACAGTGGCGACGGCAACAGCCCCGCCTCGGAGCCGCCCCAATCCCTCCCAAAACCCTGGAGCCCCGCCTCCACCGAACACGGCGATGACCTCGTCCTCGGCACCTCTTTCTCCCGCAAGCCTATGATTCCGGAGGCGGAGGCGGAAAGCCAAGGGGCGGAGGTGGTGGACGTGGCGGAGTGGCTGTGGACGATGGGGATGGGCCGGTACGTGCCTGTGTTCGAGGCGCACGAGATAGACTCGGAGGTGCTGCCCTGCCTCACGATGGACGACCTCCGGGACATGGGTATCGGCGCCGTGGGAGCGCGCCGTAAGCTCTTCTGCGCTATCCAGAGGCTTCCACCGCCACGAAGGTGAAATGTTTCTGACCTTTTTTGGGTGTGCTTGCTGGTCGGGCCTCACCTTGGTAGGACCTAATGAATTAGGATGCGTGGGTAATAGGAGTTAGGAGGCTCTGTAAAATGTAAATTTAGGAAGTTTGAATCTGTACTTAGCTGTGAAATAGTACCATAGTTTGTCCGTGGCAGTTCTGGTAGTGGATGAATGTGGAAAAAATAGAATGTAAAATGGTTAACCCCAGTGTTGTTACTGTCACCAGCTCTATGGAAATTCTAGTACCCTGTGTGGTATGCTGTAAAAATAGGAAAGGTGAAATGGAAATGCCGATCATCCACTATGCTAATATTTTGAAATTTTGTTCCTCGCTTTTTGGGAGTTACCAATTACTAAAGGTTTTTTGCCAGAAATTTTCTACATTCATTGCATGGACTTTCTTTCATAAATACAGTATCTGATCGAGTGTTTGAAACAGCAGCCACCTAGGCTCTTAAGGCGCTGCCTAGGTGCTAGGCAGAGCTCCGCTGCTTTGCTTTCAACTAAGCTGCTAATGAAGCCTATTCTGTGAATCATTATGTGTCCATATACAGCAATTTACTTATTTTAGCTATCATTTTGTATTTGTATTAGCCAAAACTACAAACACCAAGGACCTCCTAGGCGTTGCTTAGGAATGCCTAAGCACTAGGCAGTGCCCAACCACTCGCTTAGTTCCTCCACTTTTTTAAACACTGATGTGATCAGGAAGCTTATTATTTGAGTTTGTTTCCTTGAATTACTTGTACTTAAAAAGTACATGATAGTAGAAACGGACATTGATGGTCCACAAAATTCAAATGTTCATAATTCCTCATCTGTTCTATATCCCCATGTATGAAAGTTCAATAAGTTCACTATTTTGTGACTAAGCTGTGTACTCCCTCCATTCCAGAATATAAGTATTTCTAGGTTTAATCAAAGTCAAACTTTTATCACTTTGACCATTAATAATGTTTTATATATAAAAATTATATTTTTTGGATTCATTGTGAATAAGCTTTCATAAAAATATCTTTTTACATTAGAAATAATGTAATTTTCTAGATATTATTAGTAAAGTTAAAAGAATTTGACTGTAACCAAACCTAGAAATGCTTATATTTTGGAGCGGAGGTAGTACTATGGTATAGTGAACTTTCTGTGACACTAAACATTATAATCCTCAAAAGCATAGCATGAAGTTTTAATATGACAATTTATGAATTTTTTCAATGCCCTTTCTTTCTAATCAAGTTATTGATAACAGTTGTTCCTGTTCCTGTAGTTATTAATTGTAGGGTAAGCATTTGGTTTCATTCGTGCAGCCGTGCTTCATTTTGGTAATCGCAGTTTGTTTTGGCATCCAGATCTTGTTCTCTTTGTGTTCCCCAGGTTTTGATGTAAGGGATTTTGAAGTGTATTTGTTAAAAAAAAACACTCGACCTGCAGGAGTAAGATCGCCCCCATAGCAATGCATTCAGAAGAAGAAGACCTTGTCACGCAGGTCGAGAAAACCCCCGAACCTCCGCCCCACCCTTACACAGTGGCACCGTTTTAAGCGTATTTGTTGCTTTCTCGTCTAATTTTTCATTATGTTCCATGCAAATGGAAGGACTGTAATATACCCTTATTGCATCTTTCGTGCATGTCGGTTAGATTTTACCCACTAGGATATATCAGTAAATGATTTAGAATTCTTTTAATTTGTGTTCTCTTAATACTGGCAAAATATACACAACAAGGATATGCTTCTAAGGCCTGTTTTATAGGACTGCTAATGCCATTTCACCTTATTCATGCTACGGTACTAATGTCTAAGCTTATGCTTAAGGATATCATGTACTTATGCCTGATGTTTATGCCAGTGTTCATGACTGACTGCTTTTTCAACAACTTTTACAACCTAAGCGGAAAGAAATAGTTTGTAATCATTTGAATCCATGAGTATGTAAGCCCTGGAGCATTCCCATCCAATCTAAATGCAGGGCATGTGTTATTCAACCTTTAAGACTTTGTGGGATGGCTTATTAACCTGCTTCTGCCAGTAAGTTCCTCTAAAATGGCTATGGATATGCCTTAGCCAGCTTATTTGCACTATATCATAATGATAATATGGAATCACACATTCTTTGCTGCTGGTGACTGTCCAAACTCAAGTAGCAAATCTAGCAATTATGGGCATACTGCATATCATAGAGTGTGCTATAAGCCATGAAATCCTAAACGATAAGCGTTAATTAGATGGTCACTTGTCATTTAGGTTTTATCAGTTTTAAAAAGCCTTTAAAATGGTTTACAGCCTAAACGGTTACACTCTTTCTACTGTTTAAACGGGTTTAAACAGCTGTTTAGAACGGTTTAGGAAAACATGGCTCATAAGCACTCATCTAGTTATTGTAGGGCATATTTGAAAGATATAAATTTCTTGTTTGTTGTTTTTCATGGTTTATAGCTGTGTAACTGGGAAATGTTCTAGGAGAAAGTAATAATTGTCTCAAGGACACTGATCAGTGTTCTTTCTCTAGGTTTTATAATTTGTTCACAGGACAAGGTCCTTTGTGCGTTACCGTAACTCTCTGTATGATTAGCTCAGAACTGTCAGCTTCTTGTCCTCTAGGAGCATTTACTTTAGAGTATCACTGGTTCTCAGTTGCATCACATATGCATGTATTGAGAAAACAAAAGGAACAGAATTTGTTTATGCAATGGAACTGAGAGAATGAAATAAAAAGGAAACATTGATGATTCCGAGCAGATGCTGGAGGTTTCTGAAAATGTTTCTTCCTCAACAATGGTGGCATTTTTGTTAATTTTTTACCTGAAGGGTGTGTTTAAAATTAAGAGTTAGTCCATGAAAGCCCTCTATGTGGTTAATTCTCTTTCTGCCTGGGAGAAATAGTTTCAGTGTCAGAAACTGCTCTGTGGTTTTATCTGTAATATGTGGAGTTTTGATCCAGCTACAGGTGTTCATGCTCAATATTCTTATGTCGATTGTAGATGCTGATCTCGAAATAATAGATATAGCATTGAAGTTTGAAGCAAACAGAAATAACTGTAAATAAAAAAGTGAATCATAAATGTATGGTGAGCGGCATATCTTTTTCAGGCTTGCTCCTGATATGTACAAGAAACTTGCACCCTTGGCTTTGTCATAACATGCGTAAAGGGCAACCACTTAGTTTTTTATTTTTTTTCCCCTACATATCACCATGTGACTGTAGCATAAGGGGGGGGGGGGGTTATCTAAATATACTACTGTTAACCCATCTAACATCTTGAAACTTTCTTAACTTGTTTTTTTATATGAGAAGACAGTGCTACAAACGGTATGACAGTTTGGCCTTTGGGACCACCTTAGGTCGGTATGTGGAATGAAACAGAGCGATCTAGAATCTAGTAATTTACTATACTGGTTCATATGGAACTTGATTAGTATATATCATTGCCTATATATTTAGTTAAGTGCTTTGCGAAGTTGTCAGTGACATCACACTCTGGGTGATGTTCAACTATCGGCTGATTGGCTAATTCTTGTTAACAATTTTATTTTGTTGCTACATCTTTCCTTAGATAAGGATACTATTTTCTTCTTGCTGGTCCTGGAATGCGTGGTAGTATTGATTTTTGTTATTTTTATCCCACTTTGCCAGGAAGGTTCTACTTTGAAGTTGTACATATAATCATTGAAGCCAGACTTTGCCTAGCCTGTTAGTGGGCTTATGGGTTGGCTAATGCTCTAACTAAATTTTTGTTTTGCCTCCATTCTTTCTGGATGACACAAATCATGCAGATATGCTCAAACCATTCTGCTTTGTTGCTTCTCATCCAGACTTTGTCTAGCCTGTTAGTGGGCTTATGGGTTGGTAAATGCTCTAACTAAATTTTTGTTTTGTCTCCATTCTATCTGGATGACACAAATCATGCAGATATGCTCAAACCATTCTGCTTTGTTGCTTCTCATCACTTCCTTGGTGTATTTATTTAATGTTTCATACTTGTATATACAGCTACATGGATGTTTCTTGCCAGTGGTTCCTTGTAACCAGGGGTGGAGACTGCAGCACTGGTCC
Source organism: Zoysia matrella (assembly GCA_001602295.1). NCBI lineage: Eukaryota > Viridiplantae > Streptophyta > Magnoliopsida > Poales > Poaceae > Zoysia > Zoysia matrella. The sequence continues at coordinate 557,995 of BCLG01000002.1, read as the reverse complement.
TATTACTATTTTGGCTATTCTGTTAACACCTATCCATAGGTTTAGTACCTGACACAATGGCATCTTGGCTCCAACATTGCTTGTACTTTTAGTTTTTAGCCAGTCGGTATACATATTTATTTGATCAGTTGTGTCACCCCATTTGTTTTTATTAATTGTCGTTCCTCACTGTGGCAGTTGATAACACTAGTATTGACATACCTTATCTTTTATTGAATGTGATCGGACCCACCTGCTTCAACTTTGTATTGTCCAGAATGCTACATTGGAGATTTTTAACAATGTTAGCTCTATATTTAAATATATTATTGTCTGTCGGTGATAACTCTGGTGTTTGCATTGAGTATTATTGTTTGTATTCATGTTCCAATGCACATTGTGCACCGAATGTACTTTAAGCCCCTGCCAGTGTTCCAATCATACTCCATCTGTTCATCTCATTTACTGGCTTCCTATTTTTGCATTGCTATTCTTTCAATATACGCTTTCCTTTTCTTACTCGCCAGGGGTAGCTGTCATAGATACTGTAATGTGCACTTTGTTATACTTGCTTGCTTGTGTTCCTCTCTTTTGTATCTTGTGAGCAATAGTTTGCACTTCCTTGTCCTTGATGTTGACTTCCTACTTCCCGTTTGCACTCTCTTTCATTGATCCTGCCATGCTACCTGAACACTATGGGATGATGCTTCGTGGTGCTTCCACTGTGCTGGGCTGCTACATCATTTAGTCATCATTTTGCACTTTTTTATTCTACACTTGTATTTTCTTTTTGATGTGGATTTCTTTTAGTTTGTATAATGCTGCTAGCGTTGATCTTTTTACCTGCCTGTTTGTTTTCCCTCCATTTTTATTCTCCAGGTTAAAAATATACAAACAATTTAGTAGATATCTAGAGTGGTGACCATGGGAAGTGCTTTGATTCAGTACACCAAACAGAAAAGAAAGCAGTCAGAAAAAATAAATCTTTGAAAATAAATAAATATGAAAGAATTATTCCTCAGGTTTTTAAAGCACAGTTACATTTGGGTGTTAACTATTATCTACTATCCTTGCTGTACTGCTATTCTTTCTCTGTGAACTCTGTGGTGAGGATTAGATGTTAGGGATGGGAAAAAAGGGGATCAGTGCCTGTATAGAACAAAAACTAATTACAGTGTGAAAGGTTTGTGTATGTTGGTGCCTCGTTCTCCAGGTGCTAGCTTCTGCCATACTGCAATATCATAACCTGATTTGTGCTTGGTGAGCCGGGGGCCGGTATAACTGCCACGGCCTCTGCCGGCACTGGGCGCCAAATAGTGTCCCGGACCTGTTGCAGTGTCATTGTTGGCGGAATGCGCTGCCCTCGACAGGTAATCTCTAACTGCATTTTGCACATAAGATACATGTTAATGAGATTTTACAAGCAATCATTCTGCTATCTCTGCATGTTTAAGCAAATGTCATGATCATACAATATTATCATATTTGTTTAAAATACCAGTGGTTTGTGATTATGCGTTCATCACACTAGATATGATTCGGGCACATTATTGATGCATTTCAATGTCCTGCTTACCATTTCCTGGACCTTGGATAACGGGAACTAGTGAGTGGGATAGGAATTTTAGGGAAGATAGAGGACGGAAATGTGAGGGTGTAACAATGAGGGTTGTGATTTTCAGCCCTCTTTTCCCCGCTTGCTTGCCATTAAATTGTCATGCATCCCAATATTGAAACCCTAACTGTTGGTCGGATTGTTGCGAAATATTATTAAGCAATACATGTTGGCTTTTTATAAGAGATGAACTGGTTGTGGTATCACTCTAGATTCTCAAAGCAACAAATAAAACGCAAAGCTGAACTTGGTCTATGCTTCATTACGTCAGTGAACTCAAGAATTTTTTTTTTGACGCTTATTGTTTTACAGGGGGAAGTTATTGTGTTAAAAACCAAAAATCACAGGGCCATCGAAGTATCCGGCGCCGTGCCAGAGTGTCCGGTGAGCTCTCTCGGGTTCAAACATTTAGCCCATCGAAGTATCTGGCACGTTGCCGGAGTGTTCGGTGAGTCCTCTCGGATTCGGGCACTTAGCCCATCGAAGCATCCGGCACGTTGCCGGAGTGTTCGGTGAATCCTCTCGGGTTCGGGCATTTATACCACCGGAGTATTCGGCACTATGTCGGAGTGTCCGGTGAACCCTCTCGGATTCTCGGAATTACACGATGGATCTTTTGGTATTTTATCGGAGACTTCGGTCATCGGAGTATTCGGCACTTTACCGAAGACTCTGGTAATGTCAATTTAGAAAAGTTTTTAGCAGATTGATTTTAATTTCTTTTCTAGCTCGTGGGAGTAGTTGTCTTGCGGGATAAGATCATCTCACCTTTATAAAACAGAGGCTCATAGTCGATTGACGAGTATCTCAATCGAACCTATCATTTTTTTTATATTTTTATTCTTCAAACCCTAATCTTTTTACTTGATCTTCGCGCTGTTCTTTCTTCGTTTCGGTGACGGCCGAAGGCGATCCGGCTGGCCTGACCGAGTCCGAATCACCTCTAAGATGATCCTTCTCTGGCGGGGTTCCTTCTGAAGCTGAGTTGTCCAGGTGTTGCCCCAATCCAGTGTTAAAGAGACATCGACGTTTCCACACGCAGACGTGCGAGCGGTGCGTTAGTTCGGGATCTATCTCAGCGTCAACACACTTTTTGATGACTCCGCTGGGGAACGAGTGATTTCAGTTACACAAACCGAATCGTCGTTTTCCATCATGAACTTCGAAATCTTCACAACGAACATCGTCATACCATCTTTGGAGTAGTTGCTGGCGGAGAAGGCGCACAAGGCGTTCTTGGACGTCGAAAGGCCTCTGAGAAGGCGCACAAGACGCGCGAGGAGCAGAGCTGCAAAAGTACTTGGCGTGTTTCAAGAAAGACCGCCAAGGTGCGATCTCGCAAGTGAAGGTGCTTGTTCTTCCGGTCGTCGACGACAAAGTGGCCATGGGTGCTGCCAATGTATGGACATCTTCACACCCTCTCATTACTGTTTAAGATCTTTCATATTATTTTGCTGATATAAAAAAAGGTCTTAACAAATGATATGCAATACAAGATTCACTGGAACATGTTTAAGTCTAAGAATGTTAATATTACATCATCATCTCACGTTGCACATGTAAGTTCTCCTATATTTGTACATCGACGTCACTACTAGTGTAGAACAACCTTTGTATGGCATGTCATTGAACTTATTTAGTGGATAAACTAGTTTTCCGTCGCATGTGCAAACGAACACTTTGGTAGTGTCTTCCGCTAGCGTAAAGCTAATCACTAGCATCTTTAATCCGGCTATGAGCCGATTGAATGAATCGGCTAATTTTGTTCATCTTTACCGTACCATCGCATATAGCACACCACTTATCCCATCAAGCGGTACGTGTATCTCTCATGACCCTGTTTCCAATGAACTATTTAATGCCATGAAAACGAGTGTACACTCTCTCACCATCTAGTACTTTCGTTATCCCATCAAGAAGGATTTGAACAAACAATTTTGTGAAACGCTAGAGGTAGACCTCAAGGGAAGAGACTGGATTTATCAAAAACCGTACCTCGCGTATTTTGATTTGGTCCCTTATCCTAATGGATGGCGTGTGCTTGACTTTGTCAAATTTAATGGTCAAGATAGTAAAACCACTTGAAAACATGTTAGTCAATATGTGGCGCAATTAGGAGAAACAGGTTTTAGTGAAGCTTTGAAAGTACTCTTGTTTTTTTTATCGCTAACCAAAATCGCTTTCTCGTGGTTTTCCTCATTGCCCTTGGCCTCCATCTACACATGGAAGTCTTTAGAGCGTAAATTTCATAATCACTTTTATTTCGAAGACAACGAGTTGAAGTTGTCACTTTTGACATCGGTTCAGCAAGAAAAAGATGAACCCGTCATTGATTATTTTTGACGGTTTAGAGATGTTAAGAACCGATGCTTTAATTTAATAATTTTTAAAAAAGATTTAGCCGATCTAACTTTTAGTGGTTTGCGGTCACGTCTTAGAGAAAAGTTGGAAGGGTACGATTTTTTTACACTTACTCACCTCTAACAAAGGGTTTCGGCTCAAGAAAGCCGAAGCAAAGAAATAAGACATGACTACAAGACCCGTCACACCGTGCACATCGTGAAATGTGATTCACATAGTTTTGATGATGATTCCAATGGCATTCTAAGCTGTCGAGTTTGTTTGACTCTCTAAAGCCAAATTATTCGCTTGCGATTCGCTCAAACCAGTTCATAAGAACTAGAAAGACTGTGAAATACACCTTTGATGTAATTGTGACAAAATATTTGATGAGCTACACAAAGGTGGGTACATTAAAATTGCATGTACTTTACCTCCGACGGATGAGATTAAGCGTAGAGCATATTGTAAATGACATAATTCTTATTTTTATGTTACTAATGATTGCAATATTTTTCGTTGATAGGTTCAATCGGCACTTAATGAGAGACGATTGAGTCTTAAGGAGATACAGATGACAAGCACTTATTCCCTGTCAATATCTTTTGATACAATTTTTGATACAATGTGTTTCCTCTACATTGCATCAATTTTTGATACAATGTATCGGTGATGATGTAGAGGTTGTTTATGCGGATGCATCGGCTTATGTTGCTACAGTAGATCATCTTTTTTGTCGCATGACACTGTCAAGTGTTTAACTGGTTTGGACTTGACGGATTATAATTTTTTTTAATAGGACTAAAGATGGTTTTGTACTCGTCAATGTTAAGCCGATAAAAAATCGGCTCAACCGTATAATGTGATTTAATGGAGTCTAATTTTGATTTGTTGCAAAAGAGAGTAGAACACTATCAGTCCAACATGAACGATATGTGTGAAGCTATATAGAAAATAGAGGATATGAATAAACTAGGACAAGAATTTACATCGGTCGATCCTCTTGAGAATGTAAATTTTGGCAACGATGATAATTAAGACCAATTTATATAAATAAAAATCTGAAAGTCGATTATAAAGTAAAGTTAATTGGTTTACTTAAAAAAATATGTAGATTGTTTTGCATGGTTTTATAATAAAATGTTTGGATTGAGCCGCGAGTTAGTTGAGCATCGGCTTTCAATAAAATTTGGTTTTAGACTCTTTAAGCAGTCGATGAGAAGATTCAATTCGAATATGCATGATCGGATTAAAGAAGAGATTAACCGATTGTTTGATGCGAAATTTATAAGACTTTGCAGGTATGCGAAGTGGATCTTCAATATTGTGTCAGTGAAAAAAAAACACCGGTAGGATTATAGTTTGCATCGATTTCAGAAATTTAAACAGAGCCACTCCTAAAGATGAGTATCTTATGTCTATAGCTGATATATTGATTAATGATGCTTTTGGTCATAGAGTTATTAGTTTTTTTTGATAATAATGCAGGATATAATCAAATTTTCATGACCGAAGAGGATATGTTTAAAACTACTTTTAGGTATCTTGATTTTGTAGTATTGTTTGAGTGAGTTGTTATGATTTTTGGGTTAAAGAATGCGGGTGCCACATATTAAAGAGTCATGAATTTTATCTTTCATGATTTGTTTGGTGTCGTCACGAAGGTTTACATAGATGATGTAGTGATCAAATCGATCGTTTTGGATTCTCACGTGGTCGATTTGCAACTCGCTTGGTATTGAATGCGTCGTTTCGGTTTAAAAATGAACTCGCTAAAATGTGTTTTTTATGTATCGGTCGAGAAGTTTTTAGCCTTCATAATTCATGAGAAAGGTATAGAGGTAGGTCTTAAGAAGATAGATGCAATTAAGAATGTGGAAGTGCCTATATGTAAGAGAGAATTGCAAAGCTTTTTAGAAAAAGTAAATTATTTGAGGCGATTTATATCTAATTTGTCGAAAAAAATTAATGCATTTACTTTTATTCTTCGACTAAAGAACGAAGCTAAATTTACTTTAGGGGCAAAATAGTAAAAAGCTTTTGAGAAAATTAAAGAGTACTTGTCTTCGCCGCCGGTGTTTAGGGCGTCTAAAAGAGGAGTCTTTCTGTGTCTACATAGCGGCGAAGATGATGTGGTTGGTGCTGTTTTAACACAAAAAGCTGAAGAGAATAAGTATGTGATCAAATATGTGAGCCGATGTTTAGTAGTTGCTTGTCAAACCGATGTTATTAAGCATTTGTTGCATAGGTTGATTTTTAGTGGTAGACTTGGTAAATGAGTTTATGCATTCATTGAATATAATTTGGCTTATGAATCGTTGAAATCCATGAAAAGCCAAATTGTTGCCAATTTTATTGTGGAACATTGGATTGATTTAGAGCATGATGTAGATGTTGTTTATGCTACTTTCACCTTTTGTATGTTATATTTTGATGGATCATTTTGTAAAGAGGGTCAAGGTGTTGGTGTGGTTTTAGTATCTCTTCAGGGTGCATATTTTAAGTTCTCAAACCGATTAGAGTATGATTGCATTAATAACTAAACCGAATATAAAGCATTGTTGTTCGGTTTAGAGATATTGAGTCCATAGGGGTTAAGCATATAGAGGTTTTTGGTGATTCGTTGTTAATAGTGCGACCAATTTTTTAAAATTTTTAATGCTTAGACGGATCATTGAATGTCATCTTAGATAAATGCCTAGACATAATTAGAAGATTAGATGAATTCAACATACATCATGTGCCTAATCTATAAAACAGTGAAGCCAATGAGTTGGTTTAACAAGCATCGAGTTACAATGTTAGTAAAGGTAGATTTTTAGTCAATAAAAAACTGATGTTTGAGATGTTGGAACTAGACCATTCGAATACTAGCACATCAAACCGTGATAGTACCGAATCGCTTGATTAAAGATCACCTATAATTATATATATTCGTAGTCTAACCCAAAGTGTGGATAGAAAGGTTCGGCTTGTAGCTTTCAAATATACTTTGATTAATGGTGATTTATACTGTCGAACGGAAGATGATTTGCTTTTAAAATGTTTGAGTGATGATGAGACTAAAGTAGCTTTGGGAAATTTCATGAGGACATTTGCGGTACGCATCAATCGGCTTCAAAAATTAAATAGTTGTTAAGAAGGATCGGATTTTATTGACCAACTATAATTACCGATTGCTACCGTTACTACAAAGATGCGAAGAGTGCCAAAGATCTGAAAACATTCAATTGACACCCGCAATCATGATGAACCCCATTATAAAACTATGGCTATTTTGAGAATAGAGATTGGACTTTATAGAGCAAATACATCCTCTATCTTCGAATGGACATCGTTTCTTGTTGGTCGCAATGGACTACTTCACCAAATAGACCAAAGCGGTGGCTCTTAAGAACATGATGCATAAAGAGTTAATTGAATTCCTTACCGAACATATTATTCATAGATTCGAGGTATCTCAAACTTTGATAAAACTTATTAAGAAAAAGATAGAAGACCATCCTAAGAGATAGCATGAAGTTTTGTAGGAGGCATTGTGGGCTCATCGAATATTTAGGCATGGGGCAACTAAAGTAACACCCTATGAACTTAGTGTATGGACAAAAGGCCGTTTTACCCGTCGAGGTAAATATAGAAGATCTAAGATTAGTTAAGTAAAATGACTTATCTACCGATGAGTATAGGACATTAATGCTAGACAATATTGATGAAGTCACCGATAAGCATTTGAGTGCTTTGAGAGAGACTGAGAAAGATAAAGTGCGAGTTGCTAGAGCCTACAATACGAAGATAAAAATCAAAACTTTTCAGGTGTGTGAATTGGTTTGAGAAACTATTATGCCGATAGGCTTATGAAATAACAAGTTCAAGAAATGGTCTCTTAGTTGAAAAGGGTCATATAGACTAGTAAAAATCATTGCTGAAAATATATACATGTTGAAGGACGTTTAAGGGGAATCATTACCTAGGGTCCTTAACTGACGATACTTGAAAAAGTATCATCCAAGTGTATGGCAAGAAACATAAAAAAAAATGGTCGATGTGAAAAACATCATTGCCAAAAGATGATACAATGGTTGATGATTAAAAAAAACCATCGCCCTTAGAGGTTTTTGAGTGCTTAAATATTTTATGATGTAGAATGTTTATTAAAAAATTGGGAGACATATGTTGACATCCAAAAATTATAGGGCCACCAGAGTATCCGGCGTCGTGTCGGAGTGTCCGATGAGCCCTCACGGGTTCGTGCACTTAGCCCAACGGAGCATCCGGCACGTTGCAAAAGTGTCCGGTGATCTCTTTCGGATTTGGGCACTTAGCTCACTGAAGTATCTGGTACAATGTCGGAGTGTACGGTGAGCCCTCTCAGGTTTTCAGAATTACACGACGGATTCTCCAGCATCTTACTGGAGGCTCTGGTCACCGGAGTGTCCGGCACTTTACCAGAGACTCTGGTAATGTCGATTTATGAAAGTTTTCAGCAGATTGGTTCTAATTTCTTTGGTTACTCGTGGGATTAGTTGCACTGCCGATAAGACCATTCTATCTCTATAAAACAGAGGTATATAGCCGGTTGAGGAGTATTCCAATCGAACCTACATTTATCTTTACATTTTTTCTTTTCTAAACCCTAATCTTGTTATTCGACCTTTGTGTTGTTCTTCCTTCGTCTCGGCGACGATCGAAGGCAATCCGGCTGGTCTAACCGAGCCCGGATCACCTCTAAGGCGATCCTCCTCCGACAAGATCTCTTTCGAGGCGGAGTTGTCTAGGTGTGCCTCAATCCGGTGTCTGGCGTTCTTGCACACGGACGTACGAGCGGTGCGTTGACTTGGGATTCATCTCGGCTTCAACAGATTGCTTTCCATATTTTAGTGAGGATGGAACATTTTCTCTTGTCATGGTGTGTAGCTACTTTGCAAATGCTTACGAGAGTGATAATTGTCGTCAAACAGCATAATTTGTTTCTGGGTGATCATGTCATGTTTGTGCTTTACTTACATGTCTCCACTTTAATATTAAACATTTTTAGCTACTGCTCTATTCTGACATCCCTACAGAACATTTTCTCAATTCCAACCCATGCGTCTTATATCTGCAATTCTTTATGAAGCTTTATACCTTATGCGTCCATTTTAACTACTCGTATTCAGTAACCGCCTGAGTCCAATGGACACTGGGCTTACAAACCTAGAACCATGACTGCGCACCTAACCATCAAGTGACTCGCAAAAGCGAGGACAAATGCAGCCACCTGTATCCTTCCCCAGGGGCTGCAAAAAAACCTCAGCTGTTTTTACTACAGAAATGAGCTAGAGAACAATCACTAGCAAAGGACCCCACAAGCCACATTTATTGCTAACGCATGATTGGCCCCTCCAGTTGTGATGCTCCATATGCTGTATAATTTTGACCCCACTTTTGTTTTTCTTTTCAGCTCGAAAAGGGTACCAGAAAAAGAGGAAAAATCCATATAGAATGCATACAAGTCCAAGAGGTGTGTGCCGAGTACTGCCGAGGAAAGTACTGTTATGATCGCGATGTTTGTCAAGTAAGGAAATGCATGCTCCACCTAATCATACCTATAAATTATCGTTTCTCCTGCTAATCGTACTTTGCTTTATCGGCGTGTTATTCGTGGATGATTAAACTAATTAGGAAGAATGATGGGAATAATATAGAGACTGCAGAAGCACAAGGGCGGTGTGCATCAGAGCTATATATATATTGCTCAAATCAGATGAGCCCATGCATGGCCCTCATGTGAGATACTAATAGACAAATTCTTGAATTGATGCAGTAAAATGGCAAAAATCCCTGTAATCGACCCCTTAAGTAGGGATCTAGATGCAGATCCGCTGGTGATGTTATTTTGCCACCTAAAAGTTGCGCTGCATGAGTGATGGCACCAACGATTGATGTTAAGCTCACTGATTAATTAGCTGGTGCCTAATTCTGGACTGGTCCGGTGTTATGGGCCACAGTTCCTCGAGGAAACAAACAAACAGACGCGGTTACATTGATTTCATTCATTCTGGACACTTGTCGCTGATAGTTTGGATGGAGGCTTAGGCAGCGCCTAGACTTGACCTAACGACCATAGGGTTGTTGGCCTCTCTCGGAAAGTATCGATGTATGTTACTGCTCACGTTCCTACTGTCGAAGCAAGTGAAGTCAATGTCGCATGCATGCTAGCAACTGCACAACCTGTATGTTACAGTTCATGCTAGTACTATACTAACGATGATTCTGGTTGCTGTCTTATTCAAGACACATAATTTTAAACTATGTTCATATGCATTTGGCTGGCTAATTTTTGTTTGTAGAGTGACCAATGAACTGAATCAAGCTTACTAAAACATAGAATCTCCGACCTTGTGCTGTAATTCAAAGGAATTTGTAGTCACAGTAGTGACAAAACTAGAAATGAAGTCCTGCCATGCACCTAATTAAATTTTGGACTTTCTACAGCTACCAATTCACTGTAAACTTATTAAGTACCTCTTAAGATCATCAGATGAGATAGAATTTAATTTTAGCAATTCTCATAGCTTCTTTAACATGTATATTCTCATTTATGCGAGGTCGCATACTCTGATGTATTCTTATGAGAATATAGCACCAGACTAGGGGGAAGTAATGATAGATGCTTCTTGAGAGTATAGATCGGGCAAAACTAAGTGAATGAAGGTGTTGAGCACAAAGAAAGTCGTTTAGGACAATGCTCATAAGTTTTAACTTATTAAGTTTAAAAATATAAAAATTATATGATTAAATTTGTTTTATAAAGTACTTTCATAAAAATAAAAATATACTTTTTTTTAATAAATATTTTTTAAAAAAATAGAAGTCTAAGTTATACTTTGGAGACCATGTTATTGTCCAAAACAATTTCCTTTGTGAACCAGAGGGAGTACGGCACAAAAGAAATGGTACGTAGAGCTAGTGGTGGGCCAAAGTATCTGTGGAGTGTGGTAGCATATGATTCTAGCTGCCAGTTATGCGCGACCACATTCTTAACCACGTACAGAGAAATGTATGGTACTTCCTCCGATTTTAAATTATGGGCACTGTTGATTTTTAACTTAAATTTTGACCATTCATCTTATTTAAAAAATTTATTCGAATGTGTAAAACTTTGTTATTATTTGATTTATTATTAGTAGAATTTAAATCACGATTAATAATTTTAAAATTGAAACAAATTTTTTGAATAAGGCAAATAGCCAAAGTTGATGTAAAAAATCAACGGTGTCAATAATTTAAAACCGGAGATAGTATTTCTTCTTTTTGTCTACACTGAGTGGACTCTTTTTTTTTACAAAACATTTGAAACTATAATTATTAGTTGTGCAATAATTACTACTACCGTGGTAATACCTAAAAAGATGCCTTGTAAATGAGAAAAATATACAGGATGGCTCCTAGGGAAATGCCGTAGTATTGGGGACAGATTACTTCACCAAATATTTAAACTGGGATACCCTTTTGATCAGCCCTGCTAGCATTATGTTTTGTCGGTCACAGCTCGTAGTCGCATGCACAGTGGACGAGAAAACGATGAGAGCTTGTGTCGGTGGGGAATGCACTGGCACAACTACCGGTATCTCCTCTATGGCTACGTGTACTTATGGAGACGGCGATGATGCTATTAATTATCTAATGATTATTATTGCAATTCGGGTCAATGCTGCGATTTGTGTGCGCGTGTAGCGGAGGAATCGTATAATCTGCACTATAGGCAATCTGATTAGGACGTCGTAAAAACTGGATGCATATGATGTACTCCCTCTATCATTTGAAGCTCTACTGGTAGTAGTATTCTTGGACGGTGGGAATTTGTTCTTACGATTTCTGCGAAAGGCGGGAAAGACCGCAAGCAATTTACCATAGGTATATAACTCCTATATCCAAAGAAAAATCAAGGGCACAACTATCACTCGCAGATGGTTACACTATACTCCATCCATTTCAAAATTGATGTCGCAAGCAAATTTAAATTTAAATTAATCAGTGAATTGCTTCAAATTGAGAGAGTACGATATACAAAAGAAATTGTTTTAAGGCCTATATCGTTCCACACGTATTTCCTGCACGTGACACTACCACATGACATGCATGCATCCATCAAACAATTTGAAAAAAAAAGGAAAGGAAGGGTAGGCCCTACACGCAAGTCATTCCATGATTGTGAGATCTACACCGACCCGACCCCAGCGTGTGTCTGCATGGAAGCCGACGCCGGAACGCAATCCACTTAACCAAGGAGCCTGTCCTTAAGCTTTCTACATGCACGGAGCGGCCCAATCAGTCGATACGGACCGATCGAGCAGGCAGGCACTTCAATTACATTGTGTACACATCATGCACCCGCAGACGCGGTTCACGGGTCACGTAGCCGCGCGCGCGTGTCCATCAACGTGCGTGCGCACGAAAATATATGGAGCACCAGCTTGCTAGGTCGCGTCGCATCGGATGATGATCCATGGCGGTAGGTCTCACGTCCATTCGTGAAAGCTTCGGCAATGGCGCGGCCACGCCACCCGTCGGTCGACGGACGTGGACGACGACGTCGATCGCGAGTTGAGTGCGTGCCAGCTCTCGTGTTATATACTACTTCAGGTACTCAGCTGCAAGCGTTGTGACGACTATAGTATGGTTCCCGGCCGGCCCTCTATGCAAGTGATTTTTGAGGTCACATTTGACGGGCACCTGTATTTAGTTGCCGTTTAATTGTAGTTCCAACTAACCTAGTAGCTTAACTAGCTGGATGAAAGTTGAATGAAGACGCATAAACAAAAAGTGCAGCGCAGTGTTGGACACTCAAATGATGAAGCCTCATGGTTTTTCAATCCGTAGTTGAGCTTTTAGACTAGGATATGTAGAACGGTTGTTGGTGCATCGATTCAAACATATTCTTCATGTGTTGCGCTCCAACGATATACTATGATAGCCTTTGTATATACTAGGTATATATACCCGGTCCCTTACTATAGCTCTAATTAAAAACTACATTAGCATGCAGAAATCTACGACATGCCACAAAAAAGGGCTCATGGACATGCATACTTACAAAGAACAGGCCAAGGCCAATGTCTAATTAACAAAAGAATGTAGGAAAGTATTGTGAATAATGACGGGGGTGAAAAGAAGACAAAGTTGAACGAGCCACCAACTAGAAGGTAACAACTGCTCTATACATGCATGGCTCACCTACCACTCTAGATGGAGCGGTTTTATACGGTAGTGAAAGCGCACACGGGAAGGTCCAAGACACTGGCCGCCGAACGAACAGAAGATGTGAAATAGCTTATTAATGATCTAAAGAAACATTTATACATGTAGCTAGCTGTCACTTATTTTGATATTGCACGTTTAATCAACTGAAAACAGGTTTTTTTTTTTCAAGTCAAAGGGTGTGCAAAAGAAATATGAGAACACTATATAATATATATGAATTATGCATGCATCAATGCAATGGGTTCGGTTAATTGATATTGTCATCAAAGTCTCATCTCTTGCTTGTCACTAAACGTAACATTTGGAAAGTACTAGGTATTGTTATGAAATGGTGTGGTCAATTCACCCTGTTTTTCAAAAGTTTTTGTGCATATTCTAACGGTCGTTGTGACGGTAGAAGTCAAAATTTTGATTAAAAGATATTAATTGAAGATATTGACTATGTATGCGATCCACCATTTTTGGTACTAGGCGTACCTTTGATTAGGTACTTCTTTATTTTTAACCATTAAATCTAATCAAATGAACAACTGTGGTAAACTTCAAGCATTATTGTAACATCTCTCTTAGTTTAGGCTAAAATAGCCTTTCTCCTGACATAAAGTTTATTACTATTTTCATCTCCATTTTGTTTAGATGGATCTAAAGCACACGGATTTGTCCTAGAGATTATCTTAAGACTAAAATATGGCTCATGCACTTCCTCAAATTCAATGTCTTCATGTGGGACATTTTTGTCTTTTGCATTTTGTTCTATATTGCTGCAGTGAGGTGACGCTCCAAAAAGTATTCCCTGATGCCAATGGTACTTCAACGAACAACCACCCATGCAGGATGCAGCACCGACACTCTCTAGTGTTTGCAGCAACTGTTGATTACATTGGGCTTATTATTAGATTGTTAAACCTCTACCAACTCTTTCCTAAAAAAATATTTATCTACGCATAGCACGGACATTTTTCGCGACCTCTTGTCCATCTTAGAGTGCTGAAATATATACTCATGCAACTTCCGTGACATCACAATATTTCCGTAAAACTAATTCCTTCGTACCTAATCCTATATGCTTACTGAATACAGGGGAAAATATCGGAGTGCGCTAGGCTGCTAGAGAGCGGCCATCACCCCTTCCCGGAAAGGAAGATAGGTACAGTTTTGTTGCCGCCTGCATGAGGCATGCCAGGTCCACAACCACAAGCCTGGCCGGCCATATTATTTAGCAAGGATCCAGTCCGGACACTAGAGAGCATATTTTTATGAATACGTTGATGACATGCATCTTCCAACATAGAATATGGGAGGCAGTTCTTCTAATGATCGTATGAGGAGCGTGTGCTGACTGGAGGCAGCCCACCTACTGACGCATCTGTCAGTATCGGGTCGTCCCTCTGACGAGCGTTAGAGAAACCTATTCCTCAAATATGGAGTCTCTTGATGACTTCCCGGTCGTTCAGGCAGGCATTCCACAAGCAAAAAGCACTACACTTCGTGGTGCATAGGATGGTGCATGATTTTCACTGGATTAGTTGAGACATGGCCTTTTATTTCTTTAGGAGGGACAGTAATATCTTCAAGTAAACTCAACACCGCTCACACACTTCCTGGAACTTATTCCTTCAAGGACAGGGCAGGTATGTTTCTTGTTGGCTTCTTTCCCCCTTCTGTTTCAGGAAACATTTGCGAGCAAGCTACACTTCCCATTGCTTATGGACAATACATATGTGTAAACCTGCTACTAACTAGGCTTGGATGATCTAACAGGTGTCCACTACGATATTCCTCTCAGAACCGACGATGATATAACAGCTTGGCCTGCATTTCCTATTGTTGAGGTTCATGCCCAAATTAATTACAGAATGAGGAGAGAGAAAGCACACCTAATTAAGCAGCCTCAAACGAAGCATTAACCGTAATTAAACAAGTGAGAGTGTGATAGAGAGGAGCTAGACCTTAATCATGGGGTCCGGGCCAAGGGGCGCCATCCCTCTGACGTAACAGGCCAGACGCACACCTCTCACCAACACCATTTGTCACAAAAACAACAAAGACCTATTGGACGGGAACCTCGACATCTAAACTACTGTCCGTAGCTCTAAAGCTCCTTTCACCTACCAATTTTTGGCGCTGCAGGTAAAGCCATCTCTCTCTCTCTCCCCGCCTACGGTGGCCAGAGGGGAGAGAGAGACAAAGGCAAGAGTCAAGAGCTACGTTAGATTCAGATGCTTATATGGGTGCCTAACGATGGGCAAATGACTCGTAGCAATAAACTTCCTCACCCGGCCCTTATTTGTGCCCTCCTACCTACTGAAACCTCATTCCAACTCGATCTTCCTCCAAACTTGTTTTCTAGTGCTTTCTAATCTGCATTTAATGGTAAAATAAGTAGTTTTTATTTGTGAAAGTAATAACTCACTGACAAGCTTGCCCCGTCGTATCACAACGTCTTCTGTTGGTCCGGATGGTTGTGGAAATTGTGAGGCAACCTACTAGAGCATATTGTTCTAGCACTTTTAATACCTTTTCATTTCTTTTTTCTAAAAGCATGTGATAGTTTATCAGCTAGAACCGATGGTCGTCTAATTAATCATCGTAATTTTTACTTTCTTCACGTTATGCCGCCTTCGGCATGTCCAATCTAGATCATTACTTCATGATCCACTAAAGAGATTGCACCAGAAAAGTGGGAAAACCCAACAACACAGGCCATGCATTATTGTGAGGAAAAACCATGCATGGATACTTTTATTAGTTGAAAAACAAAGAAACAATGACAATCAAAAACAGATGGCAAGCTAATCGAGAGGTAGATAATAAGCGCGAAAAATTAAATAGCATATGGGGAGGGACATGCACGCCATACCTGTGAATCGTCCTCGAGTCCCAGCTTGTTAACAAGGTATCTCATCACTACTCTAACTGTCATCCTCCCGTCCCTTTTGTGCCCATCAACAGCATGCACCAACACAGAGCAGGTCAATGTGGCATGATCAAACGACACTAAATTGATAAAGAAATTGATCAAAACTCAAATTAATCACGAATTATGAAAGGTAATTAATTCTAATCAGTTGAAGTAGAAGCAGAGAGCTAGAAACATATGGTACGCGTCGCAGACAGACATGGATATCGATCTAGAGAGGAGTTTAGTTGCTAACCTAACCCTCAAGTAGCTCCTCGGTATCTGCGGCAATGGCGGCTCCCTCCTCCTGCATGGACCAACGGCAACGGCATGAGCCAACCACCCACATTGCCTGGAGAATTCCGTAGCAGGACGCAGACATGTCGTACTCACTGATTTTGAGCTGCCTGAAGCAAGAACCACGTGCCCGACTCATGCCGCGGGGGCGGCGGCGCCGCCGCAACCACTGCCGCCCCCACCGCTGCTGTGGTTGCCGGGGATGATGACGAAGGACCAGGTTGCAGAGACAGTTGCAGCTGTGGCGACGGCGCGGCCGCCTGTACGGACGTCGAGGGGCCTGCCTCATCGGTCCTCTGGCGTTTCCGGCGAGAGGGCGACGGCGACGTCGAGCTCCCGGACGGGCCGAGTCCGAGCTGCAGCCAGGAGGATTCGGTCTCGCTGCCAGCGCTGCTGCTGGTGCTTGGTTCCTGCTGGACCTGGACGTCGCGAGGCGGAGGAGGCTGTTCTGGTGCAGCCGGCTGCTGCGCGATCTCCGGCTGCTGCTGCTGTTGCTGCGGAGGTGTTGGCGCGGCGGCTGTGTCCTTGCTCTGGCGGTGCGGGTGGGAGGGGTCCTGTGCCATGGGCCTCAGGACGCTGCTGCGGCAAGGACGGCGGAGCAACGACGATGGCTGCTGGTGGCTCTGCTGGGTGCTGCTTCTGCTGAGGCGAACGGTGACGGCGGCCGTCCCATGGGTGTGGCGGTGCGGCCGGAGCAACGTCACCATCCTCTCATGCCTCCTCCTCTCTTGTGGCGATGCGCCGCACCGCGGCCGCCGACACCATGAGACAGGGGAGGAAGAAGAGAATGTTCAAAGGAGGGAGGGTGCCTTTGATTTAAGGTGTAGAGCAGTTCAGTACACGCATACACTACATCTCTCTCTCTCTCTCTCTCTCTCTATGGGCTGCTGGCTCGAGTACAGACTAAGTGAGAAGGTAAGCTGTCAAGGGTGTTAGCACAGTGGCCAATTAACTTTGATCTCTTTAGAATGCACTACGAGACAGAGACTCTTCGTTTCTTTGTGGAAATGACATGCTGAGCTCAGCGCATGCCATTGCACTGGCGCTTAAGTTGTTGATGAAAGATGCATACGGTCATTTCTCCGTTGCATCTACCGTACTTATGTTATTGTGAAGAGTAGTAGTATTGGATATGGATACATTTAACTTTGACTAATACTCCATCCATCCTTAAACTCTTACACTTTTAACTTTTAGGTATTACGTTTGGTCATTCTTCTTATTTAAAGCTTTTTCACAAATATAAGTCATATTAAAGATATTTTTTATGATAAAACTAATCACAATAAAATATATTATATTTTTACAAATTTATTGAATAGGACAGACAGTCAACATGACATCTAAAAGTCAATAGTTGTGAGGCAGAGGTAGTAATATCTAAAAATTAAATGATTTCTAATATAAATACTTACATATTATAAAAGTTTATTTCGTGATGAATCTAATAAAATATTTTACATTCGAAGTGTAAAATGTTTGTCTTTGGCCAAACTTAGTACTCCCTCTGGTTTATAAAGAAATTCTTTTTAATAATGATACGGTTTTCAAAATATAACTTTGACTTCTATTTTTTATTAAAAATATTTATTAAAAAATAACATATTTATACTTTTATGAAAGTACTTTTTAAGACAAATCTAATTATATAATTTTTATATTTTTAAATTTAACAAGTTAAAAATTATTTGTGATTTATATTTTAAATTTTGACTAAAATATTGTGCAAAACGATCTTTTTTTGAACCGAAGAGAGTAATGTTTATATTTTTGAACAGAGATGGTACTATATGAAACAAAGGGAGTCTTGGAACTTTAATTAGAGTGGTTGATTATTAAAAGAACTCGAGTTCATTTTAATTTGTCTCTGCCTCTCCAATCCCAACAACTGATCAAAAGCTTAAGACCTCTCCAATTCTAACGAGAGTCGTAAACCGAAATAAAGGCTGGGAGGAGGTCATGGCGAAACACCCTTGCGTAACCTTTTCTTGTCATGTCAGCGTACGTACGTGCGATGCTCCATCGATCGACCACCTCCGCGTGGGACCTGAAACAATATTCCTCGCTTCTTCGATCCATGCACACCGATGCCTCATTATGCAGGTAACAAGCTGTTAGCTCCATGAATCCATCGGTTGACAGTGTAGTTCAAGCTTGATAGTTCGCAATCGATCGAGATTTTTGACCCGTCTGAATATCAATGCATTTGAACTGTTCATGATGTCATTCCTGTTTACTGGCAATTATTATCAGTCTCTTCGGTTGCTATGACTACTCCGTTCATCGCATTGGTGAAGCCACGTTGAGCCTCCCTGATGTACGGAAATAAATTATGAGAGATTTGATCTCTCGCAAACAAAAAAAAAGATCCTAGTTTGTATATGACAATTGCCCATTATAACAGTAAATAACCTTTCAAATTGACAAACAAAAAGAAGAAAACTGATTTGCTGTTAGGATGCACACATGTCACAAGCAAACTGAGGTCTTTCTTAATTTGCGAGAGATCTTTTATAATTTATTTCCGCACACCGGCACTAGGGTACGAAGAAAAATTTTCCATATTTGGCTCCTTTTGATCAGCTAAATGAGTAATTTTCTTGTTTATGTATGAAATTTTTTGTTGAGCACCATCAACAGAATCTTGCTAGCTTCGCCACTGATTCATTTAGTTTAATTTTGTTGACATTAGTTAGTATTAGCACTTAACATCAACTTATCAAAACCTCCTTGAATTTCTTTTTTATCAGACTTTTAATTAGATTATATGTCGACCTACGAAGCAACGCATCAAGGATATATGTAGCTGTACTTGTACATCCATGATCGACCGAGCTAATAATTAGGCCGAAATATTATGAAAAAGATGCTATTAATTAATATTCTGGTACGCGATGATCAACAACAAGGCTGTGTGGTCACATTGATATCTTGGGTGCTCGAGTGAAGTACACACATTGTACTCGAGAGTAGAGGCTGCAATAGTGGACATACGCATTGCACGGTTCGCCGTGCTGTCCATGTCACGTCGATTTGCCAACCATAAGAGGCGCCGAAGCATCCAAGTACTTGTAAGCACACATAAATATGAACGCATTATATTCCTAAAATTTAATTATGCATAAAACACCATGAATATGATAGGGATGCTGCAACAAGAAACTCTACCATCAAATCTAGTGTGAAGCAAAGAAAAAGAAAGAAAGGATTACTTTGATGAGATTTGTTACCGCGCTTGAGAGGGATAGGAGATACCTCTTCCTTCTCAATTAATCTCAGCCTTTGATTTTTAAAAATTGGTACTAGGTCTATCATTTTTAGTATCAGTCCACAATTTAAAGTACTTTTAACTAGATACCTCTCTATTTTTAACCATTTTAATAGGATAGTTGTGGTTAACACTAAGCATTCTAACAAATCTCTAATTTTACACACGTCGTTACAATTTTATAAAATTTGAGATATGCCATTGTAACCCACATATCATTGAAATAGGTAGTCCCCTGTCATTGATATGGTAATGACATATGTAACTTGCGAAACTGTAATGGTATATATCCAACACAGCAAAAGAATGGGTCAATCCCTTATTAGCCATAAAATAATTTGTAGTTTCTTATCAGCCACTCAAATTTTTGAATTTTCTTATCAACCACTAGTGTTAACTTCCTCCCCTTATTCATCACTCATATACATTTGTTTACCCCTCAATTATTTTTTTACTAAGTTTCCTCATTACCAATTTTAGTATATGTTTGTCAGCGTTTCGTATCGCCCACCTAGTAGAATTTACATATTGGAGAGGGGTTCATACAATTTTTTTCTGATTTGGACCATCACGGAGACTTAATACCCTAGGATCAGGGGTGTGTTTAGCTTGATCAGATGAGGATTACAATGGTGCTAGGGTTCTATCAAGAACTCCTCATCTTTCATGGAAGTAGGTAGCTAATTGTAATGGCTATTGTTCTTGTGTTGTCGCCCTCTTTCTAGGGTCCCCAGGGTGTCTTTATATAGGAGGTCGAACCGGAGTTACAATGGCTTGAAGCCTACGAAACTGAGGGGTCTCCGGATGGGTAGGACCGTGAGCATCTCGAAGTTTATTCCCTGATAGTTTTTGGGTGCCAGATTACCTTGTCATCATCCTTGTCTTCGTCCTTTGCCTAGCGCTGGAGGGACAACGTCACCTTTCCATTCACCGTCCAGCAGACGTTGTCTGCTACACAGTCAATAATCTTCCATACTGTCAGAGGTTGGTCACCAAAGGAAGTTGTCTGACCTGGGTTCAGACGTATAAGGCTGTTGCCCTATCCTGGACCGAACAAGAGGAGTAATGCTTGACCCTTGGGGGTCGGGTGGGCCTTGGCCTAGTAGAATCGATCCATGGCCCGTGATATGATGGGCCATTGTTTGTGGTTGATTTTGTTGATTGTGCTGAAATCATGGATACCTAGAGTATATGGTCTCGATAGTAGCCCTCGAGTCACATGCTGCTTGCTACTTCATTGAGGCGGGGTAGCACTGTGTTGAGGTAATCTTCACGCCTTTTGCCAACCCGTCGCGGTCGGTCCCACGGGGGCGCGTGAGTGCGTCTGTAAGGCGTAGCCCCCAATGTGTACGTGGTTCTTGATCTTCTGTCATATCATGGTAACTCTCGATTTAGTGAAGACGCAACACACAATTGATCTGGTCTCAAATCAACACGATTCGAACCCCGCAATCGCAGCAACACTTCTCCTCTGGTTATCGACCGTTCAACCACATGATTGATCTCGCTAAAAAGGCTAATTCCAGCCTACAAATTAAAGAACACTAGCAAGAACATGGAAGAATGCAACTCAATTGCAAAATCTGAATTAAACTCACGAAGTTAGAATCCAACAAACCATCAAACGACGAAACTATTTGAGAACAGATTAAACTAAGCAAAAACCAAAGGCTAATGACGGTGGCTATTGTTTAAATAAAGTTTAGGGCATCTTTAGGGGGCAAACACTAATACAAATAGGCTTAGGAAAGATACACGACGCTAGGCCAAAAGAAAGTGCCGCAGCACAAAGGTAGTTTCTGGACGTGATCTTGTTTTAACTATTCCCACTGACTCTTATCAAATTTGGAGATGAGACCAGTACCATTGAAAATGTTATCTTCTTAGCTTTCGATCTGTATCTAGAAGGTCCAAAATGGATCCCATATGCGACCTGGGCGTTCGTTTTAGTGTGGACTGCTCTGAAACTTAAGGACAATTCGACTCCGAGTTGGATTAAATGTCCTTCAGGGTCCAACGTGCCTGGTTGGTATTGAGCATCTCCAACTCCTTTATGGTTCCTTTAACCCTCTCCAATGTTCTTTATTATGAGAAAGTTATTAGGCAACAAGCTATCTCAAAAGAAGGAAAACTTGTTCTTAGGAGCGAGCTTACATCTAAATTCAGTTGTTGTAAACGAGCTCTTGTGATTGGACCATCTATAATAGGAGGAGGAGCATTATGTGTATCCAATGAAGAGATGTTCTCATGATCCCCCCTCTTAAATCTGCAACATTAAATGTAGGACTAACTCCAAACTCGAGAGGTAAGTCAAGTCTATATGCATTATCATTAATCTTCTCAAGTACCATAAAAGGACCAGCAGCTCTAGGCATCTGTTTAGATTTTCTTAGCTCCAAAAATCTATCTTTTCTTAAGTGTAACCAAACCAAATCACTCGGTACAAATTTAACTTCATTCAATTTTATACTTCTCATTCATTTTTACAATATTTTGTTTAGTCATTTTATGCATCTTGAGAATAAAATCAACACGTGCCTTAGCATCATTATGAATTCTTTCATTAGAAGGCAAAGGCAAAAGATCAATCAGAGCATGAGGGTTAAAACCATGCACTATCTCAAATGGACTTACCTTAGTGGTGGAGTGTTCCGTCTGGTTGTATGTGAACTCCACATCAGACAAATATTCTTCACACATCTTCAAGTTTTTCTTTAAAATGGCATGTAGCATTGTAGACAATGTACGGTTCACTACGTCCGTTTGTCCATCATTTTGTGGGTGACATGTAGTTGAAAAGAGTAACTTTGTTCCCAACTTATTCTATAATGCATTAAAAGTAACTCAAGAATTTCGCATCACAATCTGAAACAATGTAGACGGCATACCATGCAAACAAAAAATTTCTAAAGAATATATCAGCAATATATATAGCATCATCGGTCTTATGATATGGTATAAAGTGTGTCATCTTAGAAAAGCGATCTACTACCACAAAAATACTATCTCCTCCTCTTAGTCCTAGGTAATCTCAAAATGAAATCCATAGAGATATCGGCCCAAGGAATAATGGGACAGGAAGAGGCATGAAAAAACCATGTGGGTTTAGTCGTGACTTAGCTTTTTAACATTTAGTGCGACAAGTGACGAAGCATTCAATATCGTGTCTCATCTTTGACTAAAAGAAATATGTGGCCAAAACATCTTTCATCTTCTTCGCTCCAAAGTGTCCATCAACCTCTTCCATGTGCCTCCTATAATAATAAAAGACCAACAGATTCAACAGGAACGCAAAGACGATTGGCTTTAAAAAGGAAGCCACCATTATGCACAATTTGTTCCAAGTTCTACCTTCACGATAATGTAGCAACGCATTCTTAAAATCAGCATCTAACACATATTGTTGCTTAATTGTTTCTAGTTCAAAAATTCAAAAATCAAGTTGGGACAGCATAGCATATCGTCTAGACAAAGCATCGACAATTACATTATCCTTCTCTTTCTTATGTTTGATGATGTAACAAAAGGATTCAATAAATTTAATCCACTTAGCATGTCTACAGTTCAAGTTTTTTGGCTACAAATATGCTTAAATGATTCATGATCGGAATGAATGACGAATTCTTTAGGTCACAAATAATGTTTCTCTGTTTCTAAGCATCGTACAAGAGCATACAATTTTTTATCATATGTGAAATAATTAAGAACAGGGCCATTCAACTTTCTTTCTTGCATCAACACAACACCAATGCAAATTCCACTAGCATCACATTCAAGTTCAAAAGTCTTACCAAAATTTGGAAGTTGGAGCAGCTGCGCATGTGTAAACTTCTCCTTCAAAGTGGCAAAGACTTCTCTTGTGTGTGGCCCCAATGGAATGCAATGCCTTTCTTTGTCAACTCATTATTGGAGCGGCGATGGTGCTAAACTTTTGGACAAAGCGGCGATAAAAGCCAGCAAGTTCAAAAAAACTCCAGACTTGTGAAACCGTTGTGGGCGTGGGTCAACTCTTGATCACATTTATCTTGACTTCATCCACTTCAATTCCCTGTGGAGTAACAACATAGCCAAGAAAAGAGACTCAAATACGTGCAAAAGGTGAACTTTTCAAGGTTACCTAATAAACGTGCATCTCTCAAAGCATAAAAAACAACACGCAAGTGAGATAAATATTCATTCATTGACTTGCTATAAATCAAGGTATCATCAAAAACTACAAATTTTCCAATGAAAGAATGTAAGACCTCTTTCATCAAATGCATGAAAGTACTAGGTGTATTAGTCAATCCAAAAGGCATTACTAACAACTCATAAAATTCAAACTTAGTTTTAAAAGCAATTTTCCATTCATCACCCAATTTCATTCTTATTTGGTGGTATCCACTAGGCAAGTCAATTTTAGAGAATACTATAAACCACATAATTCATCAAGCATGTTGTCTAACCTAGGAATAGGATGACAATATCTAATGGTGATATTGTCAATTGCTCTATAATTAACACAGATTCGCCAAGAAGCATCTTTCTTTGGAACCAAGAAAAAGGAATGGCACAAGGACTATGGCTCTCATACATACCCACGGTCCAAAAGGTTTTGGATTTGTCGCTGAATTTCCTTAGTCTTCTCGGGGTTGGTTCTGTAAGTGGCGCGGTTTGGCAAGCTCGCTCTAAGAATCAAAATAATCTAGTGCTCAATCGCTCAAATGGGTGGCAGTCTTACAGGTATCTCATGGGAAAAACGTCATGATACTCCTGCAAAAGGTTAGCAACAGGAACAGGCAAAGAAGCAAGATCCTCAAGTGAAAACAACACATCCTTGTATACCAAAGCATAACATAAAGTATTTTTATCATAAATTTCAGCAAGGTCAGGTTTTGTTGCAAGCATTACAGGACTTTTTAATTTAATTGCTTGCTGATTTTCAAGTGTAGGAGGATGTTCTTTCTTCTCATTAGCAATTGTATCCCTATCAGCTTGTACAATTTCAGCAGGGGTCAAAGGTAGTAAAGTAATTTTCTTTTCTTTATGCACAAAGTATATTTATTACTTGTATCATAGTGAATAGCATAACAATCATGTTCCTATGGATGACCCAATAACAATGAACAAGCTTGCATTTGTACAACATTACAATCCACAGAATCAACATAGGTGCTGATGGAGAATGGGACTCGACAAGCTTTTGTTACCTTTGTCTTACCAGAGTCGTTTAACCATTGGATATGGTACGGATGTGGATGTGACCATGTGGGCAAGTCAAGCTTAGTGATCTAATCAGTACTCATTAAATTGTTGCAGCTCCCACCATCAATGATCAAGCGTGCACGTCGGTTCTTGATCACAAAGTAAATCTGAAACAGATTATGGCGTTGAATGTCACACCCGGTTTTAAGGCTAAAACCAAGTGACCTTTTATGTGTGCCCAGAGATCAAGTTTCACACATAAAGTGACTTCATTAATGGTAAAACAGAACAATGTCACGAATAAAAAGAAAAGAAAACTATAACCGAATGCAGCGAAAAAGTAAACCAAGCGTAGTGCATCTTCCACAGGCAGTCGACTGGAGAGACGACACACCTAGACTTCAGCTCTCGCGTCTTTAATGTCCTCTCAAACTTTTCTTCCAACTGAGCAGCATTTATAAAGGCAAAGTTGAGTACGGGATGTACTCAGCAAGTGTGGAAAAAGAAGATATGTGGCAACAAACAAGGGAAAGGCAATATAGGATTTTTTTGCATAAAAGCACACAATAGAGACACACTTCCAATTAAGCACCTATTTACTAAGTGATAGACATCGCACCTATAAACCAGCATGCCTAAAGATCACTCCTCTCAAGCCCTACAAGCTCTAGAAGTGTATGAATGCTCCCTATCGCTCTCCTACTAGCACAAAAGATCTTCAATCTTGCTATGTGCTCTCTTGGTGGTGTCTCTTGGCATCTCACAAGTTTTCTTCTGCTGATCAAACCTCAGACACACTGGAAAATGTCCCTCTCCAGAGTTTAAATAGGCTTCAAGCCCAAAAACAACCGTTGGAACATGATGTCATAAAGCTGACTACTTTATGCAATCACTGGACCACCGAACTGTTCGGTGACCCTTTCCTCCTCTGGCTAGGGAAAACACCATCTCTGGAATCCATTATATATGACATCGGACTGTCCGGTGCATACCTTCATTGGACTGTCCGGTGACTTTCACTTTTGAACTCCTAGAGACAACTTCTCTGGACTTCGGTTTCAACCTCATCGGACTATACGGTGACTGCCACACCGGACTGTGTGGTGTCTTCTCTGCTGCAACTCTAGAGAGCACCTCTCTCTGAACTCTGAAATCCTGGCTCATCGGACTATCCGGTGACTGCTTCTTCTACTAATCTTCAGCTTCGGTCTTCGATTTTGCTTCCTCTGTCATCTTCAGTGCTTTCTGAAGATCTAAGGAGCATTCACACCCTCTAACACTTGTATAACACGAGACAAATGACCTTACCCCTTTTAATGGTACTAGCGTTCCTACAGACTCTCTCGCTGTCCTTAGCCTTGGTCCTCCAACGCCCGAAAACTCCTCTTCTAGTGATCATCCTTATCATCCATTGAGGAAGCCTACCATGTTGATGTAGAATTAGTGGGGTGGTACCTACAATCACAACAGTTACCTATAGTGTTCATTCAATCACCAAAATATCAATTCATAACTTTTAGGGGACTTCAAAGGTCATGAAACTAACAATCTCTCCTTTTTTAGTGATTGATGACAACCATAGTACTCACAAATAGGCTCAAACAAGATGAAAGACGATAGAGAATAAAACGCATCTCGAAAGAACACTTACCTCTTACCTTGATGACTCCTCAAAATTTTTTTGCAAGAGTTCCCTTCCTTTGTCATGGGTTGGAAGCGTCGCTCTCCGTTGTTCTTCCCTGTTTGGTAGCTCTCTCTCCCCCATTGTCGTCTAATCATCTAAAAAGATGGCACCGAGGAAGCATGTAGAAAAGGAGAACGCTGGATAGACAAAGAATAGTACATGATAGATAGAGATCGAGAACGCACATGCACGAATGAACCTGTAAAACATTCACAACGCAAGGAGCCATACACACTAAAACAACAGGGTTAGAGCAAAAAATCGAGTGTATTGCTAAAAAAGTAAAAAAAACACTAGCTCATCAAAATATCACAAAGAGCCAATAAAATCAGCCAAAACAAAATTCAGAGCCCTAACTACCCATCCACGGCCTCCCCCTAGACAGATAGTCACTCAAAAAAATGCTACACCTCATGTCTCTCACCTAAACTCCTAGAAGTCTAATCCTGTGCGACTGAAGAGCTGGGAGCAGTGACGGTAGGTGGCTGCTCCTCTTTTGCTGGCTAAGCTGCTGGTGCTGACTCATCTCCTCTTGGCTGCTCAACATCATCAAATGGACTCAGCTCAAGTCGGAGGAAGATGTCGGAGAAGGCTCCTTATCATTAACTGAAGCTGGCTGATCTGCACTGGCAAGAGCCTGAGCTGCCTCCTCTGCTGAATATTCGACCTCGACTAGGATAGCTGCATCTGACACACTGGGCTGCTCGACTATGGTGACTGCGGGCTCTGCCTCTGAAGCCTCTGGCGGTGGCTCTGTCATAACAGACTTAGCAGTGGTAGCCTCAAAAGAAAGCACTCTCGGAGCAAGCGAAGAATTACTAACTGCTGTCCCTGACTCTAATGCCGGTATAGACACTCTGGGCTCTGCTGAAGCAAACATGACTGACATGGAGTATGAGGAAACTGGGGAGAACTGAGATGTGGTAATAGGTACACTAACGCCACTAGTAGTCGCTGAAGTGCTGGCTGCCCCAAATGGTATGAACGGTGAAAGCGGAGCTGAGAGCAATGTAGCGAATGTGGGTTGCTGCTGACTCTGTAGCTCTGAGGTGAATGCCGGCACAGAAGAATACCGAAGCTGAGGTGCTGTAGGCTGGAGCTCTGAAGGCAGGGGACCCAATAGCGTGGTCGTCGAGAAAGCAGGCAAAGATGGCATATAGATCCCCAGGAGATATGATGCAATAGCTTTGAATCCGGCAGACATGTAAGATATGGCCGCTGCCATCTCCAACTGAGTGCGCCGCAACCACTCATGAAACTCTCTGTCCTGCCGTATCCTCTCCTCAGCAAGCTCTCTCTCCATCTATAGCCTCTCCTCAATCTGGAGGCGCTCGAGTTTGATCCTCTCCTTGAACTCGACACTCTCTCGGTGTATCCGCTCATCCTGCTCCTCTCTGTACCTCCTCTGCTCTGCTTGAATAGCATCCAATCTGGCAGCTAACGCAAGGTCAAGTGTGGCACATGAGGTCAGAGTCTCGATCTAACCTAGAGCCTCAGTGCTCCTAGCCCCCAGCTATGCTCCCTTCGGAGCCTCAGTCTCA
Source organism: Zoysia matrella (assembly GCA_001602295.1). Classification (NCBI taxonomy): domain Eukaryota; kingdom Viridiplantae; phylum Streptophyta; class Magnoliopsida; order Poales; family Poaceae; genus Zoysia; species Zoysia matrella. The sequence goes on along the minus strand of BCLG01000002.1, from coordinate 529,945 downwards.
ACCTCCTCAGGGGTTGTGGTCTCCTCTCCTCCAGGGGTGCTTTGGGAAGCAAACAGTCGAAGAACCCTGGAGTCGGATGGCTCAGCTAGACGGAAGGAAGTGGTAAACTCTGGCAATGCTGCATACTCCTCCTCAGTCAAAACACCTGCTCCCCTCAGCAACACACAGATATAGGGGGCAAATGGTAACTGATGTGTTCCTATCCCCTCATAGATGACATCCTCCATCTGAGCAAGCAATAGGTCTGTCAAGTCAAACTCCTCATGCCCCATCAAATAGCAAAGCATCCATTGGTGCAATATGATCACCCGCTCTTTGTAACCAGCTCGAGGCGCTATCGACCTCTCTAGCATCCCTCTCAAAACACGAGCCTTGTGTGTCAACCGTAAAGGGTGCCTTGAGTAGTGCTCTCATGAGGTGGCGGGAAAGCAACACTCAACCTGTCGTCACTGGGCTCCATCCCTTCAAAAGGTCTAAAAGGAGGTGAGAAGTCTGAATGGGCCAGTGCGTGGATCCGAGTCTCTGAAGATACAAACTCAAGTGCTGTCAAGACATCGGTCCTCTCAAATCTGTGTGGCTCCGCTCGATACATGAACTAGAACTAAGAACGGTCGGGGGAGATCCACACTGAGGTGTAAAACTCCAGTACAATGTCCTCACTGTATTTCAAGGGCTGGGTGACTAACTCTGACAAGCCTAGAAGATAGTCAATGTGACCCTCCATGTCAACACCAGCTCCTCTGCTCAGTGCCTCAAAAGAACAATGGTGACGTGCTGCAAACACTGAGCTCTTGCACTTAGTGGCAAGCTGCCTCCTGTATACCTCAAAAATCCTCCGTTGTAGAACTATCCAAAACTGCCCTACATCAGCGTGTCTACAAGCGAAGACCTAGGCAGTGAAATCCACTCTCCTCTTGGCCTTAATGGCCATGCCCTTCATCTTCAAAAGATCCACGTCGACCTCTGCAAGTCTGGCCATGGCCCAGCGTGCTCTCTCGGCTCTAGCAGTACAAACAGCGCAAACCCCAGTCTTCTGATGAGGGCATCTCTGTGACCTTGGCTGTGAACTCCTCTAGGCTGCCTCTCCCTCCGAGGTTCTCCACTGCCTATTGGTGCAGGAGCTCTTCGCAGCTGCACCTCTGCCACCAAAAGGGTGGTCGCCACCCTCTGTCGAGTAGACCCCCTCAGCTCCTCCTATCCTGAGAGTTCCAGACCTCCTATGTGGAGGTACATCCACATCCGCTGCTACTAGCGCACAATCCCACTCGAGGTCACCTGTCCACTGCTGCTTCTTCTCAAGCTCTTGGCCTTGCCCATCCCCTTCTCATTTGCAGAGAATCTCTGCCTACCTATACTGACAACTGACTCAAGATCAACTGACACTAAAGCTCAACTGACCAGCTGTCTCCTCAAGATAAGATTAAGAGCTTTGCTCTTAACCCATCCAAGAATGATCTGAAGTGACACTGAACCCTCTAAACACTGCCTCTGTCCTCTGTCTTGTCTCACTAACGAACTGTCACTGCACCACGTAGGAATAAACTATATGTTGTAAGCACAAAAGGTGGGCGACTCGAAATGAAATCCTAGCAGTGGAACAAAGACATATCTCTGACCAAATAAAGCAAATAAGATCAACAATGATATCGACGAACTAATGCTACAATTTAAATAATAGCAATTGACTCAAATTGTGACACTAATGATAGAAGACTCAATGCCATACTAAAATAGCAAGAGATGACCTCAATATGGCACTAAGTACGGGAACTGTCAATTAATCACATCAACTGGCAATAAAAGTGAGACATTTATGCAACTATACCAATTTTCGCAAATAATTAACAAACAAGGCATGCGGGGCATTCCAATGAAATGAGTGTGATAGAATGCAACACCCCGGGGAGGAAGAATCTGCCGAAAGAAATGCTAAAAACTCGTCCGATCGCCTAAACTCAAAAACCCATTGAGGGTTTAGTGGGAGGAAGCTAGGTTTATCGAGCACGAGCTCTAGGCGATGTGCACAGAGGAGATGGCGCGCGGTGGTGATGAGGCATGCTGCGACGAGCTAGAACACAGGCGGCGGCGCGGCGAGCGGTGGCGACGAGCAGGGGCGGCGACGCTCGGCTAGGGCACCCGAGGTGCGTGAGGAATGGCGCGGAGCAGCGAGACGAGGGCGAGCTAGGGCACTGGTGCACGGCAGCGGTGCGAAGGCAGTGGCTGGAGGTGGTGCAAGGGCATGCGACGGTGGCTCACGACAGTGATGGCAATCGGCAGGCGAGTCGGCGGAGAAGGACACACGTTTGTGGAATAGAGATTGAGAAAGCCTGTGCGCTTAATTAAAAAACAGATTGACGGCCTGGATTGAAAATGATGAAAAATAATGGCTGAGATCTTGCCGAAAACCCCAATCACTGGACTGTTCAGTCTCTCAAGATTGTTCGGTGACTATAAAAGTCCGGACAGTCTGGTGTCCTGAGAATTCTGATTTCCAGAGAGGCAACCGCTTCATCTTTCAATCACCGGACTGTCTGGTGAACCCGACAAAATGTCTGGTGACTATCCAACTCAGCAGGTCACTCGGTTCAAAGATACAATCACCAAACTTTCCGGTGAAGGCGTCGGACTGTCCGGTGACCTCAAAGAATTGCAGAACCAAGGAATTCTTTCTAAACTTCAAGTGTCCTCACCAAAGAACCAAATAAACACCACACTTGTCTAGAAAGAGAACTCTCAAACACTTCTTTGCAAATAGATAACTTCCAAAGAGTTTAGCATTTTTGGAAATCACAATTAAGATCAAGTGGTAAATACCAAAGCAAGAAGCAGGCTCCAAACAATGAAATGTATGAACCCTTGTTCATGATCCACGTAAATAGATTTTAGAGACCGTTAAGCACAGGGTTCAATGGGCATGAACCTCACAATTTCTTTGGTTACTCATTGTGGAGTATGTGAATTCATATGGACAATGTAGTCACTTTCTCCATAGAGTAACACGCCTCCTCTGTGGTTTCTATATGCCATGCATGCAAACAAGCTAGTTAATGCAAGAGAATTTAAAGCATACCATATAGATGCAAGCAAATTAAAGTCATTGCATAAAAAAGCATATCTGGTGCCAAGTTTGACCCATCTCAAGCTTATTCACCATATGCCTGCTGTTATGCCTTGAGATAGCCAAACCACCTTCTCAAGCTTTTCCTCATGCATATGGATATCTCAAGGTGGTTAGGCACCGATCCAATTTTTTTGTTCTTTTCTTTTATCTTTTTACACATGATGCATGATACTGCAAAAATCTAGTCCACAGAGGAGTCCTAACTACCTTACAGGATAAGAAAAGAAACCTACTCTACTATGTATAAGAATAAACTACCTTGAAGAGTAGATTGGCGTTGTAACTCGATCAACATGTGGTAGACTACAAGAATCTGCAATTCGCTTTACGGTCCACCACCTTGGTCCCTTCACTTTTCTTGGGAACCCAAGAGAGTTTAGGCTTTCTCTCTCGATCCACGATCATGTTGGGAACCCATATCTTCTTGATTGTCCTCTTGTCATTCGGGGTTCGAGCGGCTTGGCCTTCACCTTTCAATCTTTATCCCTGAAAAGCTTATAGTGCACATCTTCATGTAAAAAGTTAGCGTTAGGCATAATCTTAGGCACGCTCACCTTGGAACAATCCTTTGAGCGGTGACCATCAAGGCAACATTTCTCACACTAGTAGTCATCCGCCATGAGCGGGACTATCCATTCAAGGATCTCATCTTCATTGCCAATGATGTTGATAGAGGAAAGATATGATCTTGTGCCCTTGTGATTGTGGTTGTTGATGAGGTTCTTGCTTAGAATTTCTTTTTGAATTTTCCTTCCACTAGTAAGCCGCTCAGATGCATCCATCGTGACCTCTCTCTCCTCCTTAAGCTTCGTGTATTTCTTCAAAATAGATGGCTCAAGAGTAGTACTCTCATTGGAGTGGGTTAGATCACAAGAAGTAGAAGCTTCATTTAAATGTTTAGGAGAGTTTAAGAAAGAGTCAAGATCAAGAGCTTCATGAGTGCGCACCAATGCCCCATGCTTCTCACTTAGCTCTACGTGCTTCTCTTTGAGAGCCTCATAAGACTCACAAAGAACACATGAGAATGCTTAAAGGCATTGAGCTCCCCCTCAAGCTCTCGAACTTGGAATACCGCTACTTCATGCTCCTTGGTGACCACCTCGATCTTCTTGGTTTTCTTGATGATTGTCTTGTTGGCCTTCTCAAGGAAGAGGACTAGATCATTGTAGCTTGGTCCATCATCTTCATCATCATAGTCCTCTTCTTCATCAAGATCATCATCTTCATCCACATAGCCCTCACAACTTCAGGCCATCAAACAAAGTGGAGGTGGTGGTAGCTCATTGGAGGAGCCTGTCATAGCAATACCCGCGAGCTCTTCTTCACTAGAAGATGAAAAGTCTAAATCATCATTATTGGTGAGCTACTCACCAACAATGTAGGCTTTGTGTGGGGATTTCTTTTTCTCCTTATTTTTGCTCTTCTCCTTGATGAAAAACTTCTTCTTGAATTTCCTCTTGGACTTGCATTCTTCGTCTTCACTCTCGCTAGATGCTTTTTTCTTGTTCTCCTTTTTGGGCTTTGGACACTCTTTTGCAAAAGTCTTTCTTGCCACAATTGAAGCACTTGGAGCTCCTCTTAGAAGATGAGGGTCTTCCCTTGCGAAATAGGTTCTTTATCAAGAGCGCAAGGTTCTCATTGTCACTCTCATCATCCTCATCTTCCTCCACCTTCTTCTTCTTGTTGTTCTTGCCATTGAGAGATTCTTCAACTTTAAGGGCAAGATTCTTCGGCAATAGAGTGTCGGTGGAGGTGCCCAACATATATCCCTCATAGGCTGTGAGCTTGCTGAGCATAACGTCAATGGAGATAGTAACCAAGTTGGCTTGAAAGCGACACGTGACGATGGAGTTGTAGCTTGGCGGCAACATCCCCAAGAGGTTTCTCATGATCTAATATCATCAATTTTGTTATTGAGGCCCAAGGCGTTGATCTCTTCCACCACTACATGCAAACGAGAATAAATATGATTAGCCTTCTCATGAGGTAGCATGGTGATGGAATCATATTTGTTCTTAAGAACATAGTAATGCTCTTCTTTGACCTCGGAGGGGCCCTCATTGATATTTTGTAATTGCACCCAAATATCATGTGGTAGATGATGCATTGATTCTAGAAAAGAATTTTTTTTTGAAATGCATCCAAAAATGGCATTCTTGACCTTTGCATTGAATTTAATGAAAATGGGATCTAGTCTCTCATTCTCATTCGTAGAATTCTTAGTCACATGCCACGCTTTCTCGTCGATTGATTCAAGGTAGGCTTGCATGTGAGCCTTCCAATAACATTAATCGTCCCCATCGAATACGGGCGGAGTCTCGATCCCGTTCGGCATCCTTACTCAAAGTGGTAAAGCCCGAAAATGAGCACTTGGCTCCAATACTACCTGTAAGGATCAAGGACGAACTAATTTCACTACGAACTAAAACTATAAGACTCGAGTGCAACAGAAGCAAACCTATAAATTTCTTATAGGCCAAGACCCCTAACAATGCTAGTAGAAAGATAAGAACAACAAAGAAGCACTACGACGATAGCTACTAAGAGGAATCAAAGAGCAACCTATCACATTATTCAAACTGTAAGTAAATGCGATAAGTAAAGAAAGTGAGATAGAGAATAGTCAGTGATTTTTCTCGAGATCTTAGAAGGTAGGCACCTTCTAATCCTCGTTGAACCACTCTCGTCGAAGTCTAGATTCCTCCCATCGTTCTTAAAACGATACTCACAAGGGTATGCTTCACCCCGTAGTAAAGTCACCGGCACCTCGGCTGTCGCACACAATACCTAAGTGCTAGAGCAAGCCTCTAAGGCTCGAGCGCTCCCTCTTGGTGTCTCTTTCAAGCGGGGGACACGGAACCGTGTAGAAACTTGATGACGATTTTTCACTATCTCTTTGGAAGCTCGATTATCGACTCCTAGCTGGAATAGGCTGCCCACACCAAGAAAGTAAAGATCACTCCTCTCCAGCCCTACAAGCTCTAGAAGTATATGAATGCTCTCGCTCTCCTACTAGCACCAAAGATCTCCAATCTTGCTATGTGCTATCTTGGTAGTGTCCCTTGGTCTCTCATAAGTTTTCTCTAGCTGATCAGGCCTCTGGCACACTGTAAAACATCCCCTCCACAGTTTAAATAGGCTCCTAGCTCAGAAACAACTGTTGGAATGTGATGTCATAAAGCTAACTGCTTTATGCAATCATCAGACTGTTCGATGACTGGACCACCGAACTGTCCAGTGACCCTTTCCCTCTCTGGCTAGGGAAAACACCCTCTTTGGAATCCATTCTATAGGACATCGGACTGTGCAGTTCATACCTTCACCGAACGATCCTGTGACTTTCACTTTTGAACTCACAGAGATAACTTCTTTAGACTTCGGCTTCAACCTCACCAGACTGTCCAGTGACTGCCACACCGGATTGTCTAATGTCTTTTCTGCTGCAACTCTAGAGAGCACCTCTCTCTGAACTCTGAAATCCTGGCTCACCGGGCTGTCCGGTGACTGCTTCTTTGACTGATCTTCAGCTTCAGTCTTCGATTTCGCTTTCTCTGTTATCTTCAGTGCTTTCTGAGGATCTAAGGAGCATTCACACCCTGTAACACTTGTATGACAGGAGACAAATGACCTTACCCCCCTTAATAGTATTGACGTTCCTGTGGAGTCTCTACCTGTCCTCAGCCTTGGTCCTCCGACATCCGAAAACTCTTCTAGGGGTCGTCCTTGTCATCCACTGAGGAAGCCCATCATGTTGATGTAGAATTAGCGAGATGGTACCTACAATCACAATAGTTACCTATGGTGTTCATTCAATCACCAAAATATCAATTCATACCTTTTAGGGGACTTCAAAGGTCATAAAGCTAACAACGTTCTAATTCGTGATGAGGAAATCAATAAGCACACTTTCCTATTTGTTGAAGAGCATTTTCCTGACCGTGAACTTCTTGGTCAGATAGAAAGAGTCGATGGTGTTCTCTCTAGAGTCGTTGGCGGGTTCGAATGACGTCGAGGTCAAGGACTTGGACTCGAGGATGCCGTTCGGCCCTGTAGTCTTGCGGAGTTTCGCTAGTTCTGCCGATCCGGCAAGGGCCATGGCCAACTTGCAGCTATCCTGGTCGCAGGCCAGCATGTGCTGGAAGCGTGATGTGATGATGATGTTGCCGTTGGGGACGAATATCTTCAGTTTGAGGTAGACGTAATTGGGGACATACATGAACTTGGTGTAGCATGGTTGTCCGAGGATGGCATGATATGTACCCACGAAGTCGGCCACCTTGAAGGTGAGTTTCTCCATCCTGAAGTTGTTCTGATCAACGAAGATGATCGAGAGGTCGACTTGTGAGAGGGGTACGGCTCGGTCCCCTCGGATGACAACATGTAATGGAGCACTGCTTGGATGGATGTCCGACCTTGAAAGGTTCATGGCATTGAAGGTGTTGATGTAGAGGGTGTTGAGGGTGCTGCCTCCATCCATAAAGACCTTGGTGAGTAGAGTGGTGCCAACGATGCGGTCGAGCTAGCGGCAACCGCCTAGGCTGAGGTATGCTATCGGGTTGGTCGGACCGATCAAAGGTGATTGGCGATTTCGACCACTTGAGGTTGGTTAGGACGGCAGGATTAGTGATGTTGACTTCGCTCCAGGTGAGCTTGTGACGGCGTCAGGACTCGTAAGCCACCGACCTCCAAAGATCATAAGGCAGCTTTCAGGTTTAGAAAAAGGAGGGACTCCGTTACCCGCGTCATCTTTGGCCAGAGGGTTGGGTCAGCGAGGCCTACAGAGGTCAAAGGTTGCCCTTCAGTTTTTTCTTCATGAGGTGGCAATCCTTGTAGAAGTGCTTGACTGGGGTTGCGTGATTTGGGCTAGACTTGTCGAGGAGTTTCTCGAAGTAGTCGTGATCGCGCGTCGGAGGTCGGATGACATCACCAACAAACTAATCACGGTGCTGCTTGCTTTTCTTGGGCCTCTTACTTTTCGATCCACCTCCCGACCGGTCATCGTGGCGGTTGGAGTGGCGCTCGGTCTTGGCGTTCTCTTTGCTCTTATCTCTGTCCTTGTTGAAGTTGGCTTGAACAGCCTCCTCTCCCATGGCGAGTGCCTTAGATGTGGTTTCGCAGGAGAAGGCATTGATGACATCGGTGTCACTCACGTCGGGTAGCTCGTTGCATTTCTGAGATTAGCACTGGATGTAGTCTTGGAGTCATTCGCTTGACTTCTGTTTGAAGTTCTTGAGGTTCCAGGAGTTGCTCAGACTGGTGTAGGTCCCCTGAAAGTTTCCAATGAAGATACGTCAAAGGTCGGACCAGTCGCGGATGCAACCGGTCGACAAATGCTCGAGCCACCCCCTGGTTGAGTCAGCCAAGAAAAGCGGCAGGTGTTGTATGGCGAGAACAGGTTGTCTACCCCCTGCTCGACAGGCGAGGCAATAATATTCAAGCCAGTGGATCGGGTTGGACTCACCAGCATATTGGACGATGTTGGTCGATGCGCGAAAACAAGGTGGGAATCTTGCTCGGCGAATGTCCGTCCTGAAGGTCGAAGCTCGACCCCCTCAGGGCTGGGGCTCTAGGATAGGTCTCGGCTGTGTTGATGGTCGTAGGACTCAGAAGTTCGCTCTCGGCTTGACTTGACGTGGTTGTCACGCCCGGCCAGTCGCTAGGCGTGTATGGTGTGTCGCAAGCCTCGATCGGGCCAGAGGTGCTGTTGAACAGAACAGGCCCCCTGAGGGAGATCTTCCTTGCCTGTCCGACCACCCTAGCTATCGCATACTGGGCTTCGTTTGTCGGTGCAGTATCGCTGGCTATTTCGGACCTCGGATCGCTCCGGTCAGACGGTTGTTCTAGCTATTGGAGTGCCGCGTTGAGGTAGACGTGTAGTCGTTCATGGGTCTTGCACATCATGAGATTCTCGAGCGTGACAGCCTATCCAAGGATGAAGGCAGCTGCAGCCATGTTCTTGATACAGCGATCGAAGATCAGGGTGCCGGAAGCCATGATCTGTTGGTTGGCAGTATGTCCGCATGCTTGAATCATGCTGGTCATTGGTGGCGCGCTGTCGGGGGGGGGGGGGGGGGGGGGGGCAGCACCTGTCGCTCCTTGTCGATGTCGCAGGTGGGATCGGCCTCGCCTCAGACGGTCTTGCGTTGCAGAGCTTGCTCAACGATGCTGGCCGCTTGTAGTCGCGGGGAGAGGTCACCGGTTGGCGTGTAACCCAGTGGTGTCTCCCCTCCTCCTTCTGGTGGATGAAGCATGAAGTACTCGAGTGCCGGATCGTGACCTAGCACTTGGTGAGCGCGGCGATGCCGGGTCACGCGTTTGATGCGTGGGGCTTGAAGATGCAGTTCGCCATCCTGGTCAGCGACAAAGTCCAGGCTCGCAAAGTGGAAGGCCTGGCCGTTGGCATAGACAGGGACGCGCCACGATCGGCTGAGTGACGGCAATCGTGAAGCTCTCGATTCGAAGGTGAGAGACCGAAAACCCTCCCACCATGGTGAAGATTGAAGCCATCAACGAATCAAAACGATGAACACAACGCGAGCCCTTCCTGGCGTGCCAACTGTTAGCGTTTCATATCGCTGGCACAGTTTACAACCAGTTTTTGCACATCAGGATCGCTAGAGAAGATCTAATAGTGACACACCATAGTTTTCACCTGTAACATTTACAAGTGGTCAACTCACTAGCAAAGCCAATGCTTGGTTCTAATAGTCAAACTTTTTTTTTCATTCATATTTTTATTAGATGCAAACATTGTTAGAAACAGAAGGACAGTAACTATCATAAATGTGACATTGGGTGTGCCCTAACAAATCTTAATTTTATACACGTCGTTACAATTTTATAAAATTTGATATATGTCACTCTAGCCAATATGTCATTGAAATAGATAGTCCCTCAATCATTCACACGGCAATAACATATGTCTAAACTTGCAAAATTGTAATGGCATATATATCCAACGTAGCAAAAGAGTCCAGCATAAAATCGATACTAACAGTGAATGAAGCCGGCTTTTGTATGATTGATGACAACTACAGCCTCTGCTTTAAGCATCTGAATCTTCTCTAGGGATCCTGATGTGCAAAAGCTGGTTTGAACTATATGAATTTTGTTCACTGATCTTTGAACCTACAAACTGAAGACACTCT
>BCLG01000002.1:508570-519586 GCA_001602295.1 Zoysia matrella | reverse complement strand
ACATTGTTGTAAAAAGAATTTTTTTTGGTGGCTCTAGTGCATTCTGGTCACATATGAAAGAGAAATTCTTTGTAGAAGTGGAGCTACATAATTTCTATGGTAAATAGGCCTAATGCTACGGTTTAAAGAAAAATATTAACTTAAAAATAATATATTAATATTAAAAATGAATTTGTTTTGTTTTCCAACAACTTTTCTTGGATCTCATATATTTGTTCTAGGTAGTTGTGTTTTGTTAACTAACAATGGTTCGTGTGGCTTAATTTTTGAGAGATCTGGAAGAGCTCATCCGTTAGATTTATAAGGGGTGTGTTTAGAGAGATTTCATACGTCAGATTTGTATAAAGAGATAATTCTGGGTGCATTTTCCGTGTGCACGTAGTCTAACCCATCTTTATTGGGGACATTTTACTGTTTGTACATAGAAAAGGAAAAAACTATGCTTTTTAAAGAGTAGAGATGCAAACATTGGTGTAAACTGTCACTTCAGATTTTGTGAACACAAAACTTGATGACATCTACATGTATGTTAGGATTTTATTCATCATACATATAGGACAATTAAGTGATAATCAGTTCTATATCGATAAACAAACAAATTTTTTTTGCACACCATAGGCAATCGACTGGAGGCAACGCGACCTTTTGTACTCCAATCTTAAATTTACTGATAGACTTCGTTGATCTTCTCTTTTTCACTGAGTAGCATTGATGGGCAATAAAACAACAAAAGCAACACCCATAAGTGTTTAAAGTACTCAGTAAAGAGATCTTATCGGATTCCATCCTACTACCAAACTCATCAAGGTACCAACGCCTACCAACTCATCAGGTTTCACCCGACTACCAAGACAAGACCAATCAAAACCAACCAACCCATACAGTGGAACTAATCGAGAAGCAGTCCAGGTCGCTCTTGACCGCGAGCATAGCTGTCATAATAGTTTTATCTCTCGAGAGTTTGCACACTTTTCACTACAAGTTGTCATTTCATCCCCTGTTGCTAGGTGGACTAAAAACCTTCTTTATGCTAGTATTTTTCAATACTTAACACACTTCCTTTGGTGTGTGGCCAGAAGAAAAACCTTCTTTATGCTAGTATTTTTCAATACTTAACACACTTCCTTTGGTGTGTGGCCAGAAGATCACTACGAAGCCTTTACAAGGTATCACTTAATTAGTATGCACCCGCTAAGGTTTCACCACCACACCATCCATGAAGTCTATTTAACCTTTGCTACAAAAGCCTTCTCTTGTGCCATTACACCGCCACATGGTGCACACTAACCTAAGCTCAACCAATTAGTCAACTAGGCCTACCCATTTAAGCCATGTGGCTGTGCTATAAAGCCAAGTTACATGGTTCACAAACCAGTCTTTAGAATCTAGAGAAGGTACTAGCACATACCATAAACACCGAATAATATCCAAATACATCATACCATACCATCCATCCTGCTCAAATTCTCTATACACCAAGTCATTACCATTTTATTTAACATGAAGATGATTAAGTTGCAAATTTACAATTAATCAATGTTACTAGAACAAGTTTTACCCAAAACCCATCTAAGACAACAAACCTAAGCATATAAAATAAACTAACACCACACCCAACCACGAATGAGCTTCAAGGAATTATGAGGAATATTCTAGTAAACTCAACATAGGATCCCGTTGAGACTAGGATACAATTCTTATATTCCTGTCATCCTAACTAGATGATTCCCCGACGTGTTGCTGCAGGATCTTATGAATGATTATATAATGAAATGAAAATTTAATATAATGGTGGTCTTGATTTCAGCAGCACTGTACAAAGTAACATGACAAATGCAGCCAGATATTTCAAGATGTATGACCTTTCAGTCGTTGATTAAAAAGTGATGGTAAAAATGAATCAATTTGTTGAAAGATGAGAACATATGTAACATGATGTTTCCATCTATAATTACAATGTGAGGAAATTAACCCATCCTCCATTGTTTGTGCCTTACAATTACAAACAAAAGATATAAACTTTCAATACAACACTAGTCAGGAAATGTACCATTAATCCATAGAGATTAAGAACAACTTCTTTACTAAAAAATAAAAAAAAATATATCCAAAGGTTCAGTCTTGGTGAAATATATAGTCTTCCAAGAAGAAAATTGTTACGTGCAAGGTGAATAACCATGCTAGTTCATCATGAAAACAGTGATGATAAGAGATTTCTTCATATGTTGACTAATGAGTGGAACGGGAGGGACTTCCCCAATCATCCATTATTTGTGCCTTACAATTACAAACAGAGGATACAAACTTTGACTGTCGAAGGCCAACATAAATGGAACAATAGAACACTTGGGAGGTGTAAAAGATTAATCCATAGAGATTAAGAACAGTTCAGAGAATTATTGGACAAACAAATAAAAAAAAACCAAAACAGAGGGGAAATGGGTAGAGAACAGATTGAAATGTCCTGACTCAATAGTGACGTAATGATGCAAATCTATTAAATGTTCTAAGTAGGTTGAACTATTAAAAATTAGTTGTAAATAGATACATAAGTATAGCATGTATTTTCATAGCTCAAATTGTTGGAGAAGCCATGCAAAGCAGTTCTTTAAATTAATTTCCTAACAAAAATTTAAATTAAGTTCCTTAACAAAAATTTAGGACGTGGTTACAAAAATAACCCTCCAACTGCTGTGTAACAAAAAGAAAATACCAGAATCAGAAGCTGCACAATCTTCCTTCTCTAAGGATAAAGGAAGTACAGAAAGCAAGAGTCACTCAAGGCGTTCAAGGAAGAGGCACCAGTATAGTAACTCAAGTACTTCTGAGAGTGATGGACATTCACCACGGTAGAAAGAGAAACAGTACTACAGCGGTAAAGTTCTGTGGGGAACAATTGACACTCTAGGAGATCAAGGGAAAAGAAGCACCAGTGAATATGTGATTCATAAATCTAGAGGTACAAATAAAAAAATACATCAATAGCATGTAGCAGTTGCTACAAAGTAAAACATATTCAAATACTTCTTTCATACAAAGAAAAAATCTCAAGTTCAACAATGGATTTGGTACAAAGAGTAAAATATCTGTTAACTTAATTGCCAGCCAATATATTTCCAGGTTATAACATATTTTTGCATCAGAATCTTGACAGATATCTAGATCCTATAAGAATAAGGATTCAGAACATATTAAACAGTAAAGAAGAAATCTAAAATTATGTAGAGTGATTTTAAATAGATCATCGAGTGCTAAGCTGGCTTCCAGTTTTTTATTCTCAGTATTGTTTTATTTTGTTTGTATTGTCATGCCACAATCATGATCCAATAGTAATTAATGATTAGCAACTTCTGCTCCGGGTGGTGGTAAGCCTCCACCCCCTTTCATTCCCCTGTGGATGTTTAGATCGATGAACACAGAGGCAAAAATTCCATCCCCCCCACCCTTCGATTCCGGTTAATGACGACTGTATTTCTGTCTAGGAATCTTCCCTGGCGAATCTCTGAGCGCCAGGAATGGATATTGACATGGATGACTACATTGACCCCTACGAGGAGGCGGAGGCCACAGAGGCCGGTCTGGGCAGTCCTGCGGCATATGACTCCGACGACCCAACGAGGACGACTCGGAGGCGGAGAGCAACTACGAGGAGAAGTCGTTCGGCCTCCTCCGGTCTGGCAACCACTGCATGCGCAACCCCGCACCTTCCGCTGCCCGTTCTGGTCGGGGAAGAAGAAGCAGAACTACAAGCTGAAGGACCTCCTCCAGCACGCCGACGGCATCGGCGTCTCCAGCAGGCACCACAGCCGTGAGCACGCGGTCCATCACGCGTTTGCATGGTTCATCCGAAAGCAAAGGCACAACCTCCATGAAACTGCACGTGGCCACTCTATGAGCAAATTTGTCAGGGTCGAAACCTGAACCAGCTGCAACAACACAAACCCACGGCCAAGCATACTTCTCAACCTCCTTCGGTGGCGGCACTCCAGCTGCTGCAGCACAACTGGATCTGCCAAGGATAACATCAGCTTTGGCTGTCCCCCTGGCACTGGCGGCATCAGCAGGAGCAATAGCACCTGGAATGCCAGTAATGCCGGCAAGTTCCTGCATGAAGGACGGGTCCGTGCAGACAAACCATGCAAAGGCGCGATGGACCGCGCTCACAGTCGTAGCGCTTGCTGGAGATGCCGATGCCGTCAGCGTACTGGAGGAGGTCCTTCAGCTTGTAGTTCTGCTTCTTCTTCCCCGGGCAGAACGGGCAGCGGAAGGTGCCGTCAGGGTTGCGCACGCGGTGGTTGCCTGACCGGAGGAGGCCGAACGACTTCTCCTCGTAGTCGCTCTCCGCCTCCGAGTCGTCCTCATCGGGGTCGTCGGAGTCATCGACTGCAGGACCACCTAGACCGGCCGCTTTAGCCTCTGCCTCCTCGTAGGGGTCGATGTAATCATCCATGTCGAGGACCTTTCTCGACGCTCAGGGATTTGCGAGGGAAGATTCCTGGACAGAAATACAGACGTCTTTGACCGGAACCGAAGGGCGGGATAGAATTTTCGCCTCTGCGTTCGTCGATCTAAACATCTACATGGGAATGAAAGGGGGTGGGGAGCTTACCACTACCCGGAGAAGAAGTTGCTCCCAATGGCACTCGATAGGACAAAGAAAACCCAGCCGACGGCAACTTTTTTTTCAAGTGTTCAGATACTCTTCTCTGAACATAGATGTCAATTCCTTAGGGGCCACTTGCTTCACTCTTGATTTTGGCTCCTATAGGATAACATAAAAATATGGATCAGATGATAGCATATAAGTCATTAAAGAATTAAATAAAAGAACACATGAACGGTACAAATTAAAGAATCGAGACTAAATTCAGCAAACAAATAACAAATTGAGAACCAATAGGTAGAAACATAGCAGAACAAACTGGAAGGAAGGAAGATCAACAGGAAGAAGAAAAACGACCTGGTACGATGGATCGTTACCCTACCACTTGTAGTAGTGATTGGAGTATTAATGCCATTAGCACCATTAGCCTAACAACTCCTTGATTGACCGTAGTCACCACTTGATTTAAACCGTCTGATTTGTGCTGTGCAATTTCATCTGGATCATCAACACCCCCCCTCCCCCCCCCCCTCCCCCCCCCCCCCCTCGGCGCCCTGGAGCACCTTGAGTCCTCCCCTCCCACATCGGAAGACTACCACCATCGCGCAGCGCATGAGGTTGCCTACTGCTTGAACAATCGGCTCCCGCTGCAGCAGGTTGCAAGGAGAGAGGTAAGGTTGGGGATAGGTGCGCCCATTCTGGGTTATTTATTTTGACTGTTCTGATTGACAGGAACATAGAAACCAATCTTTTCACAGTCTTGTGCCTACAAGATTTCTGAACTTGATAAACTTTAAGAGGTTTAAAATTCATTGGTTGATCTATCGATTATGTTTTTCTATCTTTGGAGGTGCATAATGCTGATATGATTTGAATTTAGAAGGAAAAGAATCCATTCAATACCATAGTAGCCCCATCTGCATAATTTCCCGCATCACCAACACCATTGCCAGCATCTTCGGGGCAAAATATTAGGAGGAAATTCAGAAACTGAAAGACCAATAAAAGATTGTAGAAGATGAATCATGAGCCAAATTATGTCAAAAAAGGTTCACTGTGGAAAATGGCACGTGCTTCTGTGCTTCATTTTCAATCACCTACTCTAGATGAAATATAATTGTGATCAATAAATATAAGTGTGTAGTGAAACTTAAGAAACAGATAAAAAAAAGATAGTAAGATCTAACCTCTTCGAGGTTATTTGAAGCTCAGTAAATGCATAATATGGTAAGCCAATCTAGTGCCAACTAAACAAAACTTGTGACAGAAATGTATTTCAAATATTAGTGTACACAGGGAAGAGCGCAAGATATGAGTTGTTAAGAAATAGGTCCACGTTCCTTATTACAATAACCTATTAATAGGGATACGGGGAATAGAAACAGGGCAAGAAGTAATTCATGAATTGCACATTCTGATTAAAGTATCCACTAAAAGACACAGAAGGGAAAAACATTATCCTATGTATGCTGAATCTGCGGGGTCAGATCAACCGGTAACATATGTAAAGAATGAAAGTGTATTAATACCTGTTCGAATAGTCCTTTAGGAAAATATATCAGGATATTGTAATTTATTGTTGACACAGAATTTCCCTGTATACAAATTAACGTTCAATACATATTACAGAGTCATTCACCAATTGGTTAAAGAACATACCTCATCAGGTTTTTCTTAATCTGGAGTTTATAAACCGCAGCCAATGTTTCTGATTCACTCAAAATGTTGCTTAGTGGTCTTCGATCTTCTCTTCATAGCCTCTCTTGATTCCGATTTGCGTTCTTCTCTTCACGAGACCACCGACAACCAAACAAGCAAGCAAACAACTAAGCATCATATGCAACATTGAGGGATTATTATGGAGTCCTAACGAGGTTTGGGGAACTCACCAAGTATTATTATACAGAACAGAATACTCAAGGCATTGGAGGATAATAAATGGTGAATGGCGGCAACACGTCTGTCTGTCCACAAACAACACTGCAAAGACATGTGCGTTCCTGATTATTGGCTACATAATTCAAAGAAATCTTTCAATATGAACGTGCCTAATTATGTAGAACATAATAAAGACATGATGGTTTGGACAGTATTTCACCTGAAAAGAAGATCAAGGGATTGAAATGGAACAAGGTCCTGCAGCGGCAGTTTATGAAGAAAGTGTGTTCCTGGAGAAACCAAAGTGAATCTTGGCGAATCCTTCGGTTGTTACAAAGGGAAGTTGCTGGAACACAACATGGTACAAGATTATTATCAAGTAATCGTCACAATTGGGAATAACAAGGATAGAATTACCGATGGACACGCTGGACAGATTCAGAAAGGGGGCAGCACTGATTGCGATGGAGATCTCGACAGCTACAGACCTCCTTTGGCTATGAATTTTGGATATGTTGTATAGGACAGGACGGAGCATGTCCTGGTAAAATTTTGTCGATTTTTGTTGGACGGATCGCTGGGAACGTGGACAGGAATCTGAGGGATGAACTCTGCTAGCGAGTTGGCTGCGTGGAGAGGAATGTGAGGGGTTGGGGAGGACATGGGAAAGAGAGAAAGGCTAAGGAAGGTGGGGAATGTGAAGGGAAAGAGAGATTTGGGAGTTTAAAGGTCATTTCTTTGATTTTGAGTGTATGAGGAATGCAAAAGGGTGGAAAAACACTTCCTGAAATGAGAAATTTCTAGGTGTGAGATAAACTGAATTTTTTTGTGGCTCTAGTGCATTATGGTCACATATGAAAGAGAAATTCTTTGTACAAGTTGAGCTACATAATTTCTATGGCAAAGAGGCCTTAATTTTCTCCTAATCGTAAACTTGGCACTCCTTCCTCTGAATGTAAGGGATTGAGGGATTCAAATTCTATACCTAGAGATTGTAGGATTATGACAAAATTTTAATAATAAATTTGACAGGTGTGAGATAAGTGGATAGAGATAGAATAAGAGAGTATAGTACTCCCTCTGGTTTTAAAATATTGACACCGTTGACTTCTAACATCAACTTTGATCATTTGTCTTATTTAAAAATTATATTCAAATATGTAAAATTATTAGTCACATTTTCAAATGCCACTAATAAAAAAACAAATTATAACACAAAATATAATATTTGTTATATTCTTTTGAATATGATGAAACATCAATGTTAGAAATCAACAATGTAAATATTTTAAAACCGTAGGGAGTAGTCATTTTTACCTTCAAGTTACTTTTTATGTTAGGATGCTTTATATTATACGAATGAGAATTATAAAAAACATGAGTACAATTTCAGTCTAGCTACATCTATTTAGGAGCTGATTTCAAGAACTGCAGATGTCTCCAAGCCTAAACTAGTTCCTGGCCATATACAAAAATAAAACATTTTAAGAAGAATTCCAAAAAAAGGTAACTAGGGGGGGGGGGGGGGAGCAGGAAGCATGGTTGGATTTTTCTCTTCCCCGCTCTCTCCGTGCGGGGCCAACCACGACCACCGACACATGCCTAAAGTGCCTCCTCACACTTGACACTGACAGGGACCCGCCAGCCAGAGACCTTCCTATCTCCTGGTCTACGTCTACATCCCTGTTACCCTTAGGCTCTGGTGGTTCGCGTGGCCCCTCGATCTTGGACTCTTGGGGTTGCTCTGTGCCGCAACACGCCTTCAGCATTCAATCTAGGTGAAAAAGTTCCGAATTTTCTCTGTTCTAAATTGCTAATACTCCACCGTGGTGCTTAATAATGAGAAAAATTGTGATGTGGTGATGAAATTGAGAATGAGAGCCGCATCCGGTTTTCAACAAAGAATAAGGGTACTAAATGGAATGTCTCTAGCCTGTGCAAGATGCAGCACAGATTGGACGGAGTCACTTCTTGCATCAGTGTTTGACATGCTGACAAAGTATCGATTGAAGTTTAAATGTACTACCATAGTAGAATGTAGAAATACTGGAAGAATGCATATTAATGCATATCTTTCCCCACTGTTTGGTCGTCTGCTAAAGCACTGGAAGAATGCAGATTAATGCGTGTACAGACACGAAATGCCTGATGTCAATGGAGTGTTTATTTACTAGTCAACCTTTACTAGTATACTTCATGGGGGACTCCGCCAACAAATGCAGGTAGCATTCCTGGCAAGTTTTCGATCAAGATCTGAATTTGGCATGCTTGGGTGCAGCATAGATGATAGCCATCAAATTATGGAAAGAGATCATGATGCTCGTAAAAATCAAAACCTGTCATGCCATTTTATTTGTCCACTGCAAATCCTCAGATTCTGCTTCTGCTGATAATGATAGAATATTGACATTTATGTTCTGTCTAAGTAATCTAGGTGCATGGTCTTTCAGATTTCACATTTTTAGTTGCTTATTAATTTACTCCATCATTATTTTTCTTTTCTAGTCATTTTGAATACTGATTGATATAGACATCAGCAAATAAAATGTAGTTTCTTGGGTTGATAAAACTTTAATAATAAGGTTCTGATTCATCCAGCAGAAGCAGTTGTGTGTTCTGGCAGTTCAGGTCGAAGTCACCTACTACTGATCCGTTTTTCCTTGTTCGTAGATTTTAGGTCACTCTCTCTTTTGGTTTATTCTTTCAAAGTGGCTTTTTGGTGATGTCATTGATGTTTTGGCTTTTCTGGCTGATTTGTCTTATTGCATGTAGTTTTTTATATTTACTTTCAACCCGCATAAGCTAAAAATATTTTGAAACTGTGAAACATTACTACCTTTTTTTCCATTCAATGATGAGTTGTTTGTAAGCTGGTTGCTTAGGACTTTTGTGTTCTTTCTGTTCAAACTTCTCAAGGTAGTTGAGGTAGTCGGTCATTCCAATGCTTTTGTGAGCCATACTGTTTTTCAGCCTCCCAAGGGCCACTTTTAGGCAGGGAATTCATTCCACTGACATCTGAACCAGAATAGAGTAATTAATTACCGAACTGAATATCTTTTATGAAATTAGTGGTATGACGCTTTTATGTGGATTAGAGATACCAGTGGCATACCTAGAATTTTACAAAGGTATGTCGAAATTTTTTTTTTCGATTGTACGGACGAAGATGGCGGTAGATATGGTAGCGGCGTCAGTCGCCGGAGGCTAGCGGAGGAGAAAAATTGAGCGAACTACAAAGTACTTGTCTTTCTCATCTGAAATGACTGAAGATGACGATCAACCATCAGACTATCAAATTTTACTGGGTCTATGAAACTTATAAAGAAGGTCTAACTTATAAATACATTGTAAGTTTGGTCTCATAAAAAAGATAGAAATATTTCAAAAAAAATCAAATATTATATCACTACAAACCAAAAGTTTTATTCTTCTATCAAATATTCCTCTATTGAAAATTAAATGTTCTAAGTATTTCGCTTGAAAATTTCAGTAGAACTGACTGTATTTGGTGTCAAAAATTACAAACGAGTACCTAAACATTAAATTAGGTACTTAGATAAAATATAACAATCCAATATATTTCTATATTAATATCTAAAATTTATTTATTCCCATTCCCAATAAATCTGGTACCCATATATAGCAATATTTTAGAACTACATATATGTATTTGCTATTTAGATATATGTTAGAATTAAGAATTTAATTAGCATGTGTATTTGAACCAGTTTGGAATAAAAATTTAGGTATGCCTCAGCATACCTGGCCCACCCACTGGTCCGCCAGTGAGAGATACTTAGGTGCTCCTATATTATTCTCTTCTGGTTTCTTATTGGTACTGCTGGCAGCTCTTTTCACTTATTTAATTTTCTGGTCTTTGCATTTTTGTTTTGTCTGGATGATGTATTGCGATATTTTCAGATCCAATTTTTTTGTTAGGTGCCACCAATATATCAAACTCTTCTGGTGACAGTCTCAAATCATTTTATTTTCTCAGGCATGCAACGAAACTGAGTTTGTTCAAGTATGAATTCATCATTTCTATAAATAAGGAAAATGGTGATGGTACTGTTTGTTCGTTCTGAACAGTGTAGCAAGTTTTTCTATCAACGAAGGATAACAAATTAGCAATGTGAAAATTAAAGGATAAAGTCCAACTTACTCCCCTCAACTATAGCCAAAGTTCAAATAACCCTCTAAACTATATTTTAGTTTATTTTACCCCACCAAAATGTGATTTTGGATCAATTTACCCCCTCATGCATTCTGCCTTTTTTGTTTTTCAATACATAAGTATAATCTTAAGATCAAACTTTACAAGATGATAAAGCACATAATAACACATATTTAAAAAATAATTATTAATTTTTTATCATTATTTTTATAGGGAAAGTAATTTAATTGTAAATTAATCTTTGGGATACAAAACTGTATGCAAAATAATGGTAAAAAATTTAAAATATATTTTTTTAATATGTGTTATAACGTGCTCTATGATCTCATAAAGTTTCATCTTAACATTACGCTTGTATATG
>BCLG01000002.1:472664-497259 GCA_001602295.1 Zoysia matrella | reverse complement strand
CGGCGCAGCGCGGCTGGAGGAGAGCGACGGGGTGGACGAGCTGGGCCTGCTGGGCCGCGCAGTGGGAGAGAGTGGGCCGGCGGGGAAGGGAAGGGAGAGAGGGAGGAGGCCCAGGAGAGGTTTGGGGTTTTTTTTCTTCTTTTTATTTCTTTTATTTCTTCTATTTCTCTTAATCCTATTAATTAATTCTTAAGCTTGTTTAACTATTAATTCTCTCCATTAATTAAATGGTGTGCAATGACATGAAATGCTTGATGCACCTTAGCAATTTATTTTTAAAAGGATTTTCAATCTAGTCTAAATTGTGAAATGCATTTAAATTTTGAATTTTTAATATTTGAAATTGGTTGAAATTTTGGGTGTCACAACTTCCTTGAGCCAAATCATTGTGTTTATCATTTGACATTATTGCTAATTGAACTATATAATTCATTCTCCGGTATGGTGCTAGTACACTCGAATTTTATACGTTGACAGCATCTCAGGTAGTGTCTGGTTATTAGTTATCATTGAACTGGAATTCTGCATTCACCTGATTATTTCATTGCCACATTTCCTTTGCATCGTAGCATCCACAATCCTCAGTATTTGGCGTGTCTTGTTACATTTCGGTTCAGGAACCTTTAAATACCTGCATCTTCATTCCAAGTTACAGAACCAAATGTTTCCTGCCATAAGTTTACACCAAATTTTGGCGTACCATCTGTCGGTGCGACTCCTATGGTGCAATTGTACCCTGATAGATGCCTAAGTACCCATTTTGTTCATGCTTTAGCGGTGGTTGGATTTTCTTAAAGGCACCTCCAAGTGTGGCATCTGTTCATTTCACTATCAGACCTCATTCTACATTATTAGACCTGCCTCTCCCTCTCAGGCATCACAGTTACTGATACTCTGAATTTTGTTTGATTATGCCTGCATGCCTCATCCTGGTGTCTTGACTTGCTAGCAGTGGTGGACCTAGGAATTTAGAGTTGGGTATTCCTAGTCCATTTATGATTTTCTTTTCTCGTTCAATATAAGATGAAAGAGGGGTTTTCAACAATATAACGATTTAAAATTCAAATTTTCAGAGATAAACTAATTAGATATTATAAAACATTTAATAAGAACTTGATAATATTATTATTCTTAACTTCCAAAAAATCATACATGCATGAATGTAACCATGGAGTACTGGTATCTCATTTGATACCTCAAATAGAAGAAAATACTATCAAGTCTCAACGCTATGGCCTCTTTTGGAACAAAGGAATTTCCTGTGAAACTGAACTAATTCCTGTAAAATTCCTGTGAGATTCTTGTGAAAATCCTTTGTTCCAAAGGAGGCCTCAGATCCGGAACACAGGAATTTCATAGGACTTGCACTGGATTTTGGTAGAAATCAATTCAATTTCATAGGAAAAATTGCGTAAATGAAAATTTTGGAAAATGCATACGCATTATCTGTCATGGTGGATAGGAGTCATATATGGGACGCATTTGTCAATTAGAATGTTGTTTGTGGGCACGATCATATTCAGTCAAACAAGGGTCATGTTGACGACAAATCTGACATAACTTGAAATAAATATAGTCTAAAACAAATTACTCCTACTACCATATATACAGTATATATGCATGATATATACTTGATTGTTTTGCAAAATAGCTGGGTATTCCTAGGAATACCCAGCCATCATGCAGGGTCCGCCAGTGCTTGTTAGTAATAGCGTGCACCTCCCTTTCCGGAGACACCGACCTTCTATTGTCCATTTGCACTCCCTTTCCCTGACAGTGATAAGCTACTTGAACACTCTCAGATGCTGCTCGAATGCACTTGTGTGCCACATCGCAACATCATTAGGTCAGCTTGTGCATAATTTTAATTGTGCACTTGCGGTTTGTGCATAGATAAACCAGGTTCCCTTGTTGTTCTCTGGTTCGAAATTAAGTTCCTGAGAATAGTTGCATGGAATCTCCACCCAACTAGGATTAGTTTGATCGGTTGGTGTTTGAGGATGGTTTTGAGGAGTTTCTAAGCTCCTGACCCATGGCCTACCAAACCTTTTGAGTCTCAATTTCCACTTTTAGGAACAAAACCTAGGGCCCATTTGGCACACCTTCTTTGTGATCTTTGATTCTTTGATTTAAACTATTAGAATCAGGGCAGAGATTCACTTCACGGAATTGGGGAGAATCTACTTTGTTTTACCTCTCAGCTCCTTAGTTTATTTCAGAGAATCACTTCACCAAATCAGCCAAGAATCACTTAACCAAAAAATATCATTTGGCACAAATTCTCTAATTCTGATTGGGAATTAGTTTCGTGGAGCTCTGCCAAAGGGGACCTTAATTTGAGGATTCAAATATTTTCTCCTTTTTTTGTGATTGGATCAAAATTCAAAATAATTTCTTTCTAGAATGAAGGAAACCAAATAGTTTTTCATTATATTTACTTGTTACTATGCAAAAAGGGCTGATGACATGAAGTTTAGTCGAAGTGAGAGAAAATAAAGGCATGGCTATTGCAACAACTTTGTGTGCCACATTTTGCTGCTCTATAATATCAATGGTGTGCATGCTCAACATGGGCCCCTGGGATAGGGATCGTTCATCAGTGTTGCAACTTTGAAGATTTTAATTTCATTCCAAATTTTCGAAAGTAATATGATTATGTACATCATAGTTGTCTACCTGTTACTATTGTTACTAATCTGTCTGCATATTATAAATGTAACAAACATAAATAGGGTGACCAAATTGTCGATATATGTTTTTGTTAGTACGTGTATCTTCTATTCCATACATCCTAAAAAGAATCTGGCCCTAGGATTCAAAATTCTTCTCTAAAGTCTCCCTTCCTAGTGTAACTCAATCTCTACCCCCCCCCCCCCCCCATCCCTTCCTGTTTTTAGTAAGAGCACATCGGTGCATGTACCTTGTGCTTGCGCATGGTCCAGAAAAGCGTATAAGAACTTTATATCTTTTCTCTTCATCTACCTCAAACATCAATCTCAACTCTCTTCTCCAAACCATCAAATGGTGTACACCAGACGTAGTGTTGCTAGCAATGGAGGTTCCTCCTCCTCCTCCGACAACAACAATGGCAGCAACAATAACAATGACAATGATGTCAATGCCAATGGATCTGCCAGACCCTTTGCACAGATCATGGCTTGGCTATTGAGATGAAGTTGATTCTGAACAAGATATAAGCTCTCACCTAGATGCAGCAGAACTAGAGTGTCGCATCACAACATCAGAACCAGTATAAGCTGGGCGAATTTCTGAGGACCAGGCCATCTACTTTCTCTCAAGCCAAAGATTGCTTGGAGGCTGATGATTGGCTCAAGTCAATTGAGAAGAAGATCATCATAGCACAATGCAATGACTGAGAGAAGATTCTCTATGCAGCATATCAATTGGTTGGAGCTGCCACAGATTGGTGGGAAGCTTACCGCAGTGCTCATACTAATGCAGCAGGAATCACTTGGGAAGAGTTCAAGATCAACTTTCGCTCTCACTATGTTCCAACTAGGAGCATCAGGCTAAAGAAGGAGGAGTTCCAAAATCTGAATCGGGGCAGTATGTTTGTGAGTGAATATAAACAAGTTTACTCAGCTCTCCAGGTATGCTCCAGAGAATGTCAAAATAGATGAGAAGAAGCAAGTGGCGTTCCTTGATGGGTTGAATCATGACCTCCAGTACCAGCTAATATGCAACAACTATATGAATTACCAAAAGCTAGTGGACAAAGCACTTGTTCTTGAAAAAAAGCATGTAGAGATTGAGCGTGAAGGCAAGAGGAAGATGTCATTCAGTGGGCAGCCTTCCAATCCCAATGTCCGTCCTCGTATGATGCCACGCCTGAACTTTCAGATGCAGATGCAGAAGCCAAGCTCTCAGGCAGCACGTCCCAACCCAACACAAATGCCTTGTGCTGGGAACCAGTCTGTCTCTTGTCCTACAGCACCAGCTCAACAGAACAACAATAAGCCAGTTAGTAGAGCTTGAGGTGCATGCTTCAAGTGTGGTATGCTAGGGCACTATGCTAACAACTACCCAAACAGAGCTGTTGGACCACCCGTGGTATCAGCTCAGAAGCCCAATCAGGGAGGTAATTAAGGCCAGTCTAACTACATTTATGGAAAGTCAACCATGTGACCACTAAAGAAGCTTAGCAAGCTCCAAGTTGTGATGGGTACGTACCTTGCAAACTCTAACACTGCTACTGTTTTATTTGATTCTGGAGTATCACATTCATTTATATCATCAAGTTTTGTTGCAAAGTTTGAAATTCTTATGATCATCATGAAGCATACTATGCTATTTAGTTCTCTGGAGGAGAAATGAGAACTAGGCACTTACGCTCAACAGTAAGTTTAAAAATAAGGTGGTAGCTCTCTTGTTGAACCACATTATTCTGGAGAAAAAGGGGATAGATATCATCCTTGGAATGGATTGGTTAAGGAAGTATGATGGAGTAATCTAATGTGCAAAGAGGGCAGTACGGTTGACTACTGAGGATGGATTGAAAGTTGAGTTCGTGGCAGCTAGTACAACAGTACCAACATGTGTGCTCAACAAAATGAAGGGTAAATCCATCGAGGACATCTGAGTTGTTCGTAACTATCAAGATGTGTATCTGGAAGACTTGCTAGGTATGCCACTCGACCGTGACATAGAGTTTTTTTATTGATCTAGTACCTGGAACAGCACCTATATCTAAGAGGACACATAGGATGCCTACTAATTAACTAGTAGAGCTTAAAAAGTAAATCACAGAACTTCAAGAGAAGGGTTTCATTCGTCCTAGCTCATGACTATGGGGAGCACCGATACTCTTCATAGAGAAGAAGGATGGAACTCAAAGGATGTGTGTGGACTATAGATCCCTTAATAATGTTACCATCAAAAACAATTATCCTTGACCAAGGATTGAGGATCTATTCGATCAAATGAAGGGAGCATCAGTGTTCTCTAAAATTGATATAATGTAAAGCTATCATCAACTAAAGATCAAAGAATCAAATATATCAAAGACTGCTTTCCGGACTATATATGGATTATATGAATATACGGTCATGTCTTTTTGATTAACCAATGCTCCTGCCTACTTCATGTATACGATGAATAAAGTGTTTCATGGAGTACCTAGACAAGTTCAGGGTTGTGTTCATTCATGATATCCTTGTATTCTCAAAGAATGAAGCAGAACATGAGCAACATCTAAAGTTGGTTCTTGAAAAGCTAAGAGAAAAAAGCTGTATGCAAAATTTAGCAAGTGCGAGTTTTGGTTGGATCAAACCTCTTTCCTTGGGTATATCATATCCACGGGAGGAGTAGCAGTTGATCCGAGCAAGGTTAAAGAGGTAGTGAATTGGATGCCACAGAAGAATGTGTTAGAAATTAGCGGTTTCCTTTGGATTGGCAGGATACTATCACTGGTTCATAAAAGATTTCTCAAAGATAGCCAAGTCGATGGCACGGTTTCTAGAGAAAGAAAAAGAGTTCAAGTGGTTGAATGAGTGCCAAACCAGTTTTGAGGAACTTAAGAAGAGGCTGACCTCAGCCCCAGTGCTGATTCTACCAAATATTACTGAGAAGTTTGACATCTATTGTGATGCCTCTCATTAAGGTCTGGGATGTGTACTGATGCAAGAAGGTCAAGTTGTGTGCTATGCTTAATGCAATTGAGAAAACATGGGTTGAATTATCCTACTCACGATTTGGAGTTAGCTGTAATGGTTCATGCTTTTGAAGATATGAAGGCACTATCTCATTGGGCATCAATGTGAAATATACACAGATCATAAGAGTCTAAAGTATATATTCACATAGACAGATCTTAATCTGGAGGTTAGAGTTGATCAAAGATTATGACGTTGGAATCAACTATCATCCTAGAAAAGCTAATGTGGTTGTAGATGCATTGAGCCGAAAGCTGCATTGTAATATGGTAGTGGTTAGTAAGATACCACTAGAATTGAGTAAAGAATTTGAGAAGCTCAATCTTAGAATGGTCAATGCAGCGGAAACTGTCACCATGGAAGTTGAATTGACCCTAGAGGAGGAATCTATAAAGGTCAGCTGGAAGATGAAAAGATCAACGAGACCAAGCAGCTCATTCAAGATAACAATACAAGCAATTTCCCTCTGGATGACAGAGGTACTTTATGGTTGGGCAAGAGGATTTGCATTCCAAACCAAAAGTCAATTCGTGATCTGATTTAGAGAGAGGCTCATGATTCAGTATATTCTATCCATCTGATGTGTACTAAGATGTAACAAGATTTGAAGAACTGATATTGGTGGTCTGATAGGAAAAGAGATGTTCTAGAATATGTGGCTTTATATGATACTTGTCAGAGGGTAAAGGCAAAACATCAAAGGTCTGTAGGATTATTGCAATCATTGAAGATTTTGGAATGGAAGTGGGAAGAAATCAAAATGGATTTCATTGCTGGTTTGCCTCGCACTCAAGCGGGATATGATTCTATATGGGTCATTCTGGATAGGTTGACTAAGGTTGCTCACTTTATTCCAGTTAATACAACATACACCGGAGCAAAGTTATATATGGAAAGGATTGTTTGATTGCATGGTGTACTGAAGAAGATAGTATCTGATCCAGGCACCCAATTCACCTTGAAGTTCTAAGAAAAGTTGCATGACTCCCTGGATACTAAGTTGAATTTTAGGTCGGTCTATCATCTACAAACAGATGGACAGACTGAAAGGACCAATCAGATAGTGAAGGATATGTTGCGTGCCTGTGCTCTAAAGTATGGCAAAAGTTGGGATAAGAGTCTTCGATATGCAGAGTTCTCATATGATAACAGTTATCAAGCCAGTCTATAGATGTCACTATTCGAAGCTCTCTGTGGACAGCAGTGCAGGACACCGTTGTTCTGGAATGAGATTAGGGAAAGTCAAGTGTTTGTACTAGAAATATTAAAGGAAGCAGAAAAACAAGTGCAGCTCATCCGTGAGAATTTGAAAGTTGCTCAGTCGAGGCAGACAAGTTATGCAGATAATAGGAGAGATCTAACTTTCGAGATTGGAAACTTTGTGTATCTCAAGGTTTCCCCAATAAGAGGTCTTCGCAGATTTAAGGTTAAAGGAAAGTTAGCTCCGAGATACATAGGTCCATATAGAGTTTTGGACAGGAAAGGAGAGGTTGCATATCAACTAGAGTTATCACCGCAACTATCTGATATGCATGACGTGTTCTATGTGTAACAACTGAAGAAATGCTTAAGAGTTTTGGAAGAGCAGCTTCCAGTCAAAGAATTGGATCTAGGTGGCGATCTGACATATTTGGAACGACCTATCAATATCTTAGACACTGCCGAGTGTGTGAGTCAAAGTAAAGTCATCAAGATGTGCAAGACTCAGTGGAGTCACCATTCGAAGGATGAAGCTACTTGGGAACATGAAGATGAGCTCATAGTAGAATATCCGTATGTCTTTCCAAGTCCTTCTAAATCTCGAGGGCGAGATTCATTTTAAGGGGGTTAGGTTTGTAACGCTACAAAATTTCAACAATTTCTAAATATTAAAATTTTGAATTTGCTAATTACAATTCTCAATTTAGAATAGAATAAAATCATTTTCAAAGTAAATTGCTAGGATTGCATTTCATCACATGTCATTGCATGGCATTGTAACTCTCATCTAAAGTAAATCATTGCATAATTAAATACTTAGAGAATTAAATAAGCAAAGAAAACAAATGGAATTACAGAATTAAAAATAAAAAGAGAAAACCCTCTCCCTGGGCCATCTCCCCCTCTTTCCCTTTCTTCCTTGTATCCCCGCGGCCCATCATCCCCCGCCAGCCCAATCCTCCCCGCAGCCACCAAGCACCAGCCGCACCACCCTTCTCTCCTCTC
Organism: Zoysia matrella; assembly: GCA_001602295.1. NCBI lineage: Eukaryota > Viridiplantae > Streptophyta > Magnoliopsida > Poales > Poaceae > Zoysia > Zoysia matrella. Next base: position 489,382 of record BCLG01000002.1, on the reverse strand, counting down.
CCTCATTGCAAAGCGGGCCTCGACCGTCATCCCCAACCCCCCAGTCGAGTATCCCGCATGCGTACTGCCACAGTCTCCCCAACCGACCCCAAATCTTGTGGGGAATCACCCTGATCTCGTTCCCAACCGGCCCGAGTAAGCCACCTCTCCTTCCCCTATATAAATCGCACCCATGCCCCTCTCTCCTCCCCAACTCAAGCTTCCTCGCCGTCGCCGTTGCGCCGGCATTCCATGCCGCCCCGCCTCTGCGAGCACCGCGCTGTGCACCACTGCCCTACACCGGCCCCACCCCGCTGCCTCCCGACGAGCGCCACCACATCGATCGCTTTCTCGATGCCGCCAAAGTTCTAAAATCAAGCCCCGTCATCAAGCTCGAGTTCTGGCCAAGTCCAACCCTATGCGACCCCCTAGGTGAGCTCCACCCATCGCCCTCTCTGATTCAACCTGCTCCCTGACGAATTCGGCCACCGGAACGTCGAGAACTGTGAGCTTCGGGGAGCCACCATGGGCATCTGCCCTGCCCAGGTGTGGGCTTGTGAGACCCCCTTCCAGGAAGGAGTGTCTTTATGCCACAAGTACCAATCCTTGGACCGGTAGTTGGTACGCACATTAAGAACAAAGCGGTATTATTACACGTATAGGTTCGACATACTACAAGTTTTTAAAAAGGTATGATAAACATAGTCTATATTACAACCATCAAGTCGGCACAGCGACTTTATTCATACATCGCACTACTAGAAAACTAACACTACACCATAGGCAAACTCGAGCAAAAGATGAGACTTCTAATCTTCGTAGTCGGCAACATCCTCATCATCTTCATCTTCTGAACAAAACAACAGCAGGGGGAGGGGTGAGTACGAAGGTACTCAGCAAGTCCTAACGGTAGGAGAGCTAGGGTTCACAGAAGTGAAACAAGGGAAGGCTTGAGGTTTTCATTTCTATGCGGAAAGCAATTTTTTCAGCAAGGGTTTCCTAATGAATAGATTTTTAAACTCGAAAGAAAACATCTTTTGTCATATTTTAGTAGGGTGGACCTGAGGAAGGCTTTCACTCCCCCCATCAGTTCCCAAATTTTAAATGGGCACTAGCACACTTCCATGCAGGCCCTCGGCACACAACCAACACATAACCAAAACACAGGCATCTACACCCACTCACACGTCAAGGATATAAGAGAAAACTAATCGTAGGGTACCTAAACAAATAGCATGCCATTACCGTGACAACGGCCTATCCGAAAGGATTTTACACTCTGCAGAGGTTGTACACTATACCCACAGGCTATGCTACTTCTGATCAACAGAGTTGCATAACGCTTACCCCACAACTACATAAGTTTCTACAGATTCCACCCAAGATGTACACAGGGGCTATCCATCGGGGTATCACCCTTTCGATGAGGTGACAGTACATTCTTGGAGCCGGATCGTAAAGATTTACCGCAATCATGTCTTTTCTTGGTCCCCTACTATGTCGGGTATTACCAAACTAGGGGCTATATCCGTGGGCTTACGGTCCTATGACGCGGGCAATTACATATTCGAGAGCCAGTCAGCGAGTTATCTCACGCCCTTCTCCTGTCCCATTGTGTCCTACCGACCTCCTAATGGCTCGATGTGGAATACTTATATAGCGGGGATAAGTCCTGCCCAACATGTACAGGTTCTTTGGTTGCATAAAAATTGCTAAGTCGAGCGCTAACAAATCGGTCCTTATATGGCAGGGGTGACGGACTCGTCCACGGTAGGTGGAATACACCGAAACCTATACACTTATCACCATCACCTCAAGTGAGCCCCACCCCACGACCAGAATCAACCCTCTTCACCTAACACCAGTTTCACTATGCCCAACCCATTTTATTTTACTCACACCACCAAACATGTCTTAACGCATTTGCAAAAGAGTGACATAAGGTGTGGCAGCACGAGGTACCGCAATCAGGGTCCTAAACATTTTATAAATCAAGGCACTTTCCGTTCATTAAAAGTATTTAAAGAACGAATGTCCTACGGTAAACAAGGGTGCATCATCAATTGGCTAACAAGGTAGTATTTATATTAACCACAGCAAGTTACTGATATAAATATAAATACCTAGAATCCAGTAGGTACTATACTACACAATGTTTAACACATTTTAAGACATAGGTAAGCATTTAGCTTCTATAGGTGCAGCAGTAAAAATAGGTTCAAAGTGGTTCAAGGGGGGGTGTTAGGACTTGCCTTCAGCGGCGTCTTCGGGTTCTTCTTCATACTCAGGCTCTTCGGGTTTCGCGTCGTACTCGGGCTCTTCTTCAGCTACAAACAACAGTCACAATAAGACTACTAAAGAAAAAGCTATAAAACTACAAAAGAAAGGAACACCAAGCAAAATATGGAGTTTGGATAGGCTAGGATGGTAGGGTTCGTGGTTTTGTGGATGTGGACACGAAATCGGAGATTCGTGGATGTGGTCATGAAATCGGGGTTTCGTGGATGCGGACACGAAATCGGGGTTTCGTGAAAGTTCGGGGATTTGTGGACACGTGCACTGTGGCTGTGTTCGTGGACACATGGTCACGTGAGCTATGATGCGTCCGTGGACGCGTGGACACGTGAGCTGTGACGTGTCCATAGACACGTGGAACACGTGAGCTGTGACGTGTCCGCGGGCACGTGGACACGTGAGCAATGACGTGCCTGTGGACACGTGACCGTGTTCGTACCCGTGTCCGTGACTATAGACACGTGACCGTGTGCGTACCTGTGTCCATGACCGTGGACACGTGACCGTGTCCGCACCCGTGTCTGTGACCGTGGACACGTGGACACGTGACCAGGTCCGTGCCCGTGTCCGTGATTGTAGACACGAGTTCGTGGTCGTGCCCAAGGTGGACACGTGGCCGTGTACATGTCCGAGGACCTAGGACTAAGTGTAATTCCTCGACGTGGATGTGAGTGCACGTGTGGGGGTCTGGGCGTGCTCTGGGCACGTCGTGCGCGCACTAGTGCGTTCCGAACGTGCTCTGGCACGTTCCGGACGCGCTCTGGCATGGTCTGGTGCTGTGCGAGTGTGGGCAGCGCGGCCAAGGGTGGTGTGTGCGCGCGTGCGTCGGGATTGTACGTGTGCCTTACACAAGGACGGTGGTGTGGCGCTCGCCGTGACCAGTGGCGAGCCTGGAACGATGGCGGTGGTGAGGCCGCGCTCTAGGCGCGCGCTGTCCTGTCGAGCGCGGGCGGTGTGGCCCAGGTGTTAGCTCCACCCGGGAGGCTGCCTATCGGCCAAAGGCCAGGGATGGGAGTCTTGAGAGTTCTCTGTGCAAGGGAGCTGGTGTAAAACTCACCGTGACCAGTGATGCAATGGAATGACGGCGGTTGTGCACCGGAGGGACGCGGGAAGGACGGCACCAGCGAGGAGAGCAAGAACGTCAACAAGGGAACTCTTCCTCAGCCGGGGAGTAGCGCATGGACTACTGGAGTCTCGTGGTGCGCTCAGTCCGCCCTATGCTGGTGCCACGGTGGTCTGTGCCATGAGCCGTGCGGTGGCCGGTGGCGGCTCTTGTGGAGGGGCAAAATGGGGAGTGCGCGGGGCGCTGGATGAGGTCAGTGAGCTACTCCCTAGTGCGTGATGCTATAGGAGCGTAGGGACGGGTCAATGGCTGCCGGTTTCGAGAGGAATTGCCGGCGGCGTGTTGCGGTCGGTGGTGGGGAAGAAAAGAGCAAAACTGAAATTGGGCGTGTTACCAATGAGAGGGAGGGACCTAAGGTGAACGAAAGTGCGAAGAGTGTGCGGCGGTAGTGAGATTTGGCTTTTATAGCTGGCAATTCGGGTGGAGAAACTCTGACCCGCGCAGCGCGGCAACGTTAAGCTAGAGGCGCGCGAAGGGAGATCTGTTGGCCATCTTTGTGGCGTCTTGGGCGGTGCCGGGTTGCCAAAGGTCCTCCGGGCGCGGCCTGCGCGCGCCACGGCACCCCAATTCCAGCTGGCGACGCGACCATCCGGTGAGTTGGCGTCGACAACTGCTGGTCGGCGCGGTGGGTTGTGAGGAGTAATTTCAGCTGGTGAATTGGACGGTCGTCGTGGCGGCACAGCGCGTGAGGGCGGCGTCGGGCGGCGTTCTCGTGCAAGTCGCGACGGTAACGGAGGTCGCGTGATTGGCCTGGTGCGTCGAAACAGCAGTGGACGGAGGGCGTCGACAGCACTCCGGTCCGACGTACGGCGTGTCCGGTGGCGCGCCGGCCAGGTGGCGGATGAGTCCTATCCGGTGGGGCGCGCCGGGGAATGAAGAAGGAGGAAGGAGGATGACGCGCGCGCGCCTCGCGTGAGGTGGGCCGGGAAGCCAGTAGGCCGTCCGGCCCAGTGTGGCCTTTTTCCTATTTTCTAAATACTTAAGGATTTCCAAACTCCAATTTTCAAGCAAAAAAATTCCAAAATATCCAGGCTAGAAATCAAGAAAAATCAAACACTTGACAAATTAAATTTTAAATTTTTGAAATTTCCCTTTTGCTATGTTGCTGTAGTTTAGTTTTATTTTTCGAAAGTTTTTAAGAAGGTCTAGAAAAGCTAGGTTCACCTAAATAGAAAAGAATTTCTATAAATATTTTTATTATCATTTTTTTAACCCTTTTGTCTTAATTTGAAAATTTTGGGATGTGACAGACCTACCCCACTTAAATGGAATCTCGTCCTCGAGATTCAGGCGGTTCTCTTTGAAGAATCGAGGAAATTCTTTCTTGAGATCGTCCTCTCGTTCCCAAGTGGCTTCCGCCTCTGTGTGGTTACTCCACTGTACTCGGTAAAATTTGATGGCTTTACGTCAAGTCTGGCGGGTGGTCACATCCAAAATGCAAATCGGGGTCTCTTGGTACCTCAAATCGGGCTGCAAGTCCAATTCCTCAACGGTTACTTGCTCCTCTGGCACTTTTAAACATTTCTTGAGCTGCGATACGTGAAACACTAGGTGAATGTCTGAAAGCTCTGTCGGGAGGTCCAAATGGTAAGCTACAGTGCCCACTTTCGGGAGGATCCGGTACGGTCCTATATACCTTGGTGCCAGTTTGCCACGAATCTAAAATCTCTGTGTGCCTCGAATCGGTGATACCTTGAGGTATACATGCTCTCCCTTGTCGAAGGACAACTCGCGTCTTCGGTTATCTGGATAGCTCTTTTGTCGGTTTTGCGCTGTCCTAATCTTGTCTTTGACCTCAGCTACTTGTTCTTCTACATCTCGGGTGATGGCCGGTCCAAAGAGTGACCGTTCTCCAACTTCCGACCATAGTAGCCGAGTACGACATCTGCGACCATATAGGGCTTCAAACGGTGCCATTTGAATGCTAGCTTGATAGCTGTTGTTATACGAGAATTCCACGAATGCTAGACTATTCTCCCAATCTTTCTCGTAAGTCAACACACAGGCTCGGAGCATGTCTTCCAAGATCTGGTTCACCCGCTCTGTTTGCCCATCCATTTGTGGATGGTATGCCGAGCTGAAATCCAATTGAGTCCCTAAGAGGCTATGTAGGCTCCTCCAGAAGTGTGACGTTAACTGAGAGCCTCGATTAGACACTATTGTTGAAGGAACTCCATGTAGTTTTAAAATGTTGTCAACGTACAGTTGTGCCAGTTTATCCCCTACGTAAGTCGCTTTCACTGGGACAAAGTGGGCTACCTTGGTGAAGCGATCAACGATCACCCATATCGAATCATTTCCTTTCTGGGTCCGAGGTAGACCCTGAATAAAGTCCATCGATATTTCATCCCACTTCCACATAGGCACTTTTAGTGGCTGAAGCAATCCAGCTGGTTTTTGATGCTTAGCTTTGACTCTCTTGCATATGTTGCACTGTGCTACATATCTCTCAATGTCTTGCTTCATAGCAGGCCACCAATATTTCTGTTTTATGTCCAGATACATCTTGGTTGTGCCCGGATGGATGGAGTAGGCTGAATCATGAGCCTCTCTCATTATGAGTCGCTTAAGGCGTCTCCTGTTGGGCACACAGATCCGGTCTTGATACCATACCGTTCCTTGCTCATCAATCCAAAATTCTGAAGCCTTATCTGATTTTGTGAATTCCTTTATCTTCAGGGTCTGGGGATCTCTTGCTTGAGCCCGTTGGATTTCGGTGTCGAGGGTTGGCTGTACTAACAAGGTGTGAAGTTTACCCGTAGTGGCCACGTGCAGATTTAAACTATTCATCTCTTGAAGCAACTTTGGGTTGTCGGGCAACCCTTCAACAACTTGATTCTGTCTCTTGCGACTTAAGGCATTGGCCACCACATTAGCCTTTCCTGGATGATACTGCACTTCTAGGTTATAGTCTTTAATCAACTCCAACCATCTTCTCTGCCTCCGATTTAATCTGGTTGGGTGAAGATATACTTTAAGCTCTTGTGATCCGTATAAATTTGACACTTGTTCCCAATGAGATAGTGCCTCCATATTTTCAAGGCATGGACCACGGGCTGCAAGCTCTAAGTCGTGAGTTGGGTAGTTCTCTTCATGCTTCTTCAATTGTCGGGATGCATACGCCACTACTCGATCCTTTTGCATTAGGACACATCCCAATCCTTGTCGGGAAGCATTGCAGTATACCATGAAATCTTTGTAGATATCCGGTAGTATGAGCACTGGGTCGAGGTGACTAATGTTTTCAAGGTTTGGAAGCTGTGTTCGCATTTTTTAGGCCACACGAACTTCTTATCCTTCTTGGTCAGCTCGGACATCGGCTTCGCAATCTTGAAGAAGTCTTTGATGAACCTTCGGTAATAACCTGCCAACCCAAGAAAGCTTCTAATTTCTGTGGCGCTAATGGGTTGTTTCAATTGCATAACTGCCTCTACCTTGGCTGGGTCAACCTTTATCCCTTCGGCTGATACAATATGTCCCAAGAATGCAACTTCTTGCAGCCAAAACTCACATTTACTAAACTTTGCATACAACCTATGCCTCCTCAATCTTTCCAACACCACTCTCAGATGGGCTTCATGCTCATGCTCGCTTCGGGAGTAGATAAGTATGTCGTCAATGAATACGACCACAAACTTATCCAGCTCTTCCATGAATATTTTATTCATCAAATTCATAAAGTAGGTAGGAGCGTTGGTCAGTCCAAATGGCATTACTGTAAACTCATACTGATCATATCGAGTGACAAAAGCAGTCTTCTTGATATCACTCTCTCTGATCTTTAGTTGATAGTACCCTGATCTCAAATCAATTTTTGAGAAGTACTTGCCTCCCTTCAATTGGTCAAAGAGATCATCTATCCTGGGTAGTGGGTACTTGTTTTTTATGGTGACCTCATTTAGTGCTTGATAATCAATGCACATCCTCAGGCTGCCATCTTTTTTTTTCACAAACAGTACTGGTGCACCCCAGGGTGACGCACTTGGGTGGATGTATCCTTTCTCTTGTAATTCCGCTAACCGTTCCTTCAACTCAGCCAACTCATCAGCGGCCATCCGGTACGATCTTTTAGCTATTGGTGTCGCACCGGGGACCAAGTCGATAAAGAATTCGACGTCTCGGCCCGGTGGCATTCCTGGTAGCTCTTCCGGAAAGACATCTGCATAATCCTTTACTGCGGGTACCTCTTCTAGGGGAGTGGCTTCTGTGCTGAATACTAGGGGTCTGACTTTTTGATATTTTGGCTGACATGTCACAGCAACACCCTTGTGGTTTCTAGTTGTCACGATGCGCTCTGAGCAATATATGACTCCTTTATGGCGCCTCAACCAATCCATACCCAATATGACATCAATTCCCTCAGACTGGAGAACTATCAAATCTGCTGTGAATTCTACCCCACTTAAATGAATTTCAACACCTATGCAACCCAAACCACATTTTACAGTGGCTCCTGGAGTTTTAATCAACATGGGAGTCCTAAGTAAAACTATAGGTAGTTTTCCCTTTTTCGCAAACCTCGAAGAAATGAAAGAATATGAAGCGCTGGAATCAAATAAAACGGTTGCAAGAGTGGAGTGGATGAGGTACTCACCGAGTACCACTTTGGGTGCTTCATCGGCAGTTTCAGCATCGACGTGGTTTACCCGTCCATGCCCGTATTGCAGTGTCCTCCAGGTTGGTGCAGCCGTCCTTGGGGCGCCACAAGATGCTCTAGACACTGCAGGTCATGCCGAGAGTATGCAGGAGCTACTGCTGGCTGCTGCTTCAGAGGGCAATTTGCAACCAGATGCTCCGAGCTGTGGCAGTTGAAGCACGTCCTCATAGCATTTGGGGCTTGACCCGCACTTGGGTTGACATGTGGTGCGGGTGGAGGAGGTTGACGGACTGAAGGTGCAGACTGTTGTGGCTGCTGCTGAGCAGTCATGGTACGGTACTGCATAGTCGGAGGGTATGACGGCTTTCTTCTGATCGGTGTCCACCTCTCCTGGGGCATAGCGGGCCAACTTCATGAACTCTTTGATGTATTGGTTGACCGTCATGGCTCCTTGCTTCAGTGCCTGGAATTCATCACTTTCATTTTCATTATGCCAGCTGGGATGTGATACGCTCGGAATGCCTGCTGGAACTCATTCCAAGTGACGGCAGCAGGGTCGGTGGCGGCTTCTCGGTAATATCCCACCACTCATCGGCTGCTCCAAACAGTTGGTGGGCAGCGAGCATCACCCTTTCATGGTCGCTTGCGGCCACAATGTCAAGCTTCTTGCTGATGTCTCGCAACCAATCATCAGCTGCAAGCGGCTCATCTTCGGTGTTGTCAAAAGTAGGGGGTCGAAATCGCATGAATTCCGACATCCGGTTCTGCGAGTTTGGACCTCCTCACTGTCCCAAACCTTGTGCCAGCGTGAGCAGTAGTTGGGTTTGTGTTGCCATCACGTCAGCGAGGGTGATGGGCGGTAAGGGGAGTTCCTCTCCTCCCGCCATTGGGACTCCATCTCCAGTCACGGCCCGAGATGGGGCTCTGGCAGCCCCTCGTGCACTAGCGCCGGCAGCAGCACCGGTAGCCACTGGAGTGGAATGGGCCACCACGTTCTCATCGTGGTGACTAGACTGAGCTTCGTCTTCGTGAGCTTGGCGTTGAACGCTGGGGGCAGGTGCTGCGGAACGGCGCGGATTAGAGGACGCCCCTCCTCTCCTCACCGCTTTTGCTTTCGCGGTCTGCGCAACCCGCTCATCCTCATTGATGTCATTGAGGTTGCACTCATGTGCCTGGCGTTCTTGAATGCGAGCTGATTTCTTTGGCGCCATCTTGCCAAAGAGAAACAATAAACCAGTGGGGTTAGGAGCTAGTAAGTAAGTATACTATTAGGAGTGAATTACAATTTTTAAGTTTGCAAAAACAGCACAACATACACACAATCAAGTAATGAAAAGAAGCAAATCAAACATAGGACACACACATGGTTATATTACAAAGATGCTGGGTCATAACCAAGGTTTTGGGGACATACAACTAGGTGGTTACAGCACGGGAGTTTCATTTTACAAGTCAAAATCCGTCGTCATAGACAACGTCATCTACCACTACGATGGTAGGTCTCCCTAGCTACACTAGTAGGTACAAAAGAGTAGCTATCCCCTAGTAGCTACGGCTGCTTGAACTCCCTTGCCAGCATCTCCTTAGGCCGGCATCCAACAGCGAAGTCGTCCTACTGAGTGTCGCTGTGGGGTTGCGGCAGTCCCACGTTGACTGCAGGCTTGGCCTCCATGGCCGTGGTGCTAGCACCGTGGGAAGCTTGCGTGCGGCCTGGGATAGTCCCGACGATCTCCACACTGGAGTCGGGCACGGCCTCCTCCTCCATAGGCTCATCGGTGTCGTCGTGGGGGGTGCTGTCACCCGAGCTGAGGACGCTAGAGAGGTACTCTCCATGGCTGCAACCCACGCCGTCCTGGAGGCATGGTAGCTGTGCCACTCGCGCGTAGATGGCGTCGCGAGTGTGCTGGTCCAGCACCGGAGCGTGGGGTGGTAGTGCCAGCCTCCCGTCGAAAAGGCGCACTAGAGCACGCTTGCAGGGCGTGATCTTAGTGCGAGCTCCCTATCGAGCAGGCACACTCTCCTTGGACGTGGGGGAGTCACGGAGCCTCCCTCTCAGTGCCACAGCAATCCCGGGCACACTCTTCCTCGCCGAGCGGCGAGTAGGAGGGTACGGGAACTACAGCTGGCGTCGCAGCGTCTCCAACTCCTGCTGGTGTGCGGTGTGCTAGTCAAAGAGAGCCCTCTTCAGGCCCTCCTCACTCGCCCTGACTGTGTCAAGGGCGGCACGAGCTGCGGCGAGCTGGAACAGTGTCGTGTCGCGCTGCTCCTGCGCGTCACCGAGCTGCAGCTGGAGCACGTCACGCTGCCCCTGAGCCTCGTCACGCTGCGCCAGAGCAGCGTCGAGCAGTGTCGGGACAGCGTCCCGCTGAGTGTGGGCCGTCTCAAGCTGTACCTACAGGGCTGCGGACTGTCCCTCGGTAGTGAAAGCGCAGAGGGACTACACTATCCACTGGCCTCGGAGCTCCTCTCAAAGACGGTGCTGCGCTATCTCATAGTGCGCCATCTCCACAAGTGTGGGGTCCTCCACTATCCTGGTAGTGCCTCCAAGTGTGCCCAAACGGTGCACCCACGTCGGGTCATCAGCGACGAGCACCGAAAAGTAGCGCACCGGTGTGGCTCCGGTGAAGTCGAGGTTCATCGTGCACACGTGGAGTAGGGCCTCACAGGCTGCTGCCTGTAAGGCGGAGTCGTAGCTAGGGCCGATGGTCAGCATCGACCACGTCGGCAGCAGGTACGCCACGAGGCGGGTCTCCACCTCGAACAGGGTGTACTCGCTGGACTCCAGGCTCCTCTAGCGGTACGACACAGATACGGTGTACCCGAATCGGGAGAGCGTATGGGCGAGGATCACGGGAAACCTGTCGACCCTGCTCGCCTTGGGTCCAAGGGAAGTTCACCCTCCAGAGGCCATCTGCAAAGAGACGGTAAACAAAAAGGGTCAGTAAACCAAAGTAGACAAGTAAACAGCATAATATAAAAGGTACGCACGCAAAAATAAGCGCGTGTGGGCATGAGACCCACTAGAACATAATTTCGCAAAAAATACGTATCGTTCTAATCGTATACTGTTACGCGTCGCATCCTAAGGTCTCGTCCTATGGTCAAGTATGACGCTGATACCACTCTGTGAGACCCCCTTCCAGGAAGGAATATCTTTGTGCCACAAGTACCAATCCCTGGACCGGTAGTTGGTACACACATTAAGAACAAAGCGGTATTATTACACATACAAGTTAGACATACTACAAGTTTTCGAAAAGGTCTGACAAACATAGTCTATATTACAACCATTAAGTCGGTGCAACGACTTTATTCATACATCATACTACTAGGAAACTAACACTACACCACAGGCAAACTTGAGCGAAGGATGGGACTTTTAATCTTCGTAGTCGGCATCATCCTCATCATCTTCATCATCTGAACAAAACAACAGCGTTGCACAACGGCCTATCTGGAAGGATTTTACACTCTGCAGAGGTTGTATACTGTACCCACAGGCTATGATACTCCTGATCAACAGAGTTGCACAACGCTTACCCCACAACTACATAAGTCTCCACAGATTCCACCCAAGATGTACACAGTGGCTATCCGTCGGAGTATCACCCTCCCGATGACACGACAAAACATTCGCGGAGCCGAATCATGAAGATTTACCGCAGTCACGTCTTTTCCTGGTCTCCTACTACGCCGGGTATTACCAAACCAGGGTATTAGTCATTAGGCTATTGAATCCGTGAGTTGGTTTAGTTTCTCGTAGTCTAAATCTTCAAAGATTTTCGAGGAACTCCGTCTAGTCTCCAAAGATTCCCAAAATTGTTCCGTTAAATTCATCTCGTCGAGAACCTTGTGTACAATTTTTTGGGAAACGTTTTGAGCACGTTCAGTCTAGCAATTTAAATTTGGATTTAATTATTCGAATTTAAATTATCGCGTACCTAGTCTCACCTCTGTTCGTGTTGTGTTTAGCTAGTGATCCCGAGAAGAAGTACCGTGAGCCTGCTCAGTTCGACGACTCGGATCTCGACTACGATCTCGAGCTATCAGACAAGCCGCGTTCCTTGATAACTTTTGTACCCAGCGTTTTAAACTGCTTGTTTTGTTTGCAACCCTAATTTGCATGCCAACTATTTTAAAATATGCTAGCAACATTTCTAAGCAATGCCTATTTATTGTTTCACAAGTATAAGCCCTAGGATTGTTTTAGAATAATTACTCTATTTTATGCTTAGCCATGCTTAGTCGCATTTTTTTTATTTCACACCTATCACTATAAAAATAGAATTTGTGTTAAATGATTTTGAACTGTGATTCAAATGTGTGAGTTTTGCAAATAACTATACAAAACTTTTTAGCGGGGGCAGGCTGAAGTATGAGGAGTTGGGGGACTTTTGGGACGTCCCTATGAGCGTACTTGTGGCGGGTACAACGGAAAGATCCGGGTTGGGATCTTTCCGTGAGACTTGTTGGTTGTTGGCGTTGAGGTTAGAGAGAGTGCCTGCCCCGACAATTAAGGACCGAGTCCTTCGAGCCTTGTACGCTCAGTTGACTACCATGCACACCACGTTACCCTGTATGGGCAGTGGCTTAATCTTGAAGCTTGCCGAGACTGATTGTTTACCCGTGGGTTGGCGGTGACGTGTTAGTGTGGTGTAGAGCTATGACTTCTCACATGAGATCGAGATACCCCACCTAATCAGTGGTAGGCTCTTCACAGCTCCAGGACCCGATTGGGTAGGCACTTGGGATCTTTATCTTGGAGGACGGATTACGCCAGTTGAAGCTTGTGGACAAGTCTTGTGTGTTCGTTGTGACTATGATGTTAGTTCTGAACTACACTTCTCGTGGGTTCAGGGGCAGACACTCTGCAGAGTTACAGTCAATGCACATTGCTACGTCCTTTTTGAAAGGACACCCTTGAGTTGTGCTCCTCGTTGAGTAGTTTTGTTTTCTTCCCTCCTCTTCTATTTCAAAATGTTTTTGACTTCGGTCTTTGAGCTGTGGCCGGGTGTGGAGGTTGCACTGGCATTTAAAATGAACCCCGTCCGGGATAATGGATATCCCGACGGGGCAAGATAATAAAATTTGACGGTTTTAAAATAAAACTTTCTTGCATCTTTAAAATAAAATAAAATATTTTAAACTTGCCAGTGCTACGTATTCGTTTGTGTCGTCGGTGTTTGCATCCACACACAGTCTTCCTACCTCACTCTTAGCTATACCTACACTTACCACTTCACCTCTTGGAGTCTACAAGAGTCGTGTTGAGTGTAGAGGTGTTCGGATCTTGATAGAGGGTGTGGTTTTCCTAGCCGATCTCATCGTTCTTCCCTCGCGTGACATTGATGTCATCTTGGGGATGGATTGGCTAGCGAGGCATAAAGGAGTCATCACTTGTACTGAGAGGGTTGTGTCTTTGGTCAACCACTACGGCGTTCGAGTGGAGTGTGCCCCTAGAGCCTCCAGAGTTCCACTTTCAGTTTGCAACTTGCAAGAGTTGTCTTTGGAGCAGATTCTAGTTGTTCATGAGTTTCTAGAGGTATTCCCAGATGAGTTGCCAGGACACCCCCCAGATCAGGATGTTGAGTTCGTGATTGATCTGCTTTCTAGTACTGCGTAGATTGCCAAGCGGCCATACCGGATATCTTCTGATGCGCTTGCTTTGCTTAAGGAGCACATTGATGAGCTCTTAAGTAAAGGGTTCATTCGGCCGAGTGCTTCTCCATGGGGAGCCCCAGTGCTTTTTGTGAGGAAGAAGGATGGGTCAATGCGCATGTGCGTTGACTACTTCTTTGAATGAGGTGACGATAAAGAGCAAGTATCCTTTACAGAGGATCGATGATTTGTTTTATCAGTTAAAGGGTGCGAAGTTCTTTTCTCAATTGATTTGAGATCGGGGTATCACCAGACGAAGATTCGTCCTTCCGACATTCCGAAGACTTCGTTCGTGACGAGGTATGGGTCTTATGAGTTCATAGTCGTTTCTTTCAGACTCACTAATGCCCCTGCCTACTTCATGAACATGATGAACAAGGTGCTCATGGCTGAGTTGGATAAGTTCGTGGCGGTTTTCATTGATGATATCCTCGTCTACTTCAAGTCAGCGAAAGAGCATGAGCAGCATCTGAGAGTTGTGCTTGGGAGGTTGAGTTTTCATCAGCCGTATGCCAAGTTCAGCAAGTACAAGTTTTGGCTGGAGAAAGTTGCTTTTTTGGGTCATGTTGTCACAACTGAGGGAGTTGCCGTTGATCCCGAGAAGGTCAAGGCTGTTGTGGAGTGGGAGTCACTAAGGTCAGTCTCTGTGGTGAGGAGTTTTCTTGATTGGCAGGTTACTATCGCCGATTCATTGATCGAGTTGACTCAGTTGGGGATGCCGTTTGTTTGGTCAGATGCTTCTGAGAGGAGTTCTCAAGAGATAAAGATGAGGTTGACATCTGCACCTGTTTTGACCTTGCCGGATATTCACTAGGATTTCCAGGTCTTCTGTGATGTTTCTCGTCAGAGTTTGGGTTGTGTGCTAATGCAGAACATGAATGTGGTGTGCTATGCTTCGAGTTAGTTGAAGAAGCATGAGTTGAACAATCAGACACATGATCTAGAATTGACGGCTGTTGTCCATGCTTTAAAGATTTGGAGGCATTATCTGATCGGCAACAGATGTGAGATCTACATCAACCACAAGAGTCTCAAGTACATCTTCACCCAGGCAGAGCTGAACATGAGGCAGAGGAGGTGGCTCGAGTTGATTAAGGATTACGATCTTAGCATCAACTATCACCCGGGTAAAGCCAATGTGGTAGCCGATGCTTTGAGTCGCAAGGCTTATTGTTCTTCTTTGATGTCTGGGAAGTCAGAGCTTTTTGCAGATTTGATCAGTTTGAGAGTTGAGATTGCTCCTCAGGGTTTCTTGCATGAGCTCAGGTTGCAGTCGTTGTTAATTGAGGAGATCAAGTCAGCTCAAAAGCGTGATCGGGAGATTTAGTTGATCTTGAAGAAGATGAGGAAAGGTAAGGCACCTAGTTTTCATGTGGATCAGCAGGGTGCTTTGTGGTTTGAAGACCGTTCTGTGTTACGAGAGTGCCAGAGTTGCGGGATGCCATTCTGAGAGAGGCTCATGATTCGAGGTATTCTATCCATCTAGACTGCACCAAGATGTTTAAAGATCCGAGGACTCATTTCTGGTGGGTTGGCATGAAGGCAGACATTGCTGAATATTTTTCCTTGTGTGATGTTTGCTAGCGAATTAAGGCTGAGCATCAAAGACTGGCTAGATTGCTGAAGCCGTTGTCGATCCCTTCTTGGAAGCGGGATGACATCAGTATGAATTTTATCACAGGTTTGCCGATGACGTCTCACCATCATAATGCTATCTTGGTGGTGGTGGATCGTTTGACGAAGACTGCACATTTCATCCCAGTGAGCGAGAGGTACTCAGTTGATCAGTTGGCTAAGTTGTACATTGATCACATCGTGAGGTTGCATGGTGCGCCGAGGAGCATTCTGTCAGATCGCATGTCTCAGTTTATCACGAGATTCTAGGAGTTTGTATGAGGCTATGGGTACACATCTGGTGTATGGTTCAGCTTATCATCCTTAGACAGATGTTCAGACAGAGTGTGTGAATCAGATTCTGGAGGATATGTTGAGGACTTGTGTGATCACCTATGGACAGAGCTGGGAGGACAGTCATTCTTTTACGGAGTTCTCTTACAACAACAGCTTTCAAGCCAGTTTGGAGATGTCATCTTTTGAGGCGTTGTATAGTAGGAGATGCCGTACCCCTCTCATGTGGTCAGAGGTTGGTGAGAGGTCTTTCTTCGATCCTAATTCCATCAATGCTGCAGAAGAGAAGGTTGAAAAGATCAGAGAGCATCTCCAGGTTGCTTAGAGCCGTCAGAAGAGTTATACAGATAAGAGAAGGAGGCCCCTTTCTTTCAAGGTTGATGATTGGGTGTATCTCAAGGTGTCACCTCTCCGTGGCATGCGTAGCTTCTATGTTGGAGGAAAGTTGGCTCCGAGATTTGTTAGTCCTTTCTGGGTTCTGAGAAAGATCGGTGAGCTTGCTTACATGTTGGAGTTGCCATCCGAGCTAGCGAGTGTGCATCCTGTGTTCCACGTCTCTCACTTGAAGAAGTGTCTTTGAGTGCCAGAGGAGCAAGTTGTCTCTGATGCTTTGGATATCTAGGACACGCTCGAGTACCATGTAAAGATTCTTGATGAGGCGCACAAAGAGACGAGGAGGTCCAAGATCAAGTTTCTCAAGGTCCAATGGAGCAACCACACCGAGCGAGAGGCTACCTGGGAAAGAAAGAGAGTCTAAAGAAGGAGTTTCCCTACCTGTTCAAGTTCGCTTCTTGATCTCGAGGATGATATCCTGTAAAGGGGAGAGTCTGTAACAGTACAGAATTTACGAATTAATCGAAGTGGAGATTATCCCAAAATTTCGTTCCGCTCCAAATTTAAATTTCTCCTTTTGATTTTCTGGCGCTGGAATAATTTTAGTCCGCGGGCTATTGTTGGGCCGAGATTAATTCTCAAAGCCTTTAATTAATTTCTAAACCTCTCTAAATAATCTCTCTACAAATTCCCCCTCCTTATCCTTCTCACCAACCCCTCTCTCTTTCCCTCATTTTCTTTCCCCCTTCCCAAGCCAGAATAGCAGAGGAGATCTGGTGAAGGGCGGATCGCGCCGCTCCAGCCCTCCCACATGTGCCCTCGTCG
>BCLG01000002.1:431462-472601 GCA_001602295.1 Zoysia matrella | reverse complement strand
GGTTCCCGTCCCGCGCCGCCGTTCCCATCTCTGTTCGCGTTGATCTGCTTCGCTGGAGCCGCCTCCGTCCCATGTGCGCCTGCTCGCGTCCGCGCGCCGTCAATGCCATCGATCTGCGCGTCGTCCCCGATCCGCGCCTACAACCCGTCCCGCGCGACCCCATCCCGATCCTCTGCGTCGGTTCCTGCGTCCCCGACCGGCTTCCGTCCACGCGCCGTTTCTGTCGTCTTCAGCGTCGCCCTGCGCCGTCCAGCGCCAGCCTCTCCGTCAGTGCTGTGGTCAGCTCTTTTTCCCGTCATCCGATTTTCTAGTGGTGATTAGCCATAGCCATTGATCTGTGGCAGTTGTCGTATGGTCTCGCAGCAGGAGGAGGCGAGTAGTAGTCATTAGGCTATTGAATCCGTGAGTTAGTTTAGTTTCTTGTAGTCTAAATCTTTAAGGATTTTTAGGGAACTCCGTCTGGTCTCTAAAGATTCCGAAAATTGTTTCATTAAATTCGTCTCATTGAGAACGTCATGTAGAATTTTCCTGGGAACATTTTGAGCACGTTTAGTCCAGCAATTTAAATTTGAATTTAATTATTCGAATTTAAATTGTCGCGTACCTAGTCTCACCCCTGTTCGTGTTGTGTTTAGCTGGTGATCCCGAGGAGGAGTACCGTGAGCCTGCTCAGTTCGACGACCCGAATCCTGACTACGATCTCGAGCTACCAGGAAAGCCGCGTTCTTTGATCACTTTTCTACCCAGCATTTTAAACTGCATGTTTTGTTTGCAACCTTAATTTACATGCCAACTGTTTTAAAATATGCTAGCAACATTCCTAAGCTGTGTCTATTTATTGTTCCACAAATAAGAGCCCTAGGATTGCTTTAGAATAATTACTTTATTTTATGCTTAGCCATGCTTAGTCGCAATTATTTTTATTTCACACGTATCACTATAAAAATAGAATTTGTGTTAAATAATTTTGAACTGTGATTCAAATGTGTGAGTTTTGCAAATAACTATACAAAACTTTTTAGCGAGGGTAGGCTGGAGTATGAGGAGCTGAGGGACTTTTGGGAAGTCCTTGTGAGCGTACCTTTGCAGGTACAACAGGAAGATCCGGGTTGAGATCTTTTCGTGAGACTTGTTGGCTATTGGCGTTAAAGTTGGAGAGAGTGCCTGCCCCGGCAATTAAGGACAGAGTCCTTTGAGCCTTGTACGCTCCGTTGACAACCATGTACACCACGTTACTCTGTATGGGCAGTGGCTTGATCTTGAAGCTTGTTGGAACTGGTTGTTTATCCGTGGGTTGGCGGTGATATGTTAGTGTGGTGTAGAGCTATGACTCTCCACATGTGATCGAGATACCTCATCTGATCAGTGCTAGGCTCTTTACAGCTCCAGAACCCGATTGCGTAGGCACTTGGGATTCCTGTCCTGGTGGACGGATAACGTCAATTAAAGCTTGTGGACGGGTCTTGTGTGTTTGTTAGGACTACGATGGTAGTTCTCGACGATACTTCTCATAGGTCTAGGTGCATACACTCTGTAAAGTTACAGTTAATATGCATTTCCACGTCCTTTTTGAAAGGACACCCCCTAAGTTGTGCTCTTCGTTGAGTACTTTTGTTTTCTTCGCTCCTCTTCTATTTCAAAATGTTTTTGACTTCGGCTTTTGAGCTGTGACTGGGTGTGGAGGTTGTATCGGTATTTAAAATGAACCTTGTCTAGGATAACGAAGATCCTGTGGAGCAAGATAATAAAATTTGACAGTTTTAAAATAAAACTTTTTTGCATCTTTAAAATAAAATAAAATATTTTAAACTTGAATTTAGCACTTGAACCAGCATTTACCCTCGAAACCATTTGCATGCATACATTATTGACAGGTAGTACGCAGGTTGCTGAGTATTCGTACTCACGGCTTCCTAATTTCTTATTTTCAGAGGATACCCACAGCTTCGACTTCGACTACGTCTCCAACGGACTGTGAAGTCAGCTCTTACGCTCAAGCGTGTCTGTGTTGAGGAGATTCGCCGCTGCTGTCATGATGATGCTTCCGTTGCTACTTTTCTACGGATTTCTCGATTGTGATCGATCTGCTCTGAGATATTTCCGGCCTGCGTGCTGATGGACCCTTTTGAGGATTACATTCTAATAAATTTACATTGATTTGCTATTTTCTATTCTCGCTTCTTGTTTAATGCTTCTGTTATAGTTTCTTGATTGATCGTTTGTGATGTCGTGCTTGTCAATCTTTTAGGATTGGTAAGGTCATGGAAGATCGGGACTTTTTGAAAGGTAAGAAAAGCCCGGTTGTTACATGTTCGATGTCTATCACTTAGAAAATAGGTGCTTAATAGGAAGTATGTCTCTATTGTGAGCTTTTATGCAAAAGAACCCTATGTTGCTTTTGCTTTGTTTGTTGTCACATATCATCTTTTCTCACACTTGCTGAGTACATCACATACTCAACCATGCCTTTATAAATACTGCTTAGTAGAAAGAGAAGTCTAGGAAGACGTTGAAAACTATGGAGCTGAAGTCTAGTCGTGCCATCCCTTTAGTCGACTACCTGTGGAAGCTTGCGTCGTCTAGTTTGTTTTTCCACTGCTTTTGGTTTGTAATAATTTCTAAGTCTCTTAGTCATCATTCTTGTAATGTGTGAAACTTGGTTCCTGTGTACATATAAAGGGTCACTTGGTTTTTGTCTCAAAACCAGGTGTGACAATAGCATTTCTTGCACGTATTTTATTTTAAATAATATAGTTCCAGTTGTACTTGGAGAATTACTTGAATGAAGGTGAATCAACCATATAAATTAGGGATTTTGACCCATATGGATAGAAGTCAACAAAACGACGAATCAAAAGCCACCATGTGGCAATCATTGGAAATGGAGTCAATTCCCAAAGATAAAAAGAATTTTTTTGAATAACCTCGGGAGGACCCACAGGGAAGGCCCCATGGGGAAACTTGGCACCAAAGCACATCCCCCATGGTCCGCCACTGCTGTTGGCGCCGAATATGATCTCCTTCCACGTACGTGTGATCATACCCACGTTTAAGCATATTCTGAAGTTTTCCGCAGAACCAAGCAACCTTCATCGACCCTAGGAGGCTATAAAAGGGACGCATCACACCTCACTTCACAACACACACTTCACTTGGAATTCACTCTTCGGTAACACTAGTTCTCCTAGTTCCCAAATCTTTCTGTGAGTTATGTGTCTCACTCATGTATCTCTCCTTTGTTTTGTGCATTATGGTTTCCTTATACTTTGTCTCTCTTAGTATAATTGTCCTTTCTTTTATAGACGGTTGTTCTTGTTTTATCTGTGTGTCACTGCAAAAAATCTAGGCTTCTATGATGAATATATTGTGACAAAAGATGATAATGTCATTAGTCTTTTTATTTTTGGGTCATTAGCATCATTGCCTTTAGCTTCGTTACTAATAGTCGTTTTGCCCTCCCTTTTACGGACTTTGTATCATTTTCCCTGTTTTTTGAATTTGTGTCATGGAGTTGCCCCTAGTTTCTAATGGTCAGTTAACAGTGTTAACAACCCAATAAAAGACCATCCTACCCTTAATAGATAGTTATAAAATTGGACATGCTTATGGACATATAAGCCCTAATATTTTTTTTTACCATTAACCCACGGCAACACTCAAGTTGTGCATAAACAAGGTCGAAAAAAATATATTTGCATGTTAAAAATGAAAATTTAAATTTCAGTGCTAGTACATTAAAACACATGAGAAATTAAATGTCGGTAGTGCAAGCGTAATTGAGCAGCAAAATAGTTCGCATACTACATATCAGCTTGCAGTCTTACACACATTCATAGTACTCTACATACTAAGCTTGAGAGTTGAGACATTATAGTTCCAGGAAAATGAAGCATCACCAAACATGGCCAAAAGACAGGTTTTGAATTATTCATAGTACAGACAAGCGAAGCAACGCAGCAGCAGTAGAACTCGTCCAGGGCCCAGGCAAGCAAAGCAACACCAAAATTGCTTGAAGCATCAATGCATCATTGTCAACTGCTACTCCCCACTCCTAAGAACCCCCCCAGCACGACTTAGATATGCTGCGCCGACTACTCCCCATGACGCGCTGCCGCAGAGTGTAACCGAATATGAAAGTGAGGGCAGACGGGAATTTAAGTTTTGAAATCTAAGGGCAATAGCACCAACCGTAATTTTTGCAGGGGTATACAGACATTTGAGTTCAAAAATAGGCATGCAGACTATTCTCCCTTTATTTTATGATGTTTTGTAGGGTAAATTAATTTAATGATGAATGCTACTAGTTCGTCACAAAAGAGAAGACATGAATTATCATAAATTATATTTTAGCCCAACTGCAACGAAGTCACTTCCGTCATAAGATTATTTTCTCATCACAAATTGTTGTAGTCCATGCTGGCACTAGGTACCTAAGCTTCCCGACAAAAAATATAAGAAAAAAACATCGCTTGCAGCAGGTGCATAGGATCGAACAGACGACCTTTCCCAAGGAGCCCAGAAGCCTTACTACCACAGCTCATGTCTAGTGTTATACTCTCTCCGTTTTTTAATTGATGTCACTGTTGACTTTTAAATTTTATTAATTGATGTTGCTATTGACTTTTTAATTCAACTTCTATCTATAAGAGGAAAACGAGTTGTAAATCATGGTCCCCCCTGGGACTTTTTTTTGAGAGCAACGTGGTAGCCATTTTACTAATTTAACATATTGTTACATAGAGAATCCCAGATAATCTCCGGGGCTTCATTAGTCCAGACCGAGTCAGGTAACCGACTGGCTGATCTAGCTAGCACATGTGCTGCCACATTACAATACCGACTTACACGGATGAAAGAAAAAACAGTAGAGGAGCAACAGACTGATTGCTTAACATCTTCAATATTCACCCCTACATGAGATCGATCTTTGGCATTTGAATTGAGCTTGTGCACAACAGATTGACAATCTAAAGCAATAACCACCTGAGTGTACCTTTCCTCAGAAGTGAAGCGGACAGCACACCTCACTGCTAATACCTCTGCAATTTCTGGGACAGTGACACTTTCGATAGCCTGCCTGCAAGCAGCAAGAACAGCCCCCTATCCCCATGCAATTCAATTCGGAAAACACTGCAGCATCAATCTTCAGCATCACCCAACCCTCTGGCGGTGGAGCTCATCTTTTTTGTTGAACTGGGTCACACCTGTTGGAATTTGTTGGTATGTAAAGATGCAGGTTCACCATGTCAACATAAACCTCAATTTTCTCAACAACATAATGAGAGTGTACTTCAGGTCCTCCATTACGAACACCATTTCTTGCCTCCCATATATGCCAAAAGGATATTGCCAAAACTGTGGCCTCCATATCTGTAGAGGTATTTAAAAAGTCAAATAACCATTGCCTTGTTGAGACAAAATATTTATACCTTATCTTTATACCATAAATCCTCTTTATCTCTCTCCAGATTTCGATCGTATATTGACATGTGAGAAAAATATGCATATCACTCTGTTCTCTTCCACAATGAAAGCAAACTTCAGGAGCAGGGATATTTCTCTGATTTAGCTTTTGGCCTGTAGGTAGATAATCATGTGCAAATTGCCACAGAACAATTCTCATCTTTGGTGCTGCCTTGATACTCCACAATTGCTTCCATTCTTTTGTCTTTCTTGATTGGTTAGAAATTGTCCCTTTGCCACTAGTACTTACACTCAAGAATGCAGATTCTGTTCTTACCATGACATAAGCTGATTTTACAGTGTAGACCCCATTTTTTGTATGTAACCAAGAAACAAAATCTTGCTGTTGATTATTGCTCAGGGGAATGCTCAGAATGCATTTAGCATCAGCCTCACAAAAGCTTGCATAAATTATCTCCTCATTCCATGATCTTGTATCTCTATTAATTAAGAAGCTCACTTTAGTGTCCACTGGTAATTGAGCCGTAGGGAATAGAGGATGACAAGGTGAATCAGGCACCCATCTATCCCGAGTCAAATTGATGTTTTCTCCATTGCCCACACGCCACCTGATCCCCCTTTCCAATAAACTCTTACCATGCATCAGACTACCACGTAAAAGAGCAGCTCCGGGTTGGCCTTGATTCCATGAAGGAGGAATTTGAGTATTATCTTCCTTTGAGAACTCTTGCACACAGTGAGTTTGGTTCTGTTAGTAGTTGCCAACATTGCCTGCCCAACATAGCTTCATTAAGAGCTTCATATCTCTAAACCCCATTCCTCCCATGGATTTTGGGGTTGTCATCCAATCCCAGGAGCGCCAATGCATCTTCTTTTTACCCCCCTCTATACCCCACCAATAATTAGCAATTGTTGATATCATTTTTTCATACACACCATGAGGGAGATGAAAACAACTGATAACATAGGTGTGAATAGCTTAGGCTACTGCCTTCAGCAAGACCTCTTTTCCAGCTCTAGATAACGGTCGATCATTCCAGCCTTGTACTCTTCTCCATACATTCTCTGAAAGAAAATTGAACGTGCTCATTCTTGATTGAGCAATATAGGTTGGCATGCCAACGTAGGTTGTCTGAAGGGCCTCGTTGTGAACATCTAGAGAATCTATGACCCCTTGTTTGATATTATCGGGACAGCTATTTCCAAAGAACACTCATGACTTCTGAAGGTTTATCCTTTGCCCTGATCCCTCACTGTAAATTTGCAATATATTTTTAAGTGTGCTGATACACCGGTTTTCTGCCCTTGTGAAAAATATGCTATCATCTGCAAATAGAAGGTGCGGGATAGCTGGCCCATTTCTCCCATTTTTTACCCCTTTCAATTGACCTGCACCTTCTTCCTTTTTCAATAAAGTAGAAAGTCCTTCTGCACATAGTAAAAATAAGTATGGATTAATCGGATCACCTTGTCTCAAGCCTCGAGTTGGGATGAAGGTGTCTGTCAGCTCATCATTGACTTTTGCTGCATAACGGACAGCGGAGACACATCGCATTATACAGTCAATCCAGCTCTGCGCAAAGCCCATCTTTTGTAGAAAACCCTCCAAGTACGCCCACTGCACACGGTCATATGCTTTCATCATATCAACTTTCAAAGCAAAGTAAGGAATCTTTGCTCTGTGTCTTCTAATTGTGTGCATGCATTCACAAGCTATAAGCACATTGTCTGTGATTAGTCTCCCAGGAACAAAGGCGCTTTGTTCTTTTGAAATGATTATTGGCAATAAAGATTAAGTCTGTTTGCCAACACTTTAGAAGCTATTTTGTAGATAACATTGCACAAGCTTATTGGACGAAAATTTGTGAAGTGCTCTGGTTTTGAAGTTTTAGGGATGAGTACAATTGTAGTATCAAATAAAACCTTCTGGTATGTCATCACCTCCCAAGAAACACCTCACAGCATGGCATACATCCTCATGCAGCAGGTCCCAGTGTTTTTGATAGAATAAAGCTGAAAAACCATCCTGACCCGGTGCTTTTGTTGAGCCCATCTGAAAAAGTGCTTTTTATTCTCATCATTAGAGTAAGGCTTACACAACACGTCATTCATCTCAGGATCAATTCGAGTTTGGATTGACTCTAAAATTTAATCAGCAACGAAATGTGGTTCAGTCGCAATGTCCATATAAAATGACCGAACCATAGCCATTATTTCTGTTTGATCCTCCAATTTGCCACCATCTGATTTAATTAAATATTTTATTTGTGCGCTTCCTAGCTGTAGCTCTTGCTTGACAAAAAGATGTATTCCGATCACCTGCCTGAAGCCAATCCACTTGAGATCTTTGTCTGGCCATGATTTCTCCTATCTCAAAAAATTCATAGAGTCTTCTTTCAATACCTCTCTCTTCATCAGAATAAGTCCTTGTGGCTCTTGCTGATCTCATTCTTGCCAGACGATGCTCAAGCTTCTTGATTTCAGAATGAGTTGCTCCAAAAGATTCACGGCTCCAAGCAGCCAAAGATGCTGACATCTTGTTCAACTTCTCCCATGTTGATTGTAGGCTTTCAGTCCATAGTCTTTCCACTGTCTCCACACATAATCAGGTGCTCTACTCCCGGCTGCCTCATATTTGAAATTTTGCTTCATTGGCTTATTTTGCTGCCAGCTCTTATTCTTCTCAAGGGATAAAAGGACAGCAAAATGATCTGATGATGTTGTGATAATATTCTCAACTTGACAATCATCGAAAGCTGGATAAATTGTCCATTGGCAACGGCACGGTCAAGTCGAACCCAGATATGATTAATCCCCTTTTGCCTATTGTTCCAAGTGAATTTCGGTCCCCCTGAATCCCAAATCCATGAGTTGACAATCTTTCAAGCATTCTCGAAATAAACGCATTTGTGCCTCATTCCTGTTTGATGCCCCCAAGATGCTCATCACTCAAAGCTTCGTTAAAGTCTCCATGCAAACCCATGGATCAGTCCACTGAGAATAAAGAAAATGAAGCCTGTTCCAAAATATATGGCGACGCTGTGTTCTAGGCTCGCCATACACAAAAGTAACAGCCTGTTCCAAAATATATGCCGACGCTGTGTTCTAGGCTCGCCATACACAAAAGTAACACGCCAAACAACACCCGAGCCCTCTTTAATATGTACATCAATGAAGTTTGAACAAAACTTCATTGTTTACTATCTTCCCTCCACTGTCATTGCTCATTTGAAGAGCATTATACTTTTGTTCAAACAATGATTGTAAACTTCGACCCTGAGGTGTCCTTCATCATTCCTTTCTGCCGGGTCGGACATTCGATTGAAGAGTGTCCTATGATCCCGCAAGAGTAGCAGAAATTGGGAAGCTTGGCATAAAAAACAGTCACGCATCGGAGGAGAGGTTTAGAAATGACTATTGATACTCTTGCTCTCAAGTATGGACCCCATGCTCTCTCCTGAGCATCAACCTGCACCTTTTCTACCAAGCCGATTTTAGATGCAATTTTCTGTCCCCACTCTTTATTCATCAGGCCCAAAGACAGATTGTATATTCTTACGCACACCGCCAAATAATGAAATTTCACGTCTGTTGGCCTTAGATTAGGGTCATACTTACCACAATCCAACGGGAGCCGTCCAGCACACGGTCCACTTCTTGTCTGGTGCCCAATTCCGCAATGAATATGTTATCCCCAACTGATGTCACTTCTAATCCTTTTGGATTTCCCCAAGCCAGACACAGGGCCGACATGATTGTTTGGATATGAAGGACGCTGGAGGAGAGAACTTTATCAATGATAGCACGGTCAGAGGTTGCCAGGCTCTCCAAAGCATCATCATCGAGTTCTAGCACTTCACACTCCTCTGCTGGAAGCTTGAGGCGCCCAATGTAGCTCCACCACATTGGCATTCGATCCCGTGATCTCCCAGTGCTCTCCATAATGCAGCAGAGATTATCCTCCTTCTCTCCAATCGACAGTTAGAATCGATGCGCTTGCCAAAGATGTGGAGAGGCCGCCCCGAATCCCCACCTCATTCACAGGCTCAGCCCAAGGACGGGCAGCGAAGCAACAGTTCGCCCCTTGGTCGTCCTGAGTGGTGATGGAAGACTAGGGAAGAAAAAGGAGCAACAGCTGGCTGAGCAAGAGAGGCGATTGGTGTAATCGGTGTAATCGAGAGTCAACCGTTTCAGCGCCGTGCCAGCTGCTCCGTCCACCATGCCAGGGGTGAAGCTAGGAAAGTTCATCGCTGGGGTCCATGACATCGTAACAGCAGATTTCTACTGGATCAGAGCTGGATTTGTAAGCTAAATATACGGATTTATAAGAAAATCGTCAGGGTCAGCTGACCCCAACGGTTAGCTGTAGCTTCACCTCTGCACTGTGCCGTGCTCCCTGTTAAGTTATGCAGCTCTATATGAGAGGAACTTTGTATTGTTGGGTTTGAACATCTGTTTTGAAAATGTGATGAGATATTATTGTTATTTCGATGAATTTGATTATATATTGCTCTATGTGATGGATTATTTTGATTTGTTGTATGGGTTGCTGTTTAGTTCTTCAATTTGCGATTCAGGTTGGGCCAGCCCAACATAAAATTGTTATGAAACATAGAATTGCGCTGATTACAGACCCGCTAAAAAAAACAAAAACCAAATCAGAATTGTCTAAAATGGGCTTGGCCTGGTCACACAAATGAGCTTTGCCCAAACCGCATGGCCCAAAAAACTAGGCTGCCATGTCAGTTACACGTCAATTCCACACCACTCAATATGAAAATTTGTAACAATTTTTATCCTATGTGGCGTTTCCCATGCAATAAATGTGATGTTTTCTTAGTAAATTAGTGACAAAAACTGACATCATAATTTAGTGACAGATAGATGGACGTCACAGATGTAGTGATAGAAATTTTTATTTTGTCATAAAATAGTACAGATAGAGACGTATGATAGGTGATGAACTAATTTTCGTCGCCGCATCACAGAATATGGATAGTACAATTTGCTTAGGTTCTATGACAATATAAGAGATTGTTACAGAAGATTGCATTTCTTGTAGTATACAGTGTTCAGTATAATTATATTTTTCTTGAGTAGTTATACTATTATAATCAATGTATCTTTAGGCTAGTCGATCCATGCCAGCACCACAGAAAGCAAAGGAGGAGAAAATCAAGAAGGTGTGGAAGTCAAGAAGGAATAATCATAATTTGTGTCATCTTCTCTGACAGACGGTGCATCATCAAGCTAAATTGAAGGAGAAAAGTCCCGCTTGCCGGACTTAAAATGACAAGTCCTTTCACCGAAAGGTAATTTGGTATCTATCCCATATTTAAATTTCTAACTGCATGTTTAAATTTAAAATTTTAATTTCTACTCCCTCTATACTCATAATTTAAATCGTTTTGGACAACGACACGTACAATCTCCAAAGCATAACTTTGACATCTATTTTTTATAAAAATATTTATCAAAAAGTGATGTGTGTATACTTTTATGAAAGTAATTTTTAAGACAAATCTAGTCATTTGATTTTCATATTCCTAAACTTAACAATTTAAAATTTATTTGTAATTTATATTTCAATGTTTGACTAAGGCATGTCCAAAATGACTTGAATTAGGAGTATGGTGGGAGTACAGTGCATCTGCTTGTTTGAATTTCCCAAAGCATCTTTAAATTTTTGCATTGATTTTTTATCATGAAATTCTATTCTGAACCTGAGAAAATTTTTCCACAAGATATTCCACCATAAAGAGGGTCCACATGCCTGTTGACCGTTAGAAGATTCACTGTAACTGTTGCTAGTTGACTGTTTTGTATGCGCCGCGAGCAGGAGAGTCTCCACTGTAAATAGAGGGGTGAGGATGAGGAATTTTCATTCACTCACTCTCATTCCTCCTCACTTGATCTTTCCACTCTCCCTCTGAAAATAGAGTTTCAGAATAGAAGCCTCCCTCTTTGCATTTGCAAGTGACTTGAGAGTAGCTTTGCTCCACAGTTGGGCGGCCATCCATTTTGAGAGCCACAACCCCACCTAAGTTCTTGTTGTGCTAACCCTCATGTGCAGGATGAACTGCCTCAACAGAGTGCTCCGATCATGAAGCAAGGGAAGTACAAGCTCAAGCCAAACTCCTGACGTTTCATCAACTCAAGCCATCGAGGAGGAGACGATGACCTCGACCTCCTCAGTGAATGCGAACAACAAACCTACGCCATGATCAAAGACTTTTTTCTCAAATTCTATTTTTAGGTGCTGATTCATCTCAACCTGTTTTAGTAGTGCCTTTTTAATAGATCATCAATTAATTCTGTTCAGATTCGAACCAAACAACAATAATTTTGATTTTGATTCCACGAATTAATTTCTAAGGACAGCCAAATAGGAAAAATGGAATTGCATCCATTTCCAGCTGATTCAATTCTAGACAATTCAGTGTCCTGGAATTTGATTCATGGAAATTAATTTAATTCCAGGGACTAAACAGGCCCTAAGAAGAATCCGCAGGTAGAATTTGCTTTCTGTTGATGCAGACCCCCAGATTAATTTGCTAGAGATATCTCTCCTAACGTATAATGACCGTACAGATTATTTGCTTTCTGGCTAAGCGCGTATGCACATATTTACATCATTGTTTCTAATGTTTTGATGTGTGTGCGCGTGTGTACAAATCTATGCTTTGGCAGCCCACAATGCCGCGGGCACTTCCGCTTCTCTGAGTTTCATTATGATGGCTATTGGATTTACCGGGATGTGGCCAAATGCCCTCACCATCCCTTGCTTCCCACATGGGCATATTATATGAAAAGCTGAAGATAAATCGAGCATATTTCCCTCAGAATGAAACAGAAAAAATAGACCGAAGAAACAAAAGTTACGAGTACTCGAGTCGCCTGCCTCTGAAAAAGGGAGAAGGAACTTTCTTACCACCTATCTCATGTAGGATATCTGATGCTTTCCGTTGGTTTCCCTCACCATGTATCTCCATCTCCAACACATAAGTCTGCAAATTTTGCAGAAATGCACTTAAACGTATAGACATCCTAAGTTGGTGTTGGCTACCATAAATTTAAACTAGCCTGCATAAAAAATTTCAGAACGGAGAGGGTAATTGCCAACAGGTTGCCAACGTAGATAATATGTTTTGTCCTTATAATAAACTAGCATGATGACCTACGTGATTGTGTGGCTAGTACGTCCACATCCGCAGTTGTATGGTGTACTAGATTTCTTCAATTCCCAGTGTTTTGTTTGTTGTAGTAGCAATATTTAATCGGAAATGCTGAGCATCCGACTCTGCTACTAATCCGACACTCCTACTGGTGTACGTGTACGTATCACATAAAGGCTGGAATATTCTATTCTAAAATTAAAGGCTGGAATATTCTACTGAAAAAGATTAAAGACTGGAATATCGGAACAGTAGATCGATGACAGCAGTGGGTAATCTCGGGAAAAAATCCACGAAGCAGGTATGGAAACGTATATTCATCTACAGTATTGTCTGTATTGGAGACACGTGTCCCACCCAACTGAATCTCAAACCAGATTCGAACTGCATTGCAGCAGATTTCGTTTAAAATTCGGTTGGATGGGACACATGTCTACAATCCAAACAGTACTACAAATGAGTGTGTTTACAGACCTACTGCATACAATACTTTTTGGGTAATCTCTATACATGTGTAGATAAATATAATACAACTGTCGTGCCTTTTTAAATGATCTAATGATTGAAGTAATGGCAGTAATGGGTTTTTTTTTGCATAAATAGGTTAGTTTGTTTTTTATTTTTTCCTGATTAACCAAACAATTTCTAGACCTTAAGAATGATGCTGACAGCTCTTTTCGCAACTAATTATTTAGTACCAGATAAATTTGTTACCACCCAAGGACCCTATACAAAAGGCTCTTAGAGCATCTCCAACAGTTTGGTAAAAACAACTCCTTAAATATAGATTTAAGAAATTTCTAAAGAATAAATATAAGTAAAATGGTTGCCTCATCCAACTGTTTCCAATTTCAGTTTCTAAATAATTTGAAATACAGCCACGTTCTTTTTCTAGGGTCTGTTTTAGTGGTTTTCATTTAACTAATCTTCCTAATGATGCCACACAATGTAACAAATGAGGTGGGATTTACAAATTTCAGGTGGGAAACGTAGGATTTCACCTTTCAGGATTTCCGATTGATCCCCTAAACTTGAGGAGCAATAGCCTCCGTTTTGGAAGTTCTTGTATTTAGGAACCTCATTTAGAAAACGGTAGGAGAGGTGTTTTTTCTAATCCTTTCCTAAATTTTATTTAGGAACTTAATTTAGGGAACTATTGGAGATGTTCTTAGATAAAACTAACTAATCACGTTATAGACAACAATTACTAGTTTAAGATCAAAATGATGGATTGAGAAATGGCGTGTGAAAGGTGCTACTACAGAATAATCATGCCAGAAGAACTGGCTGTATATGTAAATAACGCCAAGCATCAATAAAACCATGGAGATAATGCCAAGGGAAAATGTGTTCCAATTACATGGGTAATTCAACATTTTAAATACTGTCTGAGTAAAAAAAAATACCTTTCAGCAAAAAATTTCCATATTTCCTACTTCCTCAGTGTTCTAATTGATAGCATTAGAATAACATGTGTTTTTTCAAACATGAGCTAAGAATATTGCTTAATTTGCTATCATAAATTAAAAACCAGAGGGAGTAAATTGTAGCAAAAAAAAAAGGAATAAGAATGGAGAAGAGTGACTGTAATTTTCTTTTTCCTATTGCATATTTAGGAGATCAAATTGATTATGTTTGAAACCATTTCGCCAGGTTGCCTGATGTCTTTTCTATTTCAAAAAAAAAAAAAAACATGCATGACCTATATGTTCGTTCAGGCACAAATAGGTTTTATTTAAAATATAAGAAAGTAGCAAAAACATATTGAGTATCATGCGTCTCCTTGAAAGTCTCAGCTAGTGTAATTAATTACCTTATGCAATTGCAGATTAGGCTTGTTGGGATTCATGTCGACTGTTTTCCGGATTGCAGCCTCTGCAGCCTCCATATCTTCAGGATTTCCGAGTGGACAAAACATGTAAATAAAAACATGATGAAGTGAAGACAGGTTCTCCAGGAAAAAGTCAACGTCACCGAACTGAGCCATTGTCATGTGGACGTCAAATTCAAGCACGATCGTTTGAAGATTTTGCATGGCTCCTGGTGCAAACGTCACCTCCATGATGCCGCCATAGATTTCGAGTTTTCTTAGACATGAGAATGGATAAACATTGCTGATGACCAACTTGTTGTCTCTGCCTTGTGTGGATCTCTCCACGGTTATGGAAAGCTCAGAAAGGCATTGTACGACCCCAAGGAGTTGAAGGTCATCCTCTCCCATTTTATGTAAGGTGATATGTAGGACCGACAGAGAGCAGAGCGAAGACATCCATCTTGGTATTGAGGGGATAGTGTTATATACCCTTATTTGACGAATCAGCTGTTGAGGTCCTATTGGCAGGTTGTCCGTGTCACCTTCGGAAGCAAGGTCGATATTGGCTTTTCCAGAAACCCAGAGCTGCTTGAGATTGACCACGCTAAGAGCAACAGACGAAAAGCCTTCTTGTACCTTTCATCCCATGGATCATCAAAAATTAAATGCAAATCTCTCAGCTCGGTTAGACAACCTAAAATTATCAACATGGTTGGAGATTTAATATGGATCAGTCCCATCAATACTTGCAAGGATTTCAGATTCTGGAATCCTTCTGGTATGCCCATCACTCTTGAGATTCTCATGTAAACCAGTCGCTTTAGCAGAATAAAGGATACCGGGAACTCTTGTATTTTGTTCCGACCAATGTCCAATACCTGCAAAAACTTCAGATAGCCAATCTCCTTTGGGACCTCGGTGATACTTGTCTTGCATAGTCTCAAATACCTAAGGTGAAACAGATTGCATATGTCCTTAAAGTGATGATTACGCACTTGGACACAACCATTCAAGTATAGAACACGTACTAGTGGCATGGTTGACGAAAGGACTGGCAACCAAATGAAAGCTCCATCGAACACCTTAAGAGACCTCACACGAGACAAGCATGTTGCTGACAACTGTTTGACTTCTTCGCCCTTGCTGGTGTTGATGCATAGTCGCCATATCTTATTTGGTAGAGATTCAGGCTTCTGAGGACCCACTTTTGTTAGGAACTGTTCCTCATTTGACAACCAAGTGATGAGATCAAGCACCATATCATGTACACGGCAATGACTGGCCTTTGTTTTACTGAAAATATATAATGGCTGAATTAAACTTCTATTTATTAGTTCGTCGGCATACTCCTCACCTACTTCATACATGGTCTACCCTTGTACTTTTTGAATGAAACCTTCACCTACCCATTTCCATATCAAATTTCGTATTATAATATTGCAATCTTCTGGATATGAACATAGATATAGCATACAAATCCTAACATGTGGAGGCAAGTCATGATAACTAAGCAATAATAACCTTCTCATGCCCTCGACATCACGACTATCTTGTAGACCAGAGCACATAGATTCAGAAATCTTGGACCAATACTCATGTGAATTTTCCCTTCCCCTTTTACTGGTCAGCAAACTAGATATAGTAATGATAGCTAAGGGTACACCACCGCATTTTTTAAAAAATATTCTCAGATATCACAGCCAAATCCTTCGGAAGATATTTGTAGTCATTATCACATATTCTTAAGTGGAATAACTTCCTTGAGTCGGCAACGGAAAGAGGCTTTAATTCATATACACAACTTGCCTCTTCGGCAACTTCGAGAATGCGAGTTGTTGTGATTATTCTACTTGCACATTCATTTTCATTGAAAATATATTGAATTGTCTTCCACATAGAAATATCCCATAAGTCATCTAAAACAATGAAAAACCTGCAACGGGATACGGTGACACCATATATGTCACACCCCAAAATTCATCCTAATTAAAACTCAAAAATTTAAATTTCTCGCTAACAAAAACGCTAATATTTTGTCACTCTCTTTCCCTCCCTTTTTAAATAGAAAAATTCATTTTGTAATTCGAACTAAATCAATTGGAGATTTCATGAAACATTAAAATTTGACCGTGTGAAAGTGATTGCCTTTTTCTTTTTCGTCCTTGCCGTTTGTTTTCTCGTGTACCATCTAAATTTCGAACCCATCCAATCCCTTAAATTTCATATCCTTCCAGTTTATTTAAATCCTATTTGACCTCCTTCAAATATATTTACTCCTTTAAGCCAGCTATCTGCTCTCCAGATTTTATAGAACAAAGTTGAAATCGAATTCAGAGATGAGCCCAAAAGAAACGTTGTTCATCCAAAAATATTCTACCACCCCACAAAATCTCAAACCCATCCGAGCTCCGGAAGTTTGATTTTCAATCAAAACAGACAATAATTGATAAATAATCCGTTCCTTTCCGCAAACAACCTCTCTTAATAGTTAACTATCTTCAAAATTTCATAATTTTCTGACTTTTTTGAAAAATGCCGTCTAAACAATTTATGTTATAGAACACACTTTGAAGATTCATCCTACAAAATTTCATCTCAATCTGAGATCGTTAGCTCTTCTTTTTTCGACCTGCCTGTCAACCTCCATCTTCTTTTCCAATCTCCCTCCCTCTTGCCCATCCCCGCGCCCGCGCCCATGCCCATCCCCGCGCCCGCGCCCATGCCCATCCCCGCCCCCATCCTCGTGCCCATCCTTGCGCCCACACCGCGCCCACGCTGACGCCCATCCTCCCGCCCATACCGTGCCCCATAATGTCGCCCATACCAGCCCCCACTCCTCCTCGGCTATAAAATGGCAGACACTCCCCTCCCAGCATCGTGTGCACCAACTGCTCCGCCATCCCCTCTCTTTCTTCCTCGAACAGACCACGTTTAAGCATAGCACCGCACGACGCCACCCATACCGATCGCCCATGCCGTGACGTTCTCCACAATGTCCCTCCACATCAACGATCTTATCTTGCTCTGGTTCGGCTACAAAGTGGCAGCACCGATCGTCATCCCTCGACCGTGCCCCGGACCTCGACTGAGCGCAGTCCTGCGCGTTGGCTGCTCCCCGAGCGCGCGCGCCGTCGTGCATCCGACCTCGTTGCGCCGCGCCAGTAGGCTCCCTGCCCCACTGCTTCTCTCCTCTCTGCCGGACTCCCGAGCTACCCTGCTCCCGCGCGCGATGCCCCTGGCCAGGCCGAAGCCTTAGGCGTCCTCCCCACCGAGTGCGCCTACTTTGGCGAGCTCTCCCCCTCCCCTTCTCACCAAGCCGACCACCGCACTGCCTCATGACTAGCAAGCCACCGAGCTCGCCTTTCTCCACTGCCGGCTCACCTCGACGCCTCTGTTCAGGCCGAAACCACCGGCGCCCCGCCTCTGTTCCGCGGGCCCTGCCGTCGAGGGAGATCGCCGCACGCCACCATCACTCCCGTCCATCCTAGGCCATTCAATTTATGAAGAAACGCAGCAGAGGTCAAGCTCCATCGCTCTGCCACCATGCGCCATTGCCGTAGGTCGCCCTTGTCCGTGGCCGGCGTTCTTCGGCGACTCCCTGCTCTTCTTGGGCACACGACGAACACTACCTCATCGCTCTCGTCCTCCTACGCCCAACCCCAAGCTCCGGCCACCTCCTCTACGCCCTGACGCCACATGGCGCCCCTACACACTGCCTCCTTTCCAACGCCAGCATGGCACTGCGCACACCCGGCTCCCTCGACCCCACGGTGAGTTTTACCGCGCCATCCTAGAGCTCCTTCACTCGGATTCCGCAGCCCTCCGGCCACCCTGCGCGCTGGCGCTGAGCGCCACCCCGTGCCCGCGTTCCTCCCCGTTGCCGGCGCAGCGTCACCCTTCTCCGGCCTCGCCGTGACCGCCAGCAGCTTCGCCTCGTCGCCCTGCCCCTCCTCCGACCAAGCTCCGCTGCCCTCCGGCCGGCTAGCCGCTTCGGCGTCGCTGCGGTCCACGGCCCGTGGACACGACTGCTCCTACAGCAGGAGCGTGGACCCGGTCCACGCTCCTGCTGTAGGAGCAGTCGTGTGCATGCCTTCCCTAGTAAAGAAAACGCATTTTTCAGAAAGGTCCTCAAGTTCTTCCAATTTTATTTTATCCCAGAACTTCCAAGTAAACCCCTTGAACTTTCGAGGTCCCTGAACCACCATACACACACAAATTGCCACATCTTTCCAACCGCGAATCCATTTTCAACGATTTCTGTACCGTTGGAATAACTGTTCCGAGCATCACCTCATCAAGCTATCAAACCTTGGCTAATCTTCAACCATGCTGGTTTTTATTGGTAAGTTTTATTGGAGCTTTAATTCAATTTCTTTTATTAGCTTTTTTTGGTTTTTAGTACTAATGTTTTAGTGTAATCTATTTTAAGCATAGTTACATACTATAATAGTGTACACCTCATACTATTAGCATGATTTAGTACCATTAATAACATGCATTGCAAAATATACCCATATTAGCTCTATGTAGATTAGTTTAGAGTTAGGATTACATAATTATTGGTAAAATGCTAGATTACCGCATATGAATGTTAGAAAATAAGTGAACATGACTTATATAAGCATTTTACTATGCATATATACGTATTAGCACCAAAATTACATACTAGTTCTAGTGACTTGATTATAAAGATAAAATCAAGTAATTAATTGTTAATTAATTACTAGCTAATCATAATATCACATACGAGTAGATAATTAAATAATTATTATGGGCACACTAATGCATCTGATTTCATATTAGCATACACTAGCGACATGCCACTTGATGTCCTTAATTTAGTAATTAGTACATGTACCACTTACTGGCTTTAATTTAGTAAATTGAGCATATAGATTAAATTAAGTAATTAAATTACCAATCAATTAAGGTGACATACAAATACTTGGGAATTAAATAATTAGCCATGACACACTATTCATCACAACCACATTAACATGTTGTCCCTTATGCATTAAGACATTAATTAGTATAGTTACCACTTGCTAGTCCTGGTATTTTAATTAACTAATTGAACTAGACGATTAAGCATTAATCACTTAGGATAGCCACACATATGTATAAATTAGATAATTAATAATAACATTATGCCCTTCACCGCAATTGCAGTGACGCCATCCATTCGATATAATAGTTTAACTATATAAATGTAAATTTACCAATTAACCTTTTATCGTAATAAATTAATACTTATTATGTAAATAAATAAAGTAAGTATCCATGCACCGTATATAGCATCCACAAGGCCCACTATCGCAATCACATAAATATGGCTTAGAATAAACCTAGTAATTAATAGCTACACTAGAGTAAATATTGCTAAGTCATGATTAAGCATAATATGACACATAGAACTCTCAGTAGTATAGGAAACAAACCATAACCTAAGCCATACCCATACGAAGACCTTAGTATAATTAACAATACATGACCACCCTTAACTACTCATGTAGCAGCATAGGCACTAGAATAAAGTTTAAGAATAAATAATTATTCTAATAATTAACTTATAGTAAACAACACTAAAGTGCACCTAGGATAATAAACATTGCATTAAGATAGCCATCGGATCATGCATAATGTACCTTAGATTTCTTCATGGAGTTTATTTGATTTTTATTCGAGGTTTATTGGATCTTATTGCTTCTTATCGAGCTTTGTTTCATTTACGGTAGTTTTATTAGACGTACTTTACCGTGTAGACAATGCCGAGCTCGAGGAGGATTCGGATCCAAGAGAAGACAGCAGAATGGACATACGAGAAAAAGCCCGAAGACTTCGGCATCAAGCAAACAATTCAAGACTCGGACTCGAAGATTATCGAGAAGCCAAGTCTGAAGATTAAGGATTTTCAGGCAAGCTCTAACCTTTGATTATATTAATCCTATGTTTTGCTTGCGCACCCATATGACCAGAATGTTTGCATATTTATTTTAATCTATGTTAAAACATTGTGTAGTTAAATATCCAACTTGTTATTATGTATTTATATTAATGTCAGTTGCTTGCTTTCATTAAATATGAATACCACCTTGTTACCCGTTGATGACATCCCCTTTGATAACCGTAGGATTTTCTTCGTTAGTCTTTTAACGAACGGAAAGTTGCCTTGATAGTAGAATGCTTAGAAACCCTTTATACGATGTAGTACATCGTCACACCATACACCAATCATCTTATGAAATGTGTTAAAATGAGTTTGGTGGTGTGTGTAAAATAAAGTAGGATAGGTGTTAGTGCAACTAGTGCTAGATGATGGGAAGGGATAATGTTTTTAGTCGTGGGGCGGGTTCCTAGAACTGTGTGCTGTGTGTAGGCTTCGGGTAGTTCACCTGCCGTAGACGAGTGTCGCTCCTGTTATATAAGGACCGGTTCATCGGACCTCAACATAGTGATTTCGTGCAACCACAGAACCTGTCTGGGCAGGACTCACTCCACCCCTTTTTTTATCCGTAATGGCACCTAAAGGGTCGAGAGACACAAGCCGCAGAGCAGACGTGAGATGCTCACGGTCCGGTCTTCGATTACAGCAATAGCCCGCGTCAGGGGATCGTACTGCCCACCGGTATAGCCCCCTGGTTGTGCAATAACTTGTCTATGTGCGAGGTCCAGAGAACAGACGTGGGTGCTCTAAACCCACGGTCCAGCTTCGAGAATATGCTATCGCGTCATCGGGGGCAGACAAAACCCCTAAGAGATGACCCCTGTACGTATCTTGAGGTGGACATTACAGGTACCTTAGTGTGTGTTGGAGTGAACATTATGCAACTCTGTTGATCAAGAGGAGCATAGCCTGTGAGTACAGTGTACAACCTCTGCAGAGTGCATAATCCATCTAGAATAGCTGTTGTCACGGTATTGACACGCTACAGCTTGAGCTCCTAATGATTAGTCTCATTATTATCCTTGTTGGAATGAGTGAGTGTAGGTGTCCGTGTTTTAGAAAGTGTAGGCTGTGTGCTAGGAGACAGTACGGGTGCGTGCTAGCTCTCCGACTAAAACTTGGGTACTGGCGGGATTGATGAACATCTCCTCCAGGACCAACCTACTAAAATAGAGACAACAAATATTTTGCGATCCCTTTGTTGCAAAGCTTCTGTAGTGAATCCGGCATAAAACTGGCTTTTCACGAAAAAGAAACCTCATAGCCTAATCTTTGCTACAGTCAAATGTGTATCTATATATAACCCTGCTTAGTGTTAGGGCTTGCTGAGTACCTTATGTACTCATAGTTTGCAGCTGTAGTTTTAGGCAGAGAAGATTCGTAGAAGACGACGACGAGCTGGGTTTTCATTCTGCTTCTCAAGTTTGCTTGTGGCTTTGGGCCATGTTTTCCGTTGTTTGCTCCACCTCTAGCTGGTCAGCTGGTTGTTGATTGTTTTAATCCTCACCGAGTTGCCGCTAAAGATCGGTATCAGGTATATCCTTTTATTCGAAGTATGCTTTTGATATATATTCTGATGTGTTAGTGCGTATCAGCTACTGATCTAGAGACTGATACGTAGTGCACAGTATATCCCAGAAATGGGGTACGACAATATATTAGCAAACATCTAAAATCTGAGAAGAATAAAACTCATAAAATCCTTACATCAATTAGTGGAAAAGAGTAAAACCAAACACCTAAAAAGGCTAACCTGGATGACAATCAGTAAAGTGATAGTCTTGAACCCATCACCAAAAGTAATTGAGAAACCGAAGTGAAAAGGGATGCAAATGGCA
Organism: Zoysia matrella; assembly: GCA_001602295.1. Lineage (NCBI taxonomy): Eukaryota > Viridiplantae > Streptophyta > Magnoliopsida > Poales > Poaceae > Zoysia > Zoysia matrella. The sequence continues at coordinate 450,407 of BCLG01000002.1, read as the reverse complement.
TATAGTTTTCTTCTGTATATTATAGTGATGGTACAAAAGCTACGCTAACAGCTAAAAAACAATATGTATCATCAGACACATAATAAAATACTCCCTCTGTTTTTAAATTGATATCCCTATTGACTTTTAATTTCAACTTTGACTATTCATCTTATTCAAAAAGTTTTGATAAAAATTATATATTTTGCTATAATTTGATTAATCATTAGAGTTATTTGAATCATAACTTAAAATTTTATATATTTAAACTAATTTTTTTAATAAGGCGAAAGGTCAACGATGATGGGTCAATTTAAAAACAGAGAGAGTAAAAGATATAGTTCCCTAGTCCTGATCCGATCTATTACCCAACCAAGGTAGTACTCTATGGTCATGATTGGTTCACTTCTCACTGCGTCGGTCCTCCGGAGCCCGGACCCAGCTGGCCAGCAGCTTACGAGACAGGCCTGGGAGAAACGAAATCCAGGTTCGTTTCCCGGGAGCCAGGCCGATGGCTGCATCTTGCATGCAAACGTTCAAGTCAGACGATAGTAGAGCCAACTAGTCACTCTTCTTGCATATGTCTAGCCTGGCCGGGCATGACGCTAGCAACCAATAGCGCGGCTGCTGGAAGCCTCTAGCCTGGCCGTGGATGCTGCAGTCATCCAATCACCCCCTGTGTGACCCGACCCAACCATGGCCACATGTATCGCTATTCTATAGCCTGCTGTATAATAATAATTGTAACATATCGTAAGCATTTTTCCTACTCACACTTGTAGCTGCGGGTCAGACCTCGCTCCCGCACCCGTGGGTAGAAACAGCCACCCGCGCCTGTGCCTGTTTGGTGTCGGGTGCCCGTCGGGCGGTATTGCCTGGTTGAAGGGACGGGCGGGGCGGCGCCGGCGACCATGCCATGGCCTGGGCGGCGGGCGGGGTGAGGAGGTGTGGCGCCGGCACAAACGGTCTGCAGGGCGACGGGCTCGGTGGGGAGCTGGCGGCCGCGTCGGGACGCCGTGAGGGAGGGCCGAGGTAGGGAGGCGGACAAGTGGCTGGGAGCAGTGGCCGGCTGGCAGGGGTGGGAGGCGGTCGCTGCGGCCGCACCAGGGCATGGCGAGGTGGGAGTTAGGTGTGGGCCGATAGGGGTGGGCGACGGGACCTTGCCAGAGCGCAGCGGCGGGCCGGTAGGGGCGAGCAATGAGGCACTGTTGGAGCACGGCGACGGCCGGCAGGGCAGGCAATAGGACCTCACGGGGCGGGGGCAACGTGGATTACTGGGTGGACTGGTCGAGCCATGGCCAGCTAGTCGACGGGAGTGGTTGGAGAAAGAAGCAGTTGATTCTTTTATGAGTGGATATGGCTGTGAATTTTATTGGGCTGTATGTAGGAAGTAGGCCGAAATGAAAGTCTGGATGGCCTATTTCAGGGACCCATCGGGCACCCATAAATTTGTTTAACTCTATTTGTAAAAATTCCTTTTGTAGTTGTGGTAGTTATTTATATAATCTTCAATAGTTTAGGGGATTAAAAATCAGGTATTAAAGTTTAGGGGCAGGGGGTTGAAATAGACTTAATTATTAGCAATAACATTTTACTCTAGAACAGTCCCTAATAGTTTCCTCTAAATCAAATTATTGAGAAGATATTAAAAAAACCTCCTCCAACAGCTCCTCTAAAGCCCTCCCAACTTGTTTGCCACCTTTAAAATCCCCCTAAACCCTCACATATCTAGGAACTTTCTAGAGTCCTTAATAACAACTATGTCACACCCCATTTCTGAGATGCACTGTACAACACGTATCAGTCTTCGGATCAGTAGCTGATACGCATATACATAACATAACGTAGATCAAAAACGTACTCAAAAAAATAGATATCTGAGACAAAACTTTTAGCGGCACGCGGTGAGGATCTCTATGATCCAACACCGGTTGACTAGCCAAAAGCGAAGCAAGCAGTGAAACACTAAGGCCTAAATACACAAGCAGGCTTGAGAAGCAGAACAAAAACCCAGCACGTCATCACCTACGCGGTCCTCTCTGTCTAAAACCATAAATGCAAACGGGTGAGTACATAAGGTACTCAGCAAGCTTTAATACTAAGCATGGGTATATATATATACACACACATATATATATATATGTATATATATGTATACTTGTATATACATATATATATATACACGTATATATTATATATATGCATATTTGGTTGTAGCAAGAAAAAGGCATAGGGTTACTTTGCAAAAATCCAGTTTTATGAGGATTCACTACAGAAAGTTTAAAACAGAAAAGATAAAATATTTTCTTATCATATTTTAGTGGGTGGATCTACGAGAGAATAAACCATTCCCGTCAGTTCTCAAATTTTAACTGGAAGGATCTCCAATACCTGATCCAAACACTTTTCCAAATCACAGGCATCTATACCCACACACAAACAAGGATATTATAGATGACTAATCGTAGGGTGGTCAAACATAGCGTGTCAATATCGTGACAACGGTCATTCCAGAAAAATTTTACTCTGCAGAGGTTGTACACTGTACCCACAGGCTACGCTCACTTTGCAGGAGAGAAACATAACGCTAGTCCCACCTTATCCGAGTATCCCTGTATGCGCACCTCGGGAAGTAAACCAAAGGCTAAAACTCAAGTACTCACTTTCCTTGAGTTCTCCGATACTTTATTTTTCTTATAGGCTCAGATACGCTGAGCCCATGTACTTCTTTTTTCACGGAGTCGAATCGTTCGGGTACATACATCCCCGAGTGTCCACCCTTGATCCCCCGTGCTTTACTGGACACCAAGTGGAGCATACGGTAGATGCCAATAAATTAGGGTAAGTCCTGCCCAATATCTACAGGTTTTGTGGTTGCACGTAATCACTAAGCTGAGCGTTAACGAACCGGTCCTTATATGGCAGGACGAGCACTATCCACGAGAGGTGGATCCTATTACTCACATAGCTAAACACTGAAACACACACAATTATTCTCCAATCACCATTGCACAAAGCACAAGCCTCGCCCACGACCAAAAATACCCCTTCTTCACCTAGCACCAATTGTTCTATCAGCCATCCCATTTAATTTTACACACACCACTAAACTCATTTTAACGCATTTTGTAAATAAGTGGTGTGTGGTGTGGCGATGCGCATCGCAAGAGGGTTCCTAAGCATTCTAATAACAAAGCAACTTTCCATTTGTTAAAAGTATTTAACAACGGAAATCCTATGGTTACCAAGGGGGTGTCGACAATGGGTAGTCAAGGTAATTAATATTAATGTCTAGTAGCCAACATTAATATCAATATATCATTCAACCAATTAGGATTTTAACTAGCACAATGTTTTAAATCGAAATATCATGCATAGTAGTATAATAGGCACTATGGGAGCATTCGCAAAACATAGGTTCAATGTGATCAGGAGGGGGGGGGGTTAGAGCTTGCCTGCAAACTTCAATTCAAATCTTCGGAGCTTGAGGTCGGAGGCTCTTCTTCAAGATGCTAGCCTTCAGCCTCTGGCTTCATGTTCAAATCTTCGTGCTTCTCTTCACACGAGGTCCTTCTGGCTCCTCTTGAAGCTTGACTCTTCCTTACACTCAGCGTTATCTACGTGATAAAATACGCCTAATAAAACTACCGCTAAAATAAACAAAGCTCGAGAAGAATGAATAAAATCCGATGAACTCCGAGTAAGAACCATTTTAATGCCGCAAGAAAACCTAGTGCAAGTCATGCATGATGCATCAATTATTGATTTAGGTTGAGGTTCAGTGAAGGGTTTCCTAGGTTTGATGCAAGGGGAGCTGTATGAGCAGAGTGCAAATATCTACTAGCATGAGTGGAGGTGTTACCTATGTGTACATGTTATAGCGTAGACAATACTAACACTCCTATGGTAAGCACTCCTATGAGGCAAGTGCCCATGGTATGCTTTGTCTATGGCGCGTTGTACACGGTTTCAAGGCACATGGCCCGGCACAGTCTCATGCATATGCATGGGTATAAGCAGTAACGTGTACATGATTTTTAAACTAACTTGTAGTGTCGACATATAGACATGCACAGAAGCACGCTTATGAGCGGCTTCACTGTAGAAGTGTGTAGTGTATTGTCATTTTTGTGTTGCCTCTATAAGCATGATTTATATCGGCTAACAATCAATCATTTAATTTTTTACAGTGCAGTGCTTTCTAATGATTAATTACTTAATTTTATTCTTATAGCTACGCTAGTAAGGTTAACTGGTGATATGTGTACTATTGTACTATAATACGGGTAAGATGCATACATGTGCCTTTTAATACTTCATTTAAGTATAAAAATGCATGAACCCCTCTGTGATACCAAATTAAGTGCTTTATTTCTCTAACTAACTATTCAGGCTAATCTATAGTACTAGTACATAAATATAGGTGGGATGGGGCGTGTATCTATGCTATTAATCGGATGTGTGGTGTATGAAGTGTATCATTATTTGTTGCTCAACTTCTATACACATGACTCTTAATTATTAGCGACCAATTATACTATTAAGGCTATGATGTGTCACACGTACTAGTGTATGCTAATGTAGGATGAGACGCAACAGTGTGCCATGTATTAATTATTTAGTTTCTAATCTACAGCAACCTATCAGTGATTAGCACGTAACTATTTAATTTAATTTACATTGCTAATATTTATATTACAGCTAACAACTGGCTACTGTACTAGCATATGTGGTATTGTATGGGCAGCATGTTAGTGCAGATTGAGGGCGCCTACTAGCTATGGTATGAATTTGCTAAAACATTGCCTAGGGGTGAATAATGACTCACTATTTGATTTAATGGTATTTTCTCATATTAGCCATTAACTACTACATCTATTCTTAGCTACGTTTACTTAATGTCGAGTGATCGTGACAGTGAACCATGCTCGCATAAGGCATGTACTAGGTGCGCATGTAATATGTGACATGTCATTATATGCTTTGTACTATTTAGCTAATATTATACGTTAACATTTGATTGCTATTCATTGTATGATATATTTATTTAGTTTATAACATCCATGGACCAGCCGTGATTAGAGATTATTTACTAAATTTTCTAGCATGCAGTTGCTTTCTAATGATATCTAATAATTTACAGCTAAGTACATGAGTTAATCTTAATTAGTGCATTGCTAGATGCATCAAGTTGCACGTGTACTAAAATATGCTAATACAAGGTGGAATGCACCCTAACTATGATCTAAGCCTATGTGTAGCATAATGATATGTGAATTACTAATTATAATCAAATGACAAAAGAATAGCGAGCTAAAATAATCCAATAAAGAACTAAAAGCAATTAAATAAATAACTTCAATAAAACTCAATAAAAAGGGAAGATGACATGACAGGATGGAAGTGGGCTTGGATTGTTGTTTAGGGAATGCTCGCTGGATTTCTAATTGGAGGTGGAATGGGCCGATTGAATTTGTATTGATTTATCGGATGATTATCGGGGTCTATTTGTATTTCAGTTAAACTGTAGGGAATGTGTAGAGTTTTGGCTCTAAGACTGATTTCAACGGATAGCTCAGGTCGATACGAATGCGTGAGCGCAAGAATCACTAAAAACGGAGTTACGGTTTAAAAGATATGGCGTTTTAAAGATGTCTGTTAGCTCTAGGGACCTATCTGCAATTATTCAAAAGTCGATGGGGACTTCTCTGCACTGATCTGAAAGTACCTATGGACCTATTGGTGAATATGAGAAAGTTTAGGGGTTCTGTGGGTTATTTGGCAGGGATTTATATTGCATTTGATAATCGATTAGGGGCTAAGTATAAAATTCCTAAACCAAAATATGATCTGATAGGATAGTAGGGTTTTAGATGCAAAAAGTATATTTAATTTTATTTTGGCAGAATTATCTACAAAGGGAAATGTTATGGAAATTTATTTTTATGTGCACAATGGTGTGTAGACTTAGCATTTAGCATACTGTGACAGATAGGTGGGCCGTGTGTGCGCGTATCATTTTAAAATGGGCCGGCTGATCTGGAGTGCTGTGGACTGTTGGATCTTCGATCAACGGTTTAGATTTAAAAACACTTCTACGTGTTACGTGAAACCGATCTGGACCGTTAGATCTTTGGATGAGGGGCTCTGATTGAAAGTGAAACTAGCGCTACATGGATTAAATCTGATTGTTGATTTGGGAACGGACGGCTACAATTTTATGTATGTCAGATCTAATCGAGACCGTTGATGTTTTGATGGACGGCTAGGATTTAAACAGAACAAAGGGTAGCATCTTTTAATCTTGTGCGTTCATTTAGACCGAACCGTGGAGGTGCGGCTCTGGTGCGTCGTCGGCCTCGCCGGCTGCCAGTCTCGACAGAGACGGCGGCGCCATGGCCGGGGGGTCACTGGAGATGCGAAACTTTCACTCTGCTGGCCAGAACAGGAAGAGAAGGGGTCCGAGAGCAAGAGGTGCTCAAGCCTCTCTCACCTAGGGGGTTTTCGGCTTCCACAGAGGTCCAAGGCTGGCTCGCAGTAGAGAGCGTCGGCGCGCGGCGGTGGCATTCGGTGCAGGAGGGGACAGCGCGTCGGAGACGGGATCCAAGGAGCCGAGGAGCAGCAGTGCGGTCCCTTATGTCTCTTGGTGCACTTGAACCTGTCGTAGAGGCGCCGTAGAGTGCTGTTGACGGGGAGGGCGAGACCTGCAGGGGCGGCTCACGGTGAGAGACTGTGTTGATGGTGGAAACAGCTCGTCACGGATTGGGATCGGAGGAGGTTGTCTCTGTGAAGTTGTACGAGCTCAAAGGAGGTCGAGGGAGGCTTCAGACGCGAGCAATTCCAACGGCGATCGAAGCGGCAGAGAATGGGGAAAACTCAGAATTCACTGGCTCGGGCCTTCGATTCAGCATGGTCGCGTCTTGGTGAGTGAGGTGGAGGCCGCGCGGTGCTATTTATAGAGGCGCAGGGAAGCTGCAGTGGGGCCAAGGCCGGCAATGGCTTCAGTGCCGGTGGTGTTCGTGGCGGCTTGGCAGATGAGGGGCGCGGTGGTTCTGTTGTAGCTCGGCGCGTCGATGGGTGAGTGTCCAGGTGAGGCGGGTACGCGGCACTTCGGGTAAGCTGCATGTGAGGCACGTCACAGGGCAAGGCGTGCAGCGGCGCGCGTCGGCGCTCGCATCATGCCAGGCGGCGAGGCAGGAGAGGAGGAGGAAGAAGGAGGCCGCACGAGGATGGGCCGGTTTGGGCCAGATTGGTACGGGCTGGGGAAAGGAGGCTGTGGCCCATGGGGGAGAGGAGGGGGACTGGGCCAGGAAGAAGGAAAAAGGAGCAAATACGGCCCAAGGGTGAGAATTGGAATTTGAAGTTTGAAAATTTTTAGGATTTGAATGGATTGATTTGAAATTTGATTAGAATTCAAATGGGATTCGGTAAATAAAATCCAAGTAAAACAGAGAAAAAATCAAGCACTTGCATACTCACATTTTAATATTTTTGAAAAGTTCCCAATTGAGATAATTTTAATTTAAGTGATATTTTACTCTTTTGAAATAGAAGAGAAAAGAGGAGTTGGGAAGGAGAAGGAAAAATTGTTAGGGTATTTGTTAGAAAATTTTTTGAATTTAGAATTTTTAAATTTTGACCTAGAATTTGGGATGTCGAACTCGCATGCAACTAACTGTGAGACCGGTTATTGACTAGGCCCAAATTTAAATTATATTAGAACATATTTAGAGAAGCTGTTGGAGGAGATGATTAAAATAGATCTAAAATTTCTTCGGTTTGCCCCTAGAGACACTGAGGGACTATTGGAGATGCTTAGGTGGTATCTCACCCAGCCGATGATATGTGGATATACTTATGTTTCATACACCATAAGGTGTATTGCAACATTTTTTTTCCAAAAAGGTGTATTACAATATCTAAAAAGTATATATCGGTCCACACTTTTCTCATTGGTTCACATTAGAGGGTCTTAGATAGAATGGTCTTGTGAAGTTCAGAATCCGAGTTCATCTTCTTCAGTCGTGTTACTAAACAACAAAGAAAATTGAAAACATGAGAAACTTGATGCTAGTAATAAGTTTGGAACCCTTACTATAGCGAGTGGCAAAGCTAGCACCGTGATGATGGTGGTGCACGCCTTCTATAAGAATTATATAGCAACAAATTCATATGGTCAAAACAGGAAAGTTGCTAACGCATTTTTCATTACGACGTGGAAGTGCACACCACCATGGTTGTGCCTAGCTTCACCGGTGACTATAGGGATCCAGCTTCTCTCCTCTCGTGGCCTCCTTCCATGCATACTCCCATGACATGGTGCTTTTTCATTGGATCTTATCTTTCTATCACGTTGGGTCCGTAGAGAAACAAGATCCAATGACAATTTATCACGATCACGGGAGAATTCACGGGAGGAAGGGATGGGTGGAGAGAAGCCAAATTCTGACTGTAGCAACTTAATAACATCATCAATTGCATGTGTCTGCGCTTCCATGTCAATTACCAAGGAAGAACCCTTGGCCAAGTTGTTATAGACGATGAAAGAAGCTTTAGACATCTGCATTTTGAGATATACAAATCTAATGTAGGCTGCTGAGTCATAGGATGCACAGTGGCCGACCACTACAAGATTAGCAAGTTTTTCCTACAGTCAATTAATTTCTAGCCAGTGGCTTGGGGAACTATGTTGTTAATGGGTTGTTCAAAGTGTGAGAAAAGACACTATTTTGTATAAGAAAACTGCCAGTTACTCATAAAAAGAATTAGGGGTGTTAATAGGTGCATCTAAGGTTAACCTATAAAACTCTTTAGTTCAAAAAAAATGAATTAGTTTTTCAAAAGTGGAGAAGATTTTGAAATGTTATTTTATTTTGTTGAACTAAAGAGGTTCGGAGGGTAACCTAGTTGGTTTTAGTTTTCACCCCTAGAAAGAATACCTAGAAAGAGTGAAACTGTAGGACATTCAGAGAAAAACCTGTATGTAAAGAGTAATTATCTTGCACTGAACATTTTAAATGGTCACGTACCTTTTGTGTCGAAGGAACTCTCTTAGTTCGTTGATGAGTTGTGCTCCATCCCACGCTGCATCGCAGTTGTGGTTGCCAAGCTGACGGAGCATGTTCTTGAGAATATTACCTATACTTGGAGTAAGTGATATGGAAACAAAAGCCCCACAATCGAATTGTCCCTTGAGCTTGTCGTATACTATCCTAGCAAGAGTTGTCTTGCCCAGTCCTCCAAAACCAACAATAGAGACCACCTTCAATCGTTGTTGCTGTCCCGATGCCTCATGTCCGTTTAGCAGCCTGATTACGTGATCACTCGTCTCTTCAGTACCCACAAGCACTGTCGTCTTTTCATACAGAGCTGACAGCCGAAGGCTCTCAACAGTTGGCATCGCAGGCTTTGCAGCTACATGGTGATCAAGCTTATACCTGACGCGGCGCTCATTGACCTCCTTGATGCGCCTCTTGATGCCATTAATATCCACGCCAGTGTCATGGCAGATCTTGGCCCTCTTGAGCAGACTCACGCCTCTGTTAATGAAATCCATGAGTCCATGCAGCTCCTCTGGCTCATGGGTGTCGATGCGCACCATGAACTTGTCGACGCAGTCATCCACGTCGTAGGAGAGCTCCCTGACTTCCCAAGCCCAGAGTTTGTTTTGCTCATCAGGTGGCTGGTCGATCGGCGCCTGGGACATCTGACGTAGGGCAGCCTGCATACATTCCATCTCGGCCGTGAGCGAGATGACTTCTTCCCTGATGTTCGTCTGCAGCCGGAACTCCCCCGTGAGCAGGCTGCCCAGTTTGGGCAGGAGAGCGTCCACCGCCGCCTTTACCAAGTCCATTTGAAAGAAACCCAAACAGAATGCAAATCAAGCCCTGCGATATCAAAGACAAAGATCATCAAACCAGGGGACACAAAATATATATGTATGGGCTAGGTTTGCATGTACAGAAGAACAGCACAAGCACCAACCTTAGCCAAGCATCTTGGCAATGGCAAGCAAGCAAAACACCGGCGACAGGACAGAACAGCAGCGGTTAGCTGACTTGCAGCCTTACTGCACAAAACTGCACTGAAGGGGGCAAAAGGAGCCTGTACGATCTAGCAAGCAGAATAAGGGATCGAGTTGGCCTAGGGCGCAATATCATGGAGGAGGCGGCGAGCAAAGATAAGAAGCCGTAGTACTTGGTTTGGCGCATAGGGCAGGCCAAGCGTGACGACCCGGCTCCGCCACCAAGACAACTAGCCGGCCGAGAAGATGCCGTAGTACTTGGTTTGGCGCATCGGAGAATATGCCGTGAAATTGCGCGGTATCTTCAGATCCTGGTGACTTCGAGGCAACTATTAACTCATGAAAGTTGTATTAGGCGAAATACACAATTTCATCCCTTAACATTGAAGGAAAGCTAATCCGATGTGCCTATCTATGTGGCAAGCCTGCGCCAGCTTTAAGTTGGATTCCATTTTTTAAATTGATTTTTCTCTCAAAACACAACTATTTTTTAAATTTTGTTAACCTTCATTTTTCTTAGAATAAAAGCAATGCTTTGAGCATCAATTGCTTTTATTTGTCATCATACATACAGAGAACAAGAAACATAATAACAAAAACATATTTCAATTAACATGTTGAAACAACATAAAAAATGATCAAACATTAGGGCGGAATGATCACGTCCAAAATATTGAATTTTAAAAAATCTCAAAAATATATCCTTGTCGGAACTTGTTTGTTGCATTTATCCTAAGAAACACGAGGGTTCGAACAACTCAATTCAAAAACATAGTTGCGATTTGAGAGAAAATAAATTTAAAATTTGAAATATGATTAAAAGATGATGTGGTGTGCCAGGTAGACTGTCACATTGGATAAGGACGAAAATGAACACGTCAACCAAACATTACGGACTAGATTGGACTTTCTCAAAGTTGAGGGATGAAGTTAAGCTGAGTGAAACTTGAGGGACTTGATTGGTTAACCAATTCATGTTTCTCGAAACAATTATTGAATTTAACGCATCTAGAATTTAATCATAGAACATTATCGTCTTGCGTGAGGGTGCTACCCTTTCGATTATCAACATGAGACAGTCGCACACCATGTGTGTCCAAGCGGCCAAGATGCCAGCAGGCTTGGGACCGCGGAGCACTGCTTATGTCTACGAATGAAACTTAGGAATTTCCTACGAAAGGTAAAAAGAATTGTCCGAGACCAGGAGGGTTAGTTGTGATAGAGTACGGAGGAATTTCGTAAGTTCCTCCATCTTCCATCATGCATGCAGAGCAATTAACGACGGTCGACACGCCAGGATGGCCATTGCATTCGAAGATATGTTCGGTCCTTGGTCATCGTATCAGCCGTCTAGATGCATCAGCATGCAGTTGACCGGCCGGGGAGTTCACACGGCAACAATAGGAAGATTCGCGGCAAGTGGAGGGCAATGGGTGAGCAAATATTAAGAAGAAAACTGAGGCATACTCCCTCTATTCTAATGTATACGTGATTCTCGATCTTCTGTCAGGTCATGATAACTCTCAATTTGGTGTAAATACAATACACAATTGATTCGACTTCAAATCAACATAATTCAAACCTCGCAATCGCAGCATCACTTTTTTTCTGGTTATCAAGCATTCATACACGATTGATCTCGTCAAAAAAGGCTAATTCTAGCCTGCGAATCGAAGAACACAAGCAGAAACAAGGAAGAACACTATTCAATTATAAAATCTGAATTAAATCACAAAGTTAAAAAACCAACAAACCGTCAAATAGCAAAACTGTTTGAAAACAGATGAAAACTAATCAAAAACATAACCCAAATGATGGAGGCTATTGTTTATATAGAATTTAAGAGGATCTTAGAGGCAAACCCTAACACTAATATACCATAGAAAGATATACGGTCTAAAGGCCAAAAGATAGTGTCACAGCACCGAAGCAATTTTTGGACGTTATTTTATTTTAACGATTCCCGCTGATTCCGGTCGAGTTTGAAGATGATACCAGTGCTGTTAAAAAGATTATCTTCTTAGCTTTTGAACCATACCTAGAACTTTTAAAACGGATCTCGTATGCGATCTGAGTGTCCGTTTTAGTGAGAACTGTGTCTGGAAACCAGAAAAACTCGACTCTGAGTTGGATTGAATCTCCTCTGAAGTTTAACATGTCTCACTGGTATTGAGCATCTTTCTTCATGTTTCCTTTGACCTTTTTTCAAGGTTTCTAATCATGATAAAATCATTAAATAGCAATATATTATTAAAGGAAAGAAGACATGTATTTAAGAACGAGCTCATCTCTAAATTCAATTGTTGTGCACGAACTTTTGTGATTGGACCATCTATAGTAGGTGAAGGAGCATTGTGTATATTTAATGATGGGATGTCCTCATCGCATTCTTAAATTTTTATCATATTTGACTTTTTTATGTTTTGTTTGACCATAGCCTACAAAACCCCACCAAGAGACATGACTGTCACTTCATGCAATTTTCACATTGCTCAGATTGAAATGCCTTATTTGTATAGGATTATTTTTTGTTAATTAATGCCAATAACAATTTTTCTGATGGCTATTTTTGTCAGGGAAATTATTTATTTTGTTTTTTATTCGGTTGGGCATATTATTTTCCTATCGGTTTCCATTTCGCAAGGATATATGCTAATTTTATGAGGGTTCAAACCGAAAGGATAATATTCAATTTCTTTGTCAGGATTTCCTTGTTTTCCAGTCATTTACTTGCTATCAGGATTAACATGTACAACACTTGCACGGGCTATTTTCCTGGTAGTGCACACTGTTAGGGAAACTATTTTTGATGTTTTATTTGCGTGGCAGATCAAATTTTCTCTATCGAGCTAGACCTGACGTTTATTTGCGTGACAGTTTAAAATTTCCGAGACAGTGTTGTTCCTTGAGGTTTTGAAACCGTCACAGGAATTGTTTTATCTTTAGTTCTCGCCACTTCCTTGATTCTTCTCCAGCAAGAGGGCCCACACGTTTGTGCCAGGAAGAAGGCCGGTCCACGATCTGGTGATCGGCGACCAAGGAAAAAGAGTGCGAAAGCAAGATGCATGCATGCCAACGTGTGGAAAAGACACGGAATAATGGTGGCTCGATCGATACTGCAGACACCGCGTCGTTCAAGACGGTCAGTACACGTCCTGCGATAATTGTTGATTAACTATAATCACGCCGTGACGCCGAGTTTAGCTTTGGGACTAAAGCGAAACTGCTGTATGCATGCTCGTGCACTTGGGACAGCAGTCACAGCACACAGCAGGCACAGCATACCATGCCTGTCCTCGGTATGGGTTGGCTTTGGTTTAGGCTCAGTATACCAAATACAGTTCAGGAATTCATGTTCTTTTTCTGGTTTTGCTGACATCAACTTGAACAACACCCCCTGCGTTTGAACTCAATCTACCAGTAGTATTGAAAAAGGAAGTGGAAATGCAGATTGCAAAAACAGTGTAATTATCATTATGCAAATATTTTTTTATTTACAAGGTACAAATGTGGCATGTATGGATGGCAAGGCCGTGAGCTAGCAATCTGTCATCCTAACAATAACAAAAAAAAAAAGATTTCGTTGTTAGCTTACAGTTAGATGCAAAGAATGATATGTACATGACCCGATCTTATGTCAGGTCGTGATAACTCTCAATTTGGTGGAATACACAATCGATCCAGCCTCAAATCAATACGATTCGAACCTCAGAATCGCAGCACCACTTCTCCTCTAGTTATCAACTGTGCACACATGATTGACCTCGCCAAGAAGACTAATCTCACCCTGCGAATCAAATAACACAAGCAAAAACATGAAAGAATGTTGCGAAATCTCAATTAAACTCACAAAGTTGAAATCTAACAAACCATTAAATAGTGAAACTATTTATAACAGATGAAACTAATCAAAACATGTACCTAGTGATGGTGGCTACTGATTATATAGAATTTAGAGCGTCCTTAAGGCAAACCCTAACACCAATAGAACTAAGAAAAATACACGGACAAAAAACCAAAAGATAGTGTCACACCATCGGGGTAGTTTCTGGACGTCATTTTGTTTCAATGATTCTCACTGACTCCGGTCAAATGTGCATATGAGACTGGTGCCGTTAGAAATGTTATCTTTTTATCTTTCCATCCATATTTAGAACGCCCAAAACGGATCATGTATGCGACCTGGACATCCATTTTAGTGTAGGCTGCCCTTGAAACCTAAGGGCAACTCAACCCCGAGTTGGATTGAACCTCCTCCATGATTCAACATGTCTTGTTAGTCTTGAGCATCTTCAACTCCTACATGCTTCCCTTGATACTCTCCAATATTTCTAATCATGATAAAATCATTGGGTAGTAATCTATTTAAAAAAAGGAAGACATGTATCTGGGAACGAGCTCACCTTTAAATTCAGTTGTTGTCCATGAGCTATAGTAGGTAGAGGAGCGTTGTGCGTATCCAATAAAAGGATGTACTCATCATCCTTCCCCTCTTGAATTGGAGTCGTGCTCGACTCAAGCTCATCTTCTTCTCCGATGTATGGCTTCAAATCAAAATCCAAAAGTTGAAACAGCAGTGCGTGTGCAAGCTTGTCCTTCAAAGTGGCAAAGAACTTCTCTTGTGTGTGGCCCCATTATGAAGCCATTATGAGCGTTAGCCAACTCTTGTTCGCTCAAGGTATCAAGTCAAACTGGTGCTGAATCTCTCGAATGGGTGGCAGTCCTGGAGATATCTCAGGTGGAAAATTATCATGATATTTCTGTAAAAGGTTAGCAACAGGAGTAGACAAAAAAGAAGCAAGATCCTCGAATGAAAATAACGCATCACTGCACGTCAAAACATACCAGAAGCATTTTCATCATAAATTTCATCAAGATCAGATTTCGTTACAAGCATTACAGGACTTCTCAAACTTATTGCTTGCTGATTTTCAAATGTAGAAGGATGTTCTTTCTTCTCATTAGCAAGGCTATCCGTATCAGCTTGTACAATTTCAGCAAGGATCAAAGGTAGTAAAGTATTTTTCTTTTCTTTATGCATGAAGGTATATTTATTATTTTTACCATAGTGGATAGCATCATTATCATATTCCCATAGATGGCCTAATAACAATAAACAAGCCTGCATTGGTACAACATCACAAACCACAAAATCAATATAGGTGCCAATGGAGAATGGAACTCGACAAATTTTACCGGAGTCATTTAACTAATGGATATGGTACGGATGTGGATGTGGCCATGTGAGCAAGTCAAGCTTAGTGATCAAATCAGTACTCACTAAGTTATTACAACTCTTGCCATCAATGATCATGCGTGCATGGCAGTTCTTGATCACAAAGTTAATCTTAAACAGATTATGTCGTTGAATCTTATCAAGGTGTACTATGTAGAAAGTGCTCGTTGGACAATGACGGTCCTATAGGCCGAAGTATCATCAGCACCAAATTTTTGACCATCATCAACATTAGGAATCTTATCATCGGATTCTTTGTCTTCAACATCCGAGTATGTATCCTCCATCTTCAGTGCAACGTATGCCCACTGATTTGAGCAATCTCATTGCATATGTCCCATGCCATGACACCAATGGCACTTGATGTTGGAGGAGCGTCCTACAAAAGCGGTGGAGGACGTAGTCTTGGTGAGTACCTGTAAAGAGTCTTACTCGAATATGAAGATGGCGCCAAAGGGGTTGATTTCGGTGCTGCTGCAATGCTCGATGGTGGTGGCATACGTGTGGTTGAAGAAGAAGGAAACGCCGATCATGAAGTGTATGTATGGGTGTTGTTCTGTTGTTGTCATCTGTGCAATTCTTTTTCTGCTATCACAACAAGGTAGAACAACTGCTTGACAGTATCATAATCTTTATAATCAATAATGTACTGAATTTCACGACGCAACCCACCATAAAAATAATAGATAGTATCCTTAATATCCTCTTCTATCCTACAATGCATTATACCCTTTTGTAACTCAACAAAATAATCTTGAACAGATTTATCATGTTGTTCTAAGCATTGCAATTTGTTATGCAAATCTCGTTGATAGGAAGAGAGAACAAAACAGTTACGCATGGTATCTTTCAATCTATCCCAATTATCAGGTTGCAAATGCGCTTTGCAAAGATCAGTCCTCTAGAGTAAAGAAAAATCTTAAAACTCACTGGTAGCTTGTCTAACTCTATGATTTTTAGGGACTAAGTGAGAGGTAAATTATTGCTCTACAATCATCTCTGAATCTAGATAAGCTTTAGCTTCATAATTGCCAAAGAAAGGTGGGATGGTAAACATAATCTTAGCGAAAGGTTCGTAAGAGCACGATTTGCATTACCTCTCATACCTTGCTGCTTACGGCGCTGACGATCGCGAAATCTGTTCTATTGGTCTCTATCATTATCAGTGTCATCCTATAGTTGTTCTCATCATTAACTCCTCTCTCTTTGGTGGTAAATGTCTCTTAAGGTTGTCATACGAGTTGAGAGATGCTAGAATTGCTGGTTCATTGTCTGAAAGAGCATCTCTATCACATTGAATTGCTCATTCATCCTTTAATCAAACTTAACAAGAGTGTCAGCAAGTTGATTTTGACTGACACAATCAACGAAGTCATTCAGGGAGTCGGCAACTTCAGAAGGTTCAACGTTATCACTTCTGAAATTACCACTTCCAGACTTACCACTTCTTGCCATGGTTAGAAAATAACAAAGAAGCAAAGCATGATATTATCCCTACTGTGGTGTGGGATCTGTGGTGGCAGATCTGCAAAACGAAGTGACTTACCAGTTCTTACATGGTTGTTATGAAGGTAAGGCAAAGGATGGTACAACTGGTGGTAGGAAAAAACAGGGAGTCGTAATTCCAAAATTGCAGGGTCAAATACAATGCTAATCCGAGGTGGATATGTGGAGCTTGGAGGACTGAAATAATAATTAGTGGATAATAGATAGTAATACTGAATAAGTGTTCCATGAATGTAATTCCAGTTGCTGGTCAAATCTTAAGAAGAATCCAGATGCGAACAACGATAAAACACAAAGATTAGCAACAGACGTGGCTCTAAAGATCAGCAATCAGCACTGATATAGCAGAAGACTGTGATGTCCTCGATGATGTCACTTTTTATTTTTCTTCTGAATTTTCACTATTTTCTCTGGACCAAAGGCACAAAAACAGGAACACCAAAAAGTTTCAAATCGATCTAATAAAGAATATGTTCTGTGAAAAATCACGAAGATGTCTGAAATTACACGCTAAAACTTGTAAATTCAGAAAGCCCCTCTTCTAGTGGGATTTTGGCCTTCAAAATTTTGTCAAAACATTTTAAGAATTTTTTTAAAAAAATGCGCTCAATTTCGAGTTCATATGCAAAAGTTATGGTCATTTTACTGAATGGTGCCTGAGACACATTTTTTGAAGGTGTGAAACGCAATTGGAATGCAATCAGGTTGTTATTTTATGGATGATTGAGCAGTTGATAGTTATGGAAAGGTGGATCTATGAAGGGTGGATCTGTTTGTGGTCAAAATATGAGATGGGTGGGTGGGATAAAATTTTGATGCAAAAAACAAATAACAGATATGGCATGATAATAGATGAACGATGAAGGAAAATGTAACATCCCGAAATTCTCGAAATTAATAAAGTGGCATCTTTCCCCAATTTTCACTCCAATTAATTGTCATTTCCAATATTTCGTTCCGATCAAAAATCTTTCGTATCAAATTTCGTTTCGTTCAAATCCGAAATCCGTTCGTCTAAATTAATTCGGTGCCGAAATAATTTAGTCCGCGTAATTTTTACGTTTGACTAAAATTATTTTCGAAAGTTTTCCAAATTAATTTTTGGGTCTCGAAATATTTTCTTCTCAAACTAAATCTTTTCAGTCTTTTTAATCATTTTCTGGTTATTAATTAATTTTTGGATTAATTTTTAACCCTCCATTTCTACCCCCTATAAATATTCTCTCAACCCTAGCCCCAAATCTCATCTTATTTTTCCCTATTTCCTTTCTTCCACCGCAAGCCAAATTCTGGAACCGTCGCTCTCCGTCGCGCCGCCTCTCTCCTCGTTTTGCTCACCTCCGCGCCGCGCGTCTGTGTGATTTCCGCGACGTCGGCTCCAGCTGATCCTGCCTCGGTTTCCCGCGTCGCGTGTTGCCGCGTCAGCCAAGCTGTCGCCGTTGCTCGACCGTGCGCCTGTTGCCGACCCCGCCGCTCGGAACCCGTGCCTCGTGTTGACCGCCGGTCCCCTGCCGAGCCCGTTGCCGTCGCCGTCTCTTCCTCATTCGTCGTGCACGCCACCTGCGTCGCCAGCCAGCATCGATCTCTGTCGCCTGGATCTCCACGTCGTCCAGCGGTCCAAGCGACGTCTCCGTCCAGTTTTCTGTAGCCATTGCCGCGTCCGCGTGAATCCCTGTTCAGGTCGCCGCGCCGACGATTTCCGTGCTGCGTCGCCAGCACTGATTTTCGGCTCGCCACCCAAGCTATTCCAGTGCGAGATCGAATCTCCGATTTCAGCTCCGATTTCCAGAGACCCTCGGTGAGAACAATTTTCCCCTCTCTTAATCCCCTTTTTCCTTTTCGATTAATTGTTAGATTAATTGCTAGTTTAATCTGCGATTAATTATTCTGCAATTAATTTAATTTCTAGTGGTTTTAATTGTCTACAATTTTCGGGGAATCCCGTTTGATCTCCAATTAATCCCGAAATTGGTTCGTTAATTTGTCCCGTCGCGATTTTCGTGTAGGGTTGTTCCGGGGAATGTTTTGCGCGCATTTAGTCTAGTAATTTCAATTTAGATTCTAATTCCAGTTCTATTCTTTGTCACGTAATTAGTGTCTAATCCCGGTTATTCGTGTGGTGAATAGCTGCTGTCCCTGAGGAGGAGTTCTGCGAGCCAGCTCAGTTCGACGATCCGGATCCCGACTTCGATCCCGAGTT
>BCLG01000002.1:401994-430778 GCA_001602295.1 Zoysia matrella | reverse complement strand
TTAAAGCTTGTGGACGGGTCTTGTGTGTTCGTCGGGGCTACGACGGTAGTTCCCGATGACGCATCCCGTGGGTCCAGGTGCATAACCTCTGCAGAGTTTTAGTCGATGCGCATTGCCACGTCCTTTTGGAAGGACACCACCCTGAGTTGTGCTCCTCGTTGAGTAGTTTTGTTTTTCTTTCTCCTCTCCTTTTCTAAATATTTTTGACTCCGGCCTTTGAGCTGTGGCCGAGTGTGGAGATTACATCGGCATTAAAATGAACCCTCGCCCGAGATAACGGAGATCTCTGCGGGGCAAGATAATAAAATTTGACAAGTTTGAAAATAAAGCTTTATTGCATACTTTAAATAAAATAAAATGTTTTAAACTTGCATTTAGCACTTGAGCCATGCCTTTACCCTTGAAACCTTTTGCATGCATACATTGTTGTTAGTTAGTACGCGGTTTGCTGAGTATTCGTACTCACGGCTTTCTAATTTGTTGTTTTTAGAGGATTCGCTCAGTTTCGACTTCGACTACGTCTCTGACGGCCCGTGACGACCGCTCCTGCGCTCAAGCTAGCCTGTGTGGAGGAGGTTCGTTACTGTCGCCATGATGATGCTTCCGCCGCTGCTTTTGTTAGATTCACGATAGAGATATATCCGCTCTGAGATATTTCCGGCCTGCGTGCCAATGGACCCCTTTGGAGGATTATATTCTAATCATTTTACTCTGATCTGCTAAATTTCTAATTTGTTTCTTGTTAAATATTTCTATTATGGTTCCTTGATTGATTGCTTGTGATATCGTGATTGCCAAACTCCTGGGATTGGCAACGTCACGTGAGATCGGGACTTATCGAAAGGTAAGTGAAAACCTGGTCGTTACAGAGAACATCTGGATGCAAAAAGATTTTGAAATCTAGCAACCACAACACAAACTAAGAACACAAATTCAACACTACGGACTCTAAAATAAAATTATGCAAAGGCTAAACACGGCTTAGACAGGAAAACACCTAACGATCTACTATTTTTTTTCTGTTGTGGCTTTTCTGTGGACGATAGGATGAACGCAAAATCGACAAAGGATAGATGTGAACCTGACGGTATATCAGAAGCTCTGATTACCACTTGATGTGTACTCATAAGTGATTTTCGATCTTCTGTTAGGTTGTGGTAACTCTAGATTTGGGGGAGATGCGACACACAATCGATCCAACCTCAAATCAACACGATTGACCTCGCCAAGAAGGCTAATCTCAACCTGCGAATCGAAGAACACAAGTAATAACAAGAAGAATGCAACTCAATTACGAAATCTAAATTAAACTCGTGAAGTTGGAATCCAACAAACCATTAAATTGTGAAACTATTTATAACAGATAAAAGCTAATCAAAACCTATACCTAATGATGGTGGCTACTAATTATATATAGTTCAGAGGATCCATAGGGGCAAACTCTAATACTAATGGGTCTAGAAAAGATACATAGCCCAAATGCCAAAAGATAGTGTCATAGCATCCTGGATATCTTCTTGTTTTAACGATTTCTATTGACTCTGGTCAAATTTTGTAGATGAGACTAGTGCCGTTGGAATGCTTATCTTCTTAGCTTTCCATCAATATCTAGAACATCCAAAACGGATTTTCTATATGACCTGAGCGTCTATTTTAGTGCGGACTGCTCCTAGAACCCGAGGGCAACTCGACCTCGAATTGGATTAAACCTCCTCCGGGGTCCAACATGCCCTGCTGGTTTTGAGTATCTCCAAGTCCTTGCTTCTCTTGATCCTCTCCAATGTTTTTAATCATAATAAAATAAATAGGTACCAATCTATTCTCAAAGGAAGTAAGACATGTGTTTGGGAACAAGCTCACCCCTAAATTCAATTGTTGGGCATGAGCTATAATAGGTGGAGGACTGTTGTGTATATCTAATAAATAGATGTCCTCATCATAGAAGACAATAATTTACTTAATTACGAAAAAACTCAGTTTGCCTTTCTGTGGAAAACCGACACTTATAGCACATCATGATCTCTAGTGAAAAAGGAGATCGGGCACACGGATAAATGGACCTTGTAGCGCTAAAATCAATATAAAATTAATATTAAATTTATTTATACTCGCTTTGTTCCAAAATATAAGTATTTCTGAGTCTAGTCAAACTCAAATTTATTTAACTTCAACTAATAATATAAAAAAATTAAATATTTTCTAATACAAAAGTAACAAATTATCAAAATGTTCCATGGTGAATCTAGTAACATAATTTATATATAATAAAGCATCATTAAATCTCTACTATTAACAATCCCACCTGACAAAAATGGGAGTTAAAGAAGTTGACCTTGGATCAATCCTAGAAATACTTATATTTCGGAACGGATGTAGTATATGTACAAAAATGGTACAGTATTGTCGACAACAAGGTGATAATCAATATCCAAATGTGTCCTCATCAGCCTACAGAGACATCAGCTCGTTGGATATTCAATCTGAAAGGTAAGAGTAGGGATGCAAGTTTTCTATTTCCTGGGTCAACGGGTTGGCCAAAAACTTTCTAAACTGAACCAACTCTCCTATCCACCTTATATATTGTTAGTGGGATAAAATAAACTAGAGGTGATGTAATTGTGTTTCCCAATCTTTCATCAAGTTGTGAGAACTCTTGATTTGTTGGATATGCAATGTCACACCCCAAAATTTTCCAATTTGGGATGTGAACAATAAAGTAAAGTTTCTTATTTATTTATTTGCTTTTGAATTTTAAATGTATTTAAATTTCTTTGGAAATAAAGTTTTAATTATTTGTATCTCATTTAATTGTTTTTATAAAAGTAATTTTATTATTTTAAAAAGCAAGTTTATCTCATTTAAAAAAAGGTGTTTCTAAAATTCCTTAAAGGTTTATTAAAATGATAAAAAGTTTTGATATGATAATTGAAACTTTTAAAATGTTTGACTTACCCTCAAATTAGTTTCAAATGATTTTTTTCTGTGTTTGAAATAAGTGAAATAATTTGATGAGTAGAATAAGAAAAGAAAACAAAAAGGAAAAAAGAAATAGAGGGAGACCAGAACCCTTCCCTGGCCAAAGCCCAACTTCCCTTTCCGTGGCCCAACCCAGCTGGTCCAGCCGGCCACCTCTTTCCCTCTCTCGAAACCGACCAGCAGTCCAGCCGCCCCATCCCTTCTCCCTCTCCTCTCTCACTGCCACGTGGGGCCCTCTTGTCATCTTCTTCCCCAACCTCCAGCCGCGTTTCCAGGAGCAGCCGCGCCGCTTCTCCGCAATCGCTTCTGTAACAGCCACACCGGTCCCTATACTCCACCCCCCGACCTCTTCTCCGTGCTAGGCACGCCTCCCTCGCCATTCAAGCCACCGCCCATGCCCATCTCCTCCCCCATTTTGAGCTCCAAGACCCAACCCTAGCTTGCCCATTGCGCCATGGATCCAAGCCGCCTCAGCTAACATGAGCACAGTGCAAAGCTTCCTATCTCCGTGCCGTCCCCATCGATCGCTGCCGCTTGCACGAGCCGTGCACAGTCGTCGAAGTTCCACCACCGCGCCTCGCCATCACACCCCTATCTCCGGCCAACTCCGACCCCGTGCGACCCCAAGGTATAAATCCCCTAGCTCTCCTCGCCATTTTAGGCCAAATCTCACCGGGAACCGCCCACCGTTGCACCGGGAGCTGAGCTCCAGCAATGAAGCCGTCACCGCCGGCAGCATGCCGCCGCCTTCCTGGCCGTGCACCGCGTGCCCCGTCGACCATCGGATTCCTGCTAAACGGTCTAGATTAGATCCCATTTATGGCTTTATTTATTTTAAATCCGATCCGTTCAAATTAAAACCAAAGGCCAAGATTGAACCACGTCACCTATATGTAATCCAATCCATTGAATTCGAATCCGACGCACCAAATTAATCCTAGTATATTTAGAACAAGAATAAAACAAAAAATTATTTACTACGTCATCATTGCATTAAACCGACATATGCATTCTTTAGAATTAAATTAATTAGGAAATCAAGGATAATGATTTTAGATTAGTAGATTAAAATAATATTAACCCTAATAACAATTGTACTGATAATAGTTGTCGGGACCATGTACTCTGGGTACCTATGGACCCAATATAAATACGAAGGCCCGGTTGTGAATCGCGGCCTACGAGCCTACTTATGACCCATGAAGGACTTCACCGCGTCAAGCCCCAAAGAGATATCCCGACCCCCCTATGGTCGGGGTTGCCCGAAGACGTCATCTGGCCCCCGATAACCAGATTCGCTCGAAGATACTGGCCTGACCACCCGAGGTTCGGGGCCGGGTAACGTCAAAATCCGACCACCAACAGTCGAAGAACCGCCTTACGAATCGGACTCCGAGGGTGGACTGCCAGTACCGGACAAAGGACGAACAAAATACACTGGCAAGATGATCTAGAGCCAGAGTACATCAGAGAATAAACTTTGAGATCCTTGCGGCCCCACCCATCAAAGGGCCATTCGGTTTCGTAGGCTCCAAGCAGTTACTCAGGCCCGACCCCAATATAAAGGGGTGCCGAGGGCTTTAGACGATGAGAATCAAGTCATTTGCACATTCTACACACGCGCTCTAGGGTTCTTGCTCGTGCAGGAACTCTATTGCCATTGTAACCCTTGTTTCAAGATTATACAATCTACTCTCTCCTCTGGACGTAAAGTATTACATCTCTGTGGTGGTCCGAACCAAGTCAATTTCTGAGTCTTGCGTAGATTAGGCCACCAAGACAAGAGGAGCGCACAAATCCCTCTTTGTATACGTAAATCGTACTGTGCCGATGGATGAAACACCGACAGTTGGCGCGACAGGAAGGGGTATTTTCGTTGTGCATTATCGCTTCATTTTGTCGATGGCTTCGATCTTCACCATGGTGGCAGAGGTTTCGGTCTCTCATCTTCGCATCGGGAGCTTCACGATCGCTGTTGCTCGAGATAGCCGATGGTGCGTCCTCGCCTTCACCGCCGGTCAGGCCTTCCACTTCGGGAGCCTGGATTTCATCGCCGACCAAGGCGGCGAGCTTCATCTTTAGTCCCCGCACAAGAAGCATACGGTCCGCAGTCGTCGACTCTGACGCTGGGTCATGACCCGGCGCGGAAGTGCTTCATGATGCTGTCTCCCAAGGCTGGGGAGGAGACACCTCTCGACAACATGCCAAACAAAGAGACCTCTCCACATCATCGAGCGATCTCCATCGTCAAGCAAGCCCTGCGGTGCAAAGTTGTCGCCGCTGGGGGTAACAACCCGGGCAAGGACGCGGCCATGACAAACAGCAGCGTTCAAGCCCGCGCACGTACCGCCTACCAGCAGATCATGGTGGCCAGCACACCTATTTTCGCCCGCTGGATCGAGAACATGGCGGCAACAGCTTGTGTCCTTGACGAAGCCGTCACGCCTGACAACTCTATGCTAAAACTTGTAAATTCACAAAGGCCCTCTTCCAGGGAGATTTTGGCCTTCAAAATTTTGTTGAACCATTTTGAGAATTTGAAAAAAAAATGTGCTCAATTTCGAGTTTGTATGCACAAGTTATGGTTGTTTCACTAAAGAGTGCCTGAGACATGTTTTTGAAAGTTGTGAAACGCAATCGGGATGCAATCAGGTGGTGATTTTGTAGATGATTTAGCAGCGAATAATTATGAAAAGATGAATCTATGAAGGGTGAATCTGTTTGTGGTCAAAATATGGGATGGGTCGGTAGGATAAAATTCGATGCAAAGGAACAAATAACAGATATGACACGATAACAGAAGATCGAGACGGAAAACACATGGATGCAACAAGATTTCAAAATTCAGCATCCAAAACACAAACTAAGGACATAAATTCAACACTACAGACTCAAATAAAATTATAATAAGGCTAAACACGGCTTGGACAGGGGAACATCTAACGATGTACTATTTTTTGTACTGGGGCTTTTCTGTGAACGATAGGATTAATGCAAAAATCGACAAAGGACAGATGTGAACCTGACGGTATACCTGAAGCTCTGATTACCACTTGTTGTGTACTCGTACGTGATTCTCGATCTTCCATTAGGTCGTGGTAACTCTCGATTTGGGGAAGACGCGACACACGATCGATCCAGCCTCAAATCAATACGATTCTAACCTCGCAGTCACAGTACCACTTCTCATCAGGTTATCAACCGTGCACACATGATTGACCTCACCAAAAAAGCTAATCCCAGCTTGCGAATCATAGAACACAAACAAGAACAAGAAGAACGCAACTCAATCGTGAAATGTGAATTAAACACACGAAGTTGGAATCCAACATACCGTTAAATGGCAAAACTGATTATAAAGGATGAAAACTAATCAAAACATGTACCTAATGATGGTGGCTACTGATTATATATAGTTTAGGGCATCTTGATGGGCAAACTCTAATACCAATGGGCCTAGGAAAATACAAGGCTCAAAGGCAAAAAGATAGTGTCGCAGCACCACGATAATTTCTGGATGTCATCTTATTTTAACAATTTCCATTGACTTCAGTCAAATTTAGAGATGAGACCCGTGCCATTGGAAAGCTTATCTTTTTAAATTTCCATCCATATCTAAAACGTCCAAAACAGATCCCTTATGCGACCTGGGCGTCTGTTTTAGTGTGGAATGCTCTTGAAACCCGAGGCCAACTCGACACCAAGTTGTTTGAACCTCCTCTACGGTCCAATGTGCCTTGCTGGTCTTGAGCATCTTCAAATCTTTCTTCATGCTTCTCTTGATCCGCTCCAATGTTACTAATTATGATAAAATCATTAGCTATTATCGAAGGAAGCAAGACATATATTTGAGAACAAGCTCACCTCTAAATTAAATTGTTGGGTACGAGCTATAGTAGGTGGAGGAGCGTTGTGTATAACCAATGAAGAGATGTCCTCATCACGGAACACAATAAGTACTTAATTATGAAACAACATCAGTTTTTCTTTCTGTGGAAAACCGACACTTATAGCACACCATGATCTCTAGTGAAAAAGGAAATCAATATAAAATGAATATTAAATTTATTTATACTTGCTTTGTTTTGAAATATAAGTATTTCTAAGTCTAGTTAAACTCAAATTTATTTAACTTCAACTAATAATATGTAAAAAAATTAAATATTTTATAATATAAAAAGTTACAAATTATCAAAATATTCCATGACGAATCTAGTAACATAATTTATATATAATAAAGCATCATTAAATTTCTGCTATTAGCAATCCCACCTTACAAAAATGGGACTTAAAGAAGTTTAACTTGGACCAATCCTAGAAGTACATATATTTCGGAACGGATGTAGTATATGCACAAAAATAGTCCAGTATTGTCGACAACAAGGTCATAATCAACATCCAAATGTGTCCTCATCAGCCTACAGAGACATCAACTCATTGGATATTCAATCTGAAAGGCAAGAGTAGGTAGGGATGCAAGTTTTCTACTTCCTGGGTCAATGGGTTGGCCAAAAACTTTCTAAAATGAACCAACTCTCCTATCCACCTTATATGGTTAGTGGGATAAAATAAACTAGAGATGATGTTTCTGTGGTTCCCAATCTTCCATTAAGTTGTGAGAACTCTGGATTTGGTGAAGATGCAATGTCACACCCAAAATTTTTCCAATTTGGGATGTGAACCTTTTTCAATAATAAAAGTAAATGTTTATTATTATTTATTTATTTATTTGCTTTTGAATTTTAAATGTATTTAAATTTCCTTGGAAATAAAGTTAATGTTTTGTATCTCATTTAATTTTTTTTATAAAAGTAATTTTTATTATTTTAAAAAGCAAGTTTATCTCGTTTGGAAAAGGTGTTTCTCAAATTCCTTAAAGGTTTCTTAACATGATAAAATGTTTTGATATGATAATTGAAACTTTTAAAATGTTTGACTTACCCTCAAATTAGTTTCAAATGAATTTTTCTCTGTGTTTGAAATAAGTGAAATAATTTGATGTGTAGAATAAGAAAAGAAAAGAAAAAAAGGAAAAAAGAAATAGAGGGAGACCAGAACCCTTCCCTGGCCAAAGCCCAACTTCGCTTTCCGTGGCCCAACCTAGCTGGTCCAGCCGGCCACCTCTTTCTCTCTCTCGACTCAACTGACCTGCAGTCCAGCCGCCCCATCTCTTCTCCCTCTCCTCTCTCATTGCCGCAAGGGGCCCTGTTATCTTCTTCCCCAACCTCCAGCCACGTTTCGAGGAGCAGCCGTGCCGCATCTCCGCAACCCCTTCTGTGACAGCAACACCTGTCCCTATCCCCACCCCCAAACCTCTTCTCCGTGCTAGGAACACCTCACTCGCTATTCAAACCACCGCCCATGCCCATCCCCTCCCCCATTTCGAGCTCCAAGACCCAACCCTAGCTCGCCCATTGCACCATGGTTCCAAGCCACCTTGGCTAACGTGAGCTCCGTGCCGAGCTTCCTATCGTCGTGCCGCCCCTGTTTATCGCTGCCGCTTGCACGAGCCATGCACAGTCATCGAAGTTCCACCACCGTGCCTCGCCGTCGCGCCCCTATCTCCGGCCAACTCCGACCCCGTGCGACCCCAAGGTATAAATCCCCTAGCTCTCCTCGTCATTTTAGGCCAAATCCCACTGGGAACCGCGTACCGTCGCACCAGGAGTCGAGCTCCAGCAATGGTGCCGTCACCACCGGCAGAATGCCGCCGCCTGCCTGGCCGCGCGCCCCTTCGGCCGTCGGATTCCCGCTAAACGGTCTGGATTACATCCCATTTACGGCTTTATTTATTTTAAATCCGATAAGTTCAAATTAAAACCAAGGGTCAAGATTGAGCCTGGTCACCTAAATATAATCCAATCCACTAAATTCGAATCCGACGCACCAAATTAATCCTAGTATATTTATAACAAGAATAAAACAAAAAATTATTTACTACATCATCATTGCAGTACATCGACATAAGCATTCTTTAGAAATAAATTAATTAGGAAATCAAGGATAATGATTTTAGATTAATAGATTAAAAATAATATTAACTCTAATAACAATTGTACTGTTAATAGTTGTTGGGATCATGTACCCCGGATACCTACGGACCCAGTATAAATACGAAGGCCTGATTCTGAATCACGGCCAACGGGCCAACTTATGGTCCATGAAGGACCTCACCTCACCAACCCCCTGACGGTCCAAGTTGCCCGAAGACGTTATCTGACCCTGATAGCCAGATTCGCCCGAAGACACCGGCCCGACCATCCGAGGGCCAAGACCGGGTAACGACAAAATCCAACCACTAACAGTCGAAGAACTGCCTTACAAATCTGACATTGTGTGTCGACCACCGCCTTAAGCGACCAACCCCCAACAGACACAGAGATTCCTCACACTGTGCAGCAGATGGTAAAGCAACTCCCCCTCAAGTACCAGACAAAGGACGAATGAAGGACATTGGCAGGATGATCTAGCGCCAGATGACATTTGAGAATAAACTTCGAGATGCTCGCGGCCCTATCCGTCAGGGGGTCATCTGAGAAAAAACATTATATATTAATACTACTAAGAATAATATTCATACTATTAAGAATCATATTAACAATAATGATAATAATAATTATAGTAACATATTGATATAAGACATTTTCTCATTAATAAATGCAACTTTAATAAAATATAAAAAATTAATAATAGTAGTAATATTAGTGACACTGATAAATTAATTATATATAAATATTAGTAGTAGTAATAATAATAATAATAATAATAATAATATCCTTTCTCCTAAGCCCTTATGACTTTAGTAAATTATAAAATAATTCTTATCAATTAATAAATTTCATTTTTAAATCGTAAATTTTTAAAATTAATATATAGTAATGTTTTAATATAAGAAATTTCAAATAAGTCCTTAATTTTAGTTTCAGTTTAGTCCTTAAAACCTTATAAACATTATAACTTTTCAACCGTAACTCTAATTTAAACGATTCTTTCGCCAAAATGACCGTAGTAACATAACCTATACATTCATGACATCTATCTTGTTGTATTATTATATTTTTTCCTAATTGTTATTGTTTTGTGTTTCCTTGTCTATCTTGCCTGCGCGTTTAGACGATTTCGCTTTGGACCGTAGTCAAGGACTTTCAAGAATCAAAACTTCAATATTATTGAGCAGTAGTACTATGACAAAAGTAAGTATCTTTTACCATCTTGTGCCTATTTTATAAAATATCTATTTGGTAGATTGCATGCTTATGCCAAATTGACTGCGCACATATGATTAGGGTTTTTACCTATTTTTTCCTTATTATGCCTTATCACACCTAATTTATTTTTATGTTGAGTAGATTATATGTTTAGCTTGCAGTTATAGAGATGTGTAATATTAACTTGATTTATTATCATATTTGCTTCATGAGGATTAATGAGTTATTTAATAGCAACTTAGAGATTAGAAATTTGAGTGATCTGGTTGGTGCAGGCTGTGTGCAGCTTTACCAACACTGTTCTTTGATATGTTGATCTTCTCAAATCTAAAGATCAGTTTCTGGAACGACCACCGATATGCAATCATACAACCACAAGCCAAAGAATGTAACAACCACCGCTGCGTCGAGCTGAGCGACATCGCCCTCAGGTTTGAACCGGCGTATTGGTGGGAAGGGAGATACGAAGAAGCTGGCACCAGCGTGTGTGTGTGTGTTAGCAAATTGCTGCCTGTATACAGCTGTAACCTGGTGCAAGGGCTTTA
This sequence comes from Zoysia matrella, assembly GCA_001602295.1. Classification (NCBI taxonomy): domain Eukaryota; kingdom Viridiplantae; phylum Streptophyta; class Magnoliopsida; order Poales; family Poaceae; genus Zoysia; species Zoysia matrella. Next base: position 420,049 of record BCLG01000002.1, on the reverse strand, counting down.
TATGCCACAACTCTGTAACGGAACAGGATACGAATGAATAGAAATTGAAAACCAGTCCCAAACATAACTCTCTGTTTCAGAGTTGGCTGCTGAATTGAGTTCGCCGTCTCACGCCCCGGTCCTTCACCGCCGGCTGCCAAGGGAGGCATAACAGGTGGTATCAGATTCGGGTTCTCCTCGGCGGCGTTCACCATGGTGCCCCGGAAGCAATCAACGCAGTGTCCTTTGGTCCGGACAATCTTCATCCTCGACGCCATGGCAGAGACGAAGAAGACGGACGACGCGCGTTGGACCGATTGATGGAGAACATGGATTTGCTGTTCTCTCGGGCGGAAGCACTGGACACCACGCAGCAGCGCATCCTGGAGAACATCGAGTTGAACTCCAAGGCGATTGATAAAGCGGCGCGCGATCATCATGTGCTTGCACAGCGCGTGGAGTCGACAAGGGTCGCGGTGGGGAATCTAACCCTGGAGATGATGCGCCTACAGGACAAAGGGAAGCAGCATCGCAGCACTTCTCCTTCTCGGGATGTGGATCAGGACTTGAAGTGCTCTGGTTCGGGTGGCTCCAAGCTGGACACCACCGGTGTTCCTGCTTCTCCTTCACATCCGGTTGTGGTACATACCACCACTCGTTCGACGGATTGTCTCAACCAACGTTCGGACACCCAAGGCAATTCGTTTCGCCGTCTTCTGCCTAAGCATTCATTCCCGCGATTTGATGGTTCGGATCCATGGATTTGGCGTGATAATTAAATGTCTGGAGTATTTCCATCTCTTCTCTGTACCTGAGTGTATGTGGACTTCGGCAGCATCTCTGCACATGGAGGGCAACGCTGCTAAGTGGCTGCAGGTGTTCATACAGCAGCATGGATTGGGTAATTGGAATTCCTTTGTAGCTACAGTGGAGGCTAAGTTCGGGGCATATGATTACCGCAGGCACTTGTCGGCTTTGCTCGCGCTCAAGTACAAGGGTTCAGTGGATGAATACGCTTCTGCATTTGAATCAGCGCACTATCAAGTCTCCATGCATAGCATGGCTTTGGATGAAACTCTGTTCGTGTCTCACTTTGTGGAGGGGCTTTATGATGAGATTAAGCGTACTTTGTTGGCTCATGTGCCAGAGACAGTGGACCGGGCGGTATTGCTCGCTCAGATTCAGGAAGCTGTGTTGGAGCAAGGTCGATCCAAGCAATTCAAGCAGCCCTCAGTATCTCGCTCTGCCAGTTCCTCTAAGGTTGATTCTCGCCCATCATCTCAGGGTAATGAGCTGTGGAAGAAACGTCAGCTTCGTGACTACCGTCGCGCCAACAATTTGTACTACTATTGTGGTGACAAATTTGAACCAGGGCATGTTGCTCAGTGTAGTAAACGTCCTCATGCTCAGTTACATGTGTTGTCTGCACAGGAGCTGGATATGCCTTTGTCTGAGGATGTGCTTCAACAATTGGAACGTGAGGATGCTCTCATCGCTGAAATGAGTCAGCTATCTCTGAATGCCATCTCGGGTACTGATGTGGGGGAGGCTATTCGTGTCAAAACTTTGGTACACAACCAGGTCACTTATTCTCATTGATTCCAGTAGTTCCAATAGCTTTGTTAGCTCCTCCTTGCAGCGAGTTGGTATTCAGCCTGTTCATAGCACACCAGTGTTAGTTAAGGTGGCCAATGGAGAATCAATGGTTTCTGACCAAGTGGTTCCTGAGATGGAGTGGTGGATTCCTAATCATTCTTTCAAGACTACAATGAAGGTGCTCACTGTGGGAGTTTATGATGCCATTCTTGATACGATTGGCTCAGTGCTCATAGTCCTATGGTCTGTTATTGGGACAAGAAACTTTTGCAATTCGAAGACTGAGGAGAACAGGTTACCTTGCAGGGCCTCGTTGCAGATCAGTGTGGTGAATGAACTACCAGCTGACCAATTGCTCAAGTGTATCAAACGCAATGAAGTTTGGGCAGTTGCAGTGGTGCAGTCTTTCTCTGTGACAGCTCAGGTGGAAACACACCCTTCTATTGCAGATTTGCTGAATGAATTTCAGGACCACTTCTCTGCTCCTGCACTCTTAACTCCTCATCGTACCTATGATCATGCTATTCCACTTAAGCTTGATGTTGTGCCTGTCAATTCTAGACCTTATAAGTATTCTCCATTGCATAAAACCGAGATTGAAAGGCAGGTTAGGTGTAACGGCCTAAATTTTCAACATTTTCAAATATTAAAATTTTGAATTTCCTTAATTGCATTTCACAATTTAGTATAGAATAAATTCTTTTCAAATTAAATTGCTAGGAGTGCATTGCATATCATTCTTTACATAGCATTTAATTTAATGCATTGAAAAATAATTAATCAAGCTACTAGAGATTTAAAGGAACAAAAGAATTAAAGAAATAAAAGGAAAAGACAAAACCTCTCCCTGGGCTCAAATCTTCACTCTCTCCCTTTCCCTCTCCCCTCCACCCGCAGCCCATCGTCTCCCCCCCCCCCCCCCCCCCCCCCCCCCCCCCCCCCCCCCCCCCCCCCCCCCCCCCCCCCCCCCCCCCCCCCCCCCCCCCCCCCCCCCCCCCCCCCCCCCCCCCCCCCCTCTCTTTCAGCCCAGCCGGCCCAAGCCACCAGGCCTGCACTCCCCTTCCTTCTCCTCTCACAGACTAATGGGTCTCGCGCGTCATCCCTAACCTCCATCCGATTTTGAGGAGCCGCCCAACTGCCGCGCCATCGATCCTTGCGCGTGCCTCCTGCCAGCTTTGATTCCGCTGAGATCACACCCCACGCCGCCCCCTCTCCTATAAAAGCCGCCACCCCCAGGCTCTCTCTCTCTCATCCCAAAACCCAAGCTCATCCCCTAACCGTCGCGCCCCCGTACTGATCTGCCCCAGCCCGCGTCGACCTCGTGCCATCGATTCCCGTGCAGCACCGCCCCCGCCCAGCCTGTCCCTGTCGAGCGCCGCCATCTGTCGAAGCCGCACGACGCTGCCGAAGCAGCCACTCGAAGCCCTCGCCGTCGTGCCCTAGTTTCCGGCCGCCCCCAACCCCGTCCAACCTCGGTAACCTCGGTGAGCACCTTTCCACGTCCTCTATGTTGTTTTGAGCCCAAAACCGGTGAGATCGGTGATCAGATGAGCCCGGGCAAGCTTGCCGGACTTAGCCGCCATGGCACCGCCTCAGCCGTCCAATCTTGGACAGATGGCCAAGATTAAACCGGACCCCTCCTTTAGATCTAATTAAATCCGAACCATCCGATCCAAATCCAACGCAACAGATTCTGCCACGTCATACACATTATCCAATCCGTCCATTTCGAAATCAAGGGCTCAGATTAATCCAAGTATTTCTGAACAAAAATAAATCCAATTCTTAACTGTGTCATCATGAGGTCATGCTGACATCAGCATATCCGGTTAACTAAAATTAATTAGAAAATTTAAGTTATTTAATTTTGGATTAATCTATTGATTAATAAATAAAAAATAATAATTAACAATATTATTAATCTGAAAATAATTTTTATAATAATTTAATAATAATAATTGGCAATTAACTTAGTAGTAATTAATTATGATAATTTTACAGAGAAGCCCCTATACTTTTATTTAATTACAAATTAGTCCCTGCCCTATGACTAATTTACTTTTTAGCCCCTAAACTTATCTGTAATTACTTTTTAGTCCTTAATCAATTTTGTAAATTATAGATAGGTCCTCAAAACTTAATTATTAATTACAAATTAGCCCCTCAACCTTATAAATGCTATAACTTTTAATCCATAACTCTGATTTCAGTGATCTTTATATCAAAACGATCGTATCAAAATAACCTATGCTTTCATAACATAACCCTACTGATCTTGATCTATTTTGTTGCATTTGATTGATTGTTTGTGCTCCCGTGTGTTAGTCGACTTTGTCTCGGACCCGCAATACAAGGATTTCTAGCAACAAGACTTTGAAGCCGTCGAATACTACTCCCAGGAGCAGCAAGGCAAGTGTCCTCGATCATCTTGTGCCTACATTCCAAAATCTCTATCTTGTAGATTGCATACTTGTGTCAAATTGAATGCGAACCTATTGTTAGAGATTCACCTAGTCTTTTCTTTTTATACCTTGTCGCCCTAGTTTACCTTTTTGTTGGTTAGATTACATGCTTAACTTGCAGTTGTCAGAATGGGTGATATTAAATGAATTTATTATCATACTTGCTTTATGAGAATTAATAGTAACTTGTAGATTAGTGATTTAGGGATATGGTTGGTGTAGGGCTGTGTGCGAGGTTACCGGCACTGTTCGTTGGTTTGTTATCCTTCCAAATGTAAGGGCCGGTTCGTGGAGCGACCACCCATGTGCACCATACAACCACAAGCCAATGGGCTCGGCCTGGCGTAGTAAGTGGTGGAGATCAGTTTCGTGCATGCCAACCGATGGAGCGGGGAAAGCTAGTTACGCCTGGATCCGCCTGTAGAGAGATGTGTGGGGAATGAAGGGTTACTCCCGAGAACCATCTAGCACAAGAGGGGGCTTTTTTCAGGTTACGGTTAGTGTCTGATAGGTGAAACTTCAGTGGACACATACAAGCTGGTGGAAGCCACAAAAAAGCCTTGAAGTGATCTGTTGGCCCTCACACCAAAGGAAGTGTGCGAGTGCGGAGCTGGCGCAGGCATAATGGAGATTCTTTAGTCGACCTGAAAACAGGGGATGAAATCACTTCTCGTAGGGAATGTGCACAACCTTTGCAAAGTTAAAACTATCATGATAGCTGTGGTCACAGTCACGAACATTGCGTGACTCTCACATGATTAGTGGGATTGGGTATGACTTGGTGATGTTCATGGATCACAGTGGAAGACTGTGATTGGTTCTTATGTTGGTGCTACAGCTGGGTAAGCTTAGGCATGTTGGTCTATAGGTGTAATGTATTTCACTTATAGTAAATAGGTTCTTAATAGGAAGTGTGTCTCTATTGTGTGCTTTTATTCAAAAATACCATTAATGAGTTTTATGTTTGAAACTTGATTTCTGGGCACACATAAAGAGTCACTTGGTTTTGGCTTTAAAACCGGGTGTGACATTAGGAAACTGTTGGAAGCTGGCCTTATCACTCATAGCACTAGTCCTTTTGCCTCACCGGTGCTGTTAGTGCAGAAGAAGCATGGGAGTTGGCAGTTGTTGATTTCAGACGCCTCAATGCTCTCACTGTTACGAACAGTTTTCCCATGGCGGTTGTGGATGAAATTTTGGATGAGCTAGTAGGGACACAATATTTCTCTAAACTGGACTTACACTCTGGTTTTCATCAGGTTCGGATGCAGAAGGTTGACGAGTATAAGACTGCGTTCAAGACACATCACGGCCAGTATCAATTTAAAGTGATGCCGTTTGGTTTGACTAACGCTCCGGCCATGTTCCAGTGTCTCATGAACTCTGTGCTAGCACCTTTTCTGCGCAAGTTTGTGTTGGTTTTCATGGATGACATCCTTGTCTACAGTCCTACTTTCTCCCAACATGTCTCACACCTTAGGCAAGTGTTGACCACATTGAGGGAGCATCAACTGTTTGTGAAACATTCTAAGTGCTCCTTTGCTCAGACCGAATTGGTGTATTTAGGCCATATTATCTCTGTGAATGGTGTGGCCACTGATCCTGCAAAGACCTCTGCTATGGTTAATTGGCCTACTCCTACTTCAGTCACTGCATTGAGGGGTTTTCTAGGACTGACTGGGTATTATAGGAAATTTGTGCGCAATTATGGTCCTCTAGAAAACCTCTTACAGCCTGCTGAAGAAGAAGCAATTTGCTTGGTCTCCTGCTGCTGAACAAGCCTTTCAGGATCTTAAAACTGCTTTGGTCTCTACCCCTGTCTTGGCTTTACCCAATTTTGAGCACACCTTAATATCGGAAACTGATGCTTGTGATTCCAGGATTGGGGCTGTCCTGATGCAGCATGACAGACCTGTGGCTTATCTTAGTAAAGCTTTGAGTGAGCGGCATAAGTCTCTTTGTATTTATGACAAGGAATTCTTGGCCCTTATCATGGCGGTTGAGAAGTAGCATCCTTATCTGAACCGGCAAGAATTTCTTATCCGGACTGATCACCGTAGTCAACAGGCTAAACATGAGCTTTTACATCCAACAGGGCTTTTGCAACCTTTGCCTTGTTCCGATGGGTGTGTGGTGTGATCCTACGATGGATTTTATTGAGAAGCTACCTAAGTCTGAAGGGTATGATACTATCATGGTGGTGATTGATCGCTTTTCTAAGTACGCTCATTTCATCCCCTTGAAGCACCCATTTACTGCTCAGACAGTGGCTAAGGTGTTCTTGGACAGTGTGGTGCGCCTGCACGGCATGCCTACTTCCATTGTTTCTGACCAGGATCGTATCTTCACAAGCCATTTTTGGACTGAACTGTTCAAGTTGTCGGATACTAAGCTTCTTCACAGCACTGCATACCATCCACAAACCGATAGGCAAAGTGAGCGTGTTAACCAGTGCCTCGAGATGTACCTCCAATGTGCTGTGAACTACACTCCGAAGAAGTGGCTTGCTTGGTTACCATTGGCAGAGTTTTGGTACAATTCTAGTTTCCATACTGCTCTGGGTTGCTCTCCTTTCAAAGTTTTATATGGGCATGATCCTCAGTTTGGCGCGGCACCTCCTATTGCTCCAACTGATGAACAATCTGCAGCTTAGTTGTTGCAAGATCGAGAAGCACACCGAGTTATGCTTCGTGACCATTTGCTGGCCGCCCAAAACAGAATGAAGATGCAGGCTGATCGCCAGCGTACTGCCGGGGAGTTCCAAGTTGGTGAGCAAGTCCTTCTAAAACTGCAGCCATACGCCCAGTCTTCTATGGTTAATCGCCCTTTTCCTAAGTTGGCTTTCAAGTTCTTTGGTCCGTACACTGTCTTAGAGCGAATTGGTGCAGCCGCCTACAAACTGGACTTGCCAGAGAGCAGTGCCGTGCACTTTGTTTTTCATGTCTCCCAGCTTAAGCCGTTTGTGCCTAATCACACTACTGTATACTCCAAACTTCCTTCAGTGGCCGACTTGGATGGCAAAGATATACGCCTGATGGCTATTCTGCAACACCGCCTAGTCAAGAAGGGAAATTCGGCTGTCCCTCAAGTGCTGATTCAGTGGGCCACTCTACCAGGTTCGGCTGCAACCTGGAAAGACTTCTATGTTATCCAGCGCCGCTTCTCGGATGAGCTTGCTTGGGGACAAGCAAGTTTTCACGGGGGCTGATGTAACAACCACGGCTGCGTCGAGCTGAGCGACGTCGCCCTCATGTTTGAACCGGTGTATTGGCGGGAAGGGAGATACAAAGAAGCTGGAACCAGCATGTGTGTGCGTTGGCAAATTGCTGCCTGTATATAGCTGTAACCATGTGCAAGGGCTATATATGCCACACCTCTGTAAAGGAACAGGATACGAATGAATAGAAATTGAAAAGCAGTCCCAAACATACCTCTGTTTCAGAGTTGGCCGGTGAATTGAGTTCGCCGTCTCACACCCCGGTCCTTCGCTGCCGCCTACCAAGGGAGGCGTAACAAAGAATAGGCGTGGCCTAGCGTAGCAAGTGGTGGAAACTAGTTATGTTCGTGCTAGGTGGTGGAGCGAGAAAAGTGGGGTACGCCTGGAACCGTCTGGATAGAGATGTGTGGGGAAGGGAGGGTGCAAGAGGGGGCCTTTCAGGTTATAGTTAATTTCTGACGGGTGAAACCTTAATGGGTATGTACATGCTGGAGGATGTTATGGAAAAGCTTTGAAGTGATCTCCTAGCTTTCACACCAAAAGAAGTGTGAGAGTGCACAGCTGACACAGGCAGAATGGAGATTTTTTAGTCACTTGGAAACAAGAGATGAAATCACTTCTCGTGGTGAATATGTATAACATCTGCAGAGTTAAAACTATCATGATAGCCATGCTCATGGTCATGCGCATTGCATAGACCCTCACATGATTAAAGGGATTTCGTTTTTTTAAAACCATTAGTGGGATTTGGTTTGGCTTGGTTGGTGGAGCACAGTGGGATACTGTGATCCGTTATTATTTGGTGTGGCTGGCGGGTAGCTTGTAGGCATGTTTGATAATATAAAAGCGTTTGATGCTTATCACTTAGTAATTAGGTTCTTAATAGGAGTGTCTCTATTGCAAGTTTTAAGCAAAGGAACCCTATATAGCCTTTCATTGCTTTTGCCACATGTCATTTTTTCCCACACTTGTTGAGTACATCCTGTACACAACCTTGCCTATAAAAATGCTGCTCAGTTGAAGAAGAAGTTTGTGATGAAGTTGAAAACTTTGGAGCTGAAGTCTAGGCATGATTTCTCTCCAGTCCACTGCCTGTGGAAGCTGTGCTGCGCTTAGTTTTCTTTTTCGCTGGATTTCGGTAATCGCTTATTTCTCTTTTATTGGGACATTATTTTGTTTTACCATTAATGAAGTCGCTTTATGTGTGAAACTTGATTTTTGGGCATACATAAAGGTGCATTTGGTTTTGACCCTAAAACCAGGTGTGACATGCAACAAATAATTGATCTAACCTCAAATCAACCAATTCGAACACCACAATCCCCAGACCACTTAACCTACGGTTATCAACTGTGCGCTACCGAATTAACCTCATCAAGAACGCTAATTCTTGTCTTTGAATTGAAGAACACATATAAGAACAAGAAAGAATGCAACAAATGTGAAATATAGATTAAGATTACAAGTTGGGATCTCACAAACTGTTTGACCAATAAACTGTATGAAAATAAAATAATCTAAGAAAAATCCTACTATAAATGATGGCGACTATTGTTTATGTAGTGTTTAGAATGTCCATAGGGGGTAACCCTAATACTAATGGGTGTAGAAAAGATACACGACCCAAAGGCCAAAAGATCACAATACTAGGGCATTTTTTGAATATCATCTTATTTTAACAATTCCTAATGATCCAGTCGAATTTTGAGATGCGACCTAGACATTTATTTTTAGTGCGGACTGCTCCTAAAACCAAGGAAGACTCAAATCCATGTTGGATTGAAACTATTTAGGAATTAAACGTGTCTTGTTTTTCTTAAGCGTCTCCAAGTCGTTTCTGTGCTTTCCTTGATCCTCTTCAATGTTCCTAATCACAATAAAATCATTAGGTAGAAATTTATTCTGAAAGGATGGTAAATATGTGTTTAGAAATGAGGTCATCTCTAAGTTCAGTTGTTATGCATGAGCTCTTGTGATCGATACCTCGTGAAGGGGGTGAGTTGTTGTCACCTTCCTTATTGACTCAGAGCTCGAGATTGTTTCTGCCACAGATCTGTCATGCACCTAACTAGTACAGGGCCATGGCTGGTATACCCAAGCAGGATCTCATCTCCTTCCTCATCCATCTCCATTATGAGGGTAGGCTAGATGGTTCAGGCTTGATGAGGACATCCCTTTATTAGATATACATATCGCTCCTCCACCTACTATAGATGGTCCAATCACAAGGGCCCATGCAAGACAATTAAATTTAGAGGTGAGCTCGTTCTTAAACATATGTTTTTCTTTCTTTGAGAATAGATTTCTACCTAATGACTTTATCATGATTAGGAATATTGGAGAGGGTCAAGGGATCAAAGGCCCGATCATGAAGGCCAAGAGGAGAGTGGATTCTATTGTTCGGTCCCTGTAGAGGGTCCTGGAGATGCTGGTCATTTTTGGACTATTCTGCAGCAGACAATTTATGGTGCTCGTCGTCGACAGCTTGCCGCTAAGGGCTAGAGCTCAGTGTTTGCCGTAGATCGCCGCTGTTGTTTTGAGGCACTGAGCAGATGAGCTAGGAGTAATATGGAGGAGCACATTAGTTTTTTGCGTACACTTTTTGAGTTGGTCACCCAGCCCCTGTGGTACAGTGAGGAGGTCGTTTTTCTGTTCTACGCCTTCTTGTGGATCTCCCCTGATAGGTCACGTCTCTGGTTCTTATACAGAGGGGATCCACATCTCTTTGAGAGATCTGATGTAATTTCTGCTTTGGAGTTCCTATCGTCTGAGACACAGATCCACGCTCTGGACCATCTAGATTTCTTGCCACCTTACAGACTGTTTGGAGGGATGGAGCCGAGCGACGAGAGACTGAGTATTTCTTTGCCGCCACTTCATGGGAAACACTACTCGAGGCACCCTCTGTGGTTAACACATGAGGCTTGTGTCGAGAGGGTTGCTGGGCACGACCATTGCCCTTAGATCTGGCTACAAAGAGTGAGTCATCATTTTTCATCAGTGGCTGCTCTGCTTTCTCCAGAGTTATGAGGTATTTGATATGACTGATCTATTACTTGCACAGATGGAGGATGTTATCTTTAAGGGGATTGGAGCTCGTCAGCTTCTATTTGCTCCATATATATGCCTGTTGCTGAGGAGAGCTGGTGTTATGACTGAAGACTACATAGCATTGCCAGAGATTACTACTACCTTCAGTCCAGTTGAGCCATCTAACTCTAGGGTTCTATTAGTGTCAGCTTTACAGAGAACCCCTGAAGGAGAGTAGACCACAGCCCCTGAGGAGTTTGAGTATGAGGCTAAGGCTCCTGAGGGAGTGCAACCGGGGGTTGGGAGTACTGAGGCTCTGGAGGGAGTGCAACCGAGGGTTGGGAGTATTGAGGCTTCAGATTAGGCCGAGACACCTACCTCTTGTGGAACACTTGACCCTGCACTAACTGCCAGACTCAAACGCCTCCAGATTGAGGAGAGGCTGAGGGTGCAGAGAGTGCTAGCTGAGGAGAGGAGACAGCAGGACAGAGAGTTCCACTCAGCTGGAGATGGCAGCAACCATATCCTATATGTCTGCCGGGTTTGGAGCTATTGCATCATACCTCTAGGGATTGGTATGCCGCCATTGCCCATATTTTTGACAGCCAAGCTACCTGGTCTCCTGCCTTTACGGCTACAGCCTACAGCACCTCAGCCTCAGTATTCTCTAGTGCCTACATTTACAGCTCAGCTTCAGCAGCCATAGTAGCAGTAGCCTAGGTACAGTACTTTGCTCACAGCTCCACTATCACCATTCAGACCCTTTGGAGCAGCCAATTCTTCATTGACTATCATAGAAGCCAGTGCACCAGTGACAGCTTGTTAGTTTTCTCCAATTTTCTCATTCTCCATGTCACCACTTCTTGTGTCAGCTGAGCCTAGAGTGACAGTGCTGACATTGGAGACAAGGATAGTTGTTGGTAGCTCTCTACTAGCTCCGAGAGTGCTTTCCTTCGAGGCTACCACAACTTAGTCTATGCCTACGGAGCCATCGACGACAGTTTCTAAGGCAGAGTCAACAGTCACCACAGCTGAGCAGCCCAGTGTTTTAGATGCAGCTATGATAGTTGAGGGTGGATACTCTACAGAGGAGGCAGCTTAGGCCCTTGCCATAGCCAGTTTAGATCAGCTAGCTTCAGCTGATGGCAAGGAGCCCTCCTCGATGTCGTCTTTTGGCTTGAGCGCGTTTGACGTTTTTGAGCATCCAAAAGGAGATGTGGCAGCAGCAGTAGAGCCAACTTCAGAGGAGCAGCCACCAGTCGTCACTGCACCCAACTCCCGACTCCCCAGCCGCGCCAGCAGAGGATTAGACTTCTTCTAGGTCTAGGATGTCAGGAGTGCGCCTTGTGGTTGCATTGCTTTTGAGAGTAGGGTGGCCATGGATGGGTAGCTAGGGCTCTGGATTTTATTTGGCTGATTTCATTGGCTCTTTATGACATTTTGATGTATTTGATTGTCTTAGCTCAATGAGATTCACTTGGTTTCTGGACTAACCTCTGTGTATTTGTGATTATGACTCCATGTGATGTGATTGTGGTGCAGGTTCTCTTGTGCACTAACCTTTACATGCACTAACCTTTGTTTACCCAGCTTCCCTCCTCTCTATATGTTTCTTCGATGCTATCTTTTTGCATGATTAGATGACAAATGGGGAGAGAGAGCTACAATAGAGAAGGGAGGGCGACTTTCAAAAGGCAGACAAAGGGGTAGAACTCATGCAATTTAATAGAGGGAGTCATGAAAGTAACGTGTAAGTATTTCTTTCAACGTGTGCTTCTTTCCTTCATTTGATATCATCTCGTTTGAATGTATATGTGAGTACTATGGTTGTCATCAATCACCAAAAAGGAGAAGATTGTAAGCTTTATGAACTTTGAAGTCCCGTTAAAAAGTATGAATTGATTTTGGTGATTGAATGAACACTATAAGTAATGATTATGATTTCTAGGTACCACCCCGCATATTCTACGTCAACATGGTGGGCTTCCTGGATGGATGACAAGGATGATCCCAAGATGAGAAGTTTCGGACGTCGGTTGACCAAGGCTAAGGACTAGCCAGAGAGTCCATCTGATTGCCGGTATTATTAAGGGGGGTCATGTCATTCATTTTTGGGTCATACAAGTGTTAGGAGGTATTAATGCTCTTAGTTACCTCAGAAAGCACTGAAGATGGCAGAGGAAGCAAAGTAAGCGAAGCCAAAGTCAAGTCGAAGTCGAAGATCTAAGTTTGTAGTTGCAGAAGAGTCACCGGACAGTTTGGTGAGGTCACAGGATAGTACAGTGAGCTAGAAGATGCGAAGTCCAGAGAGGGTGCTCTCTGGAGTCAAGGAGATGAAGACACCGGATAGTCCGGTGGGTCAGTGACCGGACAGTCCGGTGAACATAAAGACGAAGGCCAGAAGAGGTGTCTCTGGTATTCCAAAAGTGAGAGTCACTAGACTGTCCAATAAAGGTATGCACTGAACAACAGTCCAGTGCCATATAGAATGAATTTCAGAGAGAGTGTTTCCCTGGTCTGCTGACAGGAGTTACCAAACACTCCGGTGGTGCGTCGAACAGTCTGGTGGGAGGAGTCACTGGACAGTCCGGTGACTGGGAAAAACAATCAGCTTTATGACATCACGTTCCAACAATTTTTTTGGGCTTGGAGCCTATTTAAACCGTAGAGGGGGACGTTTTGCAGTGTGCCTGAGGTGAATTGCTGGAGAAAAATTGTGAGAGGCCAAGGGACACCAAGAAGAGAGCACACCACAAGATTGGAGATCTTTGGTGCTAGTAGGAGAGTGAATAGGAGCATTTATACAATTCTAGAGCTTGTGAGGCTTTGAAAGGAGTGATCTTTGCCTATTACTCTTGGTTTTGCAACCTAGACCGGCTAAAAGTCGGTGTTCGAACTTCTGAGAAGATTGTTGATGACGACATCAAATTTGTGAGCAGGTTCGGGTCCTCCGCTCGAAACGGACACCAAGAGAGAGCGCTCGGAGCCTTAGAGGCTTGTTCTTGCGCGAGGGTATTGTGTGCTACAGCTGGGCCGCGAGTGACTTTACTCTGGGAAGCGGAGCATACCATTGAGAGCACCATTTCAGAAATGGCGGGAGGAACGGGTACTCCAACGGGAGTGGTCCAATGAGGATTGGAGGAAGGCGCCAACCTTCTGAAACTTCGAGAAAAATCACTGAGCGTTCTCTTTACTCTCTCTTTCTTTGTTTTTCGCATTTCATCTTGTTGAGTAGAGTTATAGGTTGCTAGTGTTTGCTTGTTGTCTTTATCTTACCACTAGCATCGTTTGGGGTCTTGGCCTACTAGAATTGTGTAGGTTGCTCTTGTTGCAATCGAGTCTCATAGTTTGAGTTTGGAGCGAATTAAGTTCTATAAATCCAACGATTTAACCCCCTTTTCGATGTCCTAGATCATTTCACGGCTGCTGCCGCTCGCTGTTGCACCGCCCGCGTGCCCGAAAGCCACCGCCCAGCAGCGCTCGGCTGCGCGCCGTGCCACGCCGCTGCCACCTGAGTCTCCCTCCGTGCCTCATGTCGCTGCCAAGTCCCACTGCGCCGCCGCCGCCTATCATCACCCTTCATGCGTCGCGTCGCCGTTGTGGCCTGCTGTGCCGTTGCTGCTGCTTCCTGTCGCCCTCTGTGCCACTCTTTGACGCTGTGGCCCACTGCACCGCTGCTGCTGCCTCACGTCACCGCTGTGGCTCGCCGCACCGCATGCTCGCTGCATGCCCAGCGTGCCTGCCTGCTGGTACAGGAAGAGATAAGAATGAATACTTGGAGAGACAAATGGGTGAGATAAAAAGGGATAGAAGAGATAAAGGAAAGATTTCCTATAGTCGTGGCTGCCTGCTCATTTTTTAAACTGACTCGTGGGATTCTGATTTCCATAGGAAATAAGTAGGGAAAGCTTTTAATTTCCCTATGAAATCTGAAAACACTAGGAAAAGGTGCTGAGTTCTCTAGGAACCAAGTTGAATGGTAGGGAAAGATTTCAGTTCCCTACGGATTTTGAATCAGCCCTTGAGAAATATTCTGTCCCTAGGAATCATCACGAAACTCTGAGGAAAAGAAAAATCCGTGGGGAAACCTGTTGATTTCAGTAGTGATATACATACCCTCGTGGTCTTCATCATTCATGATTTCGGAAAGGAACGGTGGAGTGACAGGTTTGCAGTCTTGTCGAGGCTATGTACCCCGGGTACCTAAAGGCCCAGCATGAATACAAAAGCCCAGCCACTGATTACAGCCCACGGCCCAATTCGCAGCCCACGGAGGACTTCACCACGTCATGAACCGGAGGGATAGCCCGACCCCCTTGGGTCGGGGCTGCCTGAAGACACCGCCTGGTCTCCAACAACCGAACTCACCCGAAGATGCTGGCCCGACCACACCAAGGTCAGGGCCCGACGACGACAAGGCTTCAACAGTCGTATTTAATAGGCACAGAGATTTCTGACAACGTACAGAAGAAGGTAAAGCTGCTCAGAAGACAGTAAAGCAACCAAGACAAAGCGGTAAAGCAGTATAGAAGGATGTAAAGCATTCTGGCAGCAGGTAAAGCTGCCTGCCAGGTGGTAAAGCCAAACGGTAAAGATACCTTTGTCCCTCGACGATGGACAGAAGGACGATCGAACGATGCTGACCATCTGCTCTGGCGTCAGCAGGCGCCAAAAGACTAACCTCGCAGAAGATAGTAGCCCCACCCGTTAGAGAGCCACCTAGTTTCGTAGGCACCAAGCCATGTAACCCCGATCTGATCCCTATATAAAGGGTACTGGGGGCATTAGTCGAAAGGTCAAGTTCAGTTCTAGTTCTCATACACAAACCACTCAGGAGCACCAAGGTTCTTCCCTGAGCAAGAGCCCTTCTGCCATTGTAACCTTGTTATGAGCTGATACAATACACCCACTCTCTCCCTGGACGTAGGGTATTATGCCTCTGAGGCGGCCCGAACCAGGTTAACCCTTAAGTCTTTCTTAGGATAGGCCACTTCAAATACGAAGAGCACACTGAATCCCTCTTCAATTACGTAAATTCTACTATGTCAGTGGTCAGAACATCGACAGTTGGCACGCCATAAAGGAGGTTTTTATGGTGCGTTTTTGCTAAGCTTTTCGATGGCTTCAATTTTTTCTCTAGTGGGAGAGACATCGATCTCTCACCTTGGCTTTGGGAGTTTGGCGGTTGCTATCGCTCGTGATGGTCGATCGTGGTGCGTCCGCATTTTCGCTGCTGGCCAAACCTTCCGCTTTAGAAGCCGTCATCGACCAAGGCGACGCGTGGCCCGTCACCGTCAGACTCAAGTAGTGATGGGTCACGATCCGGCTCGGGAGTGCTTCATGCCGCAGGCTCCCAAGGCCGCGGAGCAGAGGACTCCCGGCAAAACTCCGGATGGCGACACCTCTCCACGTCATCGCACGCTCTCCATCGTTGAGGAAGCTACCCGGCGCCAAACCGCTACCGGGTATGATGCTCTGGGCAAAGGCGCTAAAGCGACCAACTCAAGAGCCTGAGCCCGAGCTCGAGCCCGAGCATGGTCAAACATACTAGCAAATCATGGATGTGTCGTACCCCATTTTCGAGATAACTCGTGAGCACCGTACCAATCCCTAGATCAGTAGTTGGCACGCATGTACATCGTGGATACATAGCACATACCATTGATAGTACATTATTTTTCAAAATAGTCTTACAAGCAAGTCTTAGCTTACAAACCAACAAGGTGCACTAGGCAACCTCGAACAGTCATTACATAAAAGGGAAAGACAAGAAGCAAAATCCACAGGCAATCTTACGCATAGAACGAGGCCTACTCATCGCCATCGAGCTCAACGCCATCTTTATCTTCATCTAGACGTTAGCAGCAAGGGTGAGTACAAACGTACTCAACAAGTCCTAACCCCGTACTTAGCTGTATTCCTGCAAAATAGGCTAACAAGGGGAGGCTATGGTTTTTCTTTAGCGAAAGCAGCACTTTTTTGTAGGCATCTCTACAAAAGGGTTTTCAAAACAAGAAGACAAGTATTTCTATTCTATCAGTGTTTTAGAGGTTAGACCTGGGAGAGAAGTCACCTTTCCTGCCAGTTTCCATGTTTTAACTGAATGGGCCTCCACTATTCCAACCAAACACATTCCAAAATACGGGCACCTATACCCACTCACACCATCAAGGAGATGATTAAGACGAATCAAAGTGAGCCCAAGCTATAGTGTGTCAATACCGTGACAACGGCCATTCCAGATGGATTATACACTCAGTAGAGTTTGTACACCGTACCCACAGGCTATGCTCCTTTTGATCAACAGAGTCGCATAGCGCTCAATCTACGCACGCAAAGGTATCCACAGATTCCACCACAAGGTTCATCCACGGGTCATCTATCGGGGATCCTAACGACGCGATAGTACATTCTCGTAGCCAGATCGTGGGTTTAGGACATCCACATCTGCTCCTTGGACCCCACACACAGACAGGTGATTATGAAACCAGGGACTATACCTGTGGGCAATACGATCCCATGGTGCGCGCTATTGCTATAATCGAGGACTAGACCGTGAGTATCTCACGTCCTCTCCTGGGACCTTGGTACCACCCGACTGCCTAAGGGGCTCAATGTGGATGACCAGAGGGGCAGAATGAGTCCCTCCTAAGAAAACGGGTTCTGTGGTGACACGAAATCACTACGTTGAGGTCCGATGAATGGGTCCTTATATGACAGGGGCGGCGCTCGTCCACAGCAGGTGAACCAGTCTGAAGCCTAACAACCATCACAACATATAGCACTAGGAGCCACGCCCCACAACCAGAAATAATATCCCTTCCCATCACCTAGCACCAGTTTGCACTAACACCAAATCCCACTTTATTTTACTCACACCACCAAACTCATTTTAACACATTTCATAAAATGATTGGTGTATGGTGTGGTGATGTACTGCATCGCATAAGGTTTTTTAAGCAATCTAATATCAAGGCAACTTTCTGTTTGTGAAAGAATTTTAACAAAGGAAATCCTATGGTTAACAAGGGGTGTCATCAACGGGTAACAAGGTAGTATTCATATTTAATGAGAGCAAGTAACTGATATTAATATAAATATGTAATAACAAATAGAAAATTAACTACACAACATTTGAACATATGACTATAATCATGCACTATAAGTGTATAGGAAACATCTAGGTGCAAAATGATAAGAGATTAGGACTTGCCTTCAAAGGTATCCTCAGGTTCTTCCTCGTACTCCAGGTCATCGACTCCTTCGTCTTCGAGCGCTTCGTCGTCTACACAAGAGAAAGACAAAATAAATCTAAATAAATCTATAGTGGAAAACAATCATAAAAAAAGAATTGAATAAACAACAAAACAAATAAGGAATCTCAGAGTGTTGGGTGGCTTCAAAAGGTAGGGCTCGGGTTTAAGATTCCAACGGTGCAAAAACCTCAATGAACAGAGATGGTATGTGAAAATGGTGACCAACATAATGTGAGGGCCTTTTTGAATATTTTAACATGTGGAGGGCTAATGTGAAATTTTGTGGTAGGCAAAAAGGGCTTGCTAGGTGGGTTTCTGTCGTGTAGGGGTGTATTTGAAAAGTGGGGATTTATTTGGGAATTTTTGGAAATTTATTTGGAGTTAAAATAGCTTGGGAATAAATCTTTGTGTGCACCTAGCGGGTACGCCTAGCATTTGGCCGTGTGGCCAACAGGTGGGCCAGTGGCCCACTGGCCAATCGGCGTGGGTGGCAAGAGGCTGCCAGGTGGGCCAGA
>BCLG01000002.1:320048-401817 GCA_001602295.1 Zoysia matrella | reverse complement strand
CGCGAAGGGCGTTGCCCAGCTGCGGCCGTAGGCCAGCAGGCCGGAGCCCGCTCACGCGGCGTGCACGCCGTGAGCGCTCACAAAGCGGCGCAGCGCACTCATGGCGTAGCATGAGCACGGCACGGCCGGCCACGTGACAGCGTCTACAGGCTTCGGGGCGCCATTCCACTTTTACGAAGCGCCAGCAGCTGCGCGTGGGTGTTGTGAACTCGTGCGCGTGGTCAATGTGGCCGGGCTTCGTGCCGTATTGGCTGGCGACGTGAAGGAGGCGGCGATGCTCGGCGCGGGTCTCCATCGAAGGAGGTGCGGCCATGCCGGCGTGCTAGGGATGTAGGGTGGGTGGTGGTGAAGCTGTGGCTCCGGTCGGACGGGCATTCCAGCGACCGGTGGCGAGGAATCGCCTTGCGGCGTGCTCACCGGAGTGGGAGGAGAAAGGGTGAAATTGGTGGTGCAGGGAGGCGGACCTAGCCTGAGCACGGCGGTGGGAGCGCGGTGAGGTTGAGAGCATGCCGGGGGGGGGGGGTTATTTATAGGCGGCAAGGAGGCTGGTTGAGCGGGGCGCAGCGGTGTCCGGTGAGGCGTGTAGGTGGCCGCAATTACTAGGTATGGGCGGGTGCTCTCCTGTGCGAGACGGGGGCATGACGTTGGCTTGGCATTGTGGGTGACGCACAGGGCAGGCAGCATGGGCGGAGCCCCGGCGTCCATAGGGCTCCGTTGAACGACTGTGACGCGATGACAGCGTTGTGACATCGGCGGCTAGACGTGAGGTGACGCAACGAGGAGGGTCCTGTGCGGTATGGAGGAAGCGGGACGTCCAGCGTGGGCCTGCCAGACTTGCCTATGCGCGGCAGGGCGAGGCGGCGCAGCTCGCCGGAGCGGCGCGCCCTGGACACGGCAGCGGTGGTAGCTTTGGGAACAAAGGTCCCCTGCCAGGCCGGCCGCTTGGCTGGGCCGTGCGGGCCTTGCGTGCACGCACCAGGTGGGCCTGAAACTCACAGCCCAGTAGAAGTGGAGGCGGGGCGGCTGTTGGGAGTTGGGCCAAAAGTGACGGCCCGTGCAGTGGGGGTTTTGGCATTGAATTTTGAAGGCAAATCAAAAACTCCAATTCAAATAAATTCGAATAAATTTTGATAAATCCGAAAGAGAACTTCAACTCAAGCACTTATCAGGATACAAATTTTAATTCTTTGAAATTTTACTTTCTGGGTTCTACTCATTACATGAGGTTTTCCTTTAATAATAAAAGGAGATAAGTGTAGCTAAAAAGAATAAAAGAGAAACGCAGGAGAAAGCTTATTTTATATTTTATATTTTGAGGGTATTACAGACCTACCCCACTTAAATGGAGTCTCGTCCTCGAGTTTCGGCTGTTCTTCAAAGAGATATGGGAACTCCTTTCTAAGGTCATCCGCTCTTTCCTAAGTAGCTTCTGTCTCGGTGTGATTATTCCATTGTACATTGCAGAACTTGATCACGTTTCGATGAATCTGTCGGGTAGTGGTCTCTAATATCCGAACTGGTACCGCAAGTCTGGTTGCAAATCCATTGCTTCTAACGGTACTTGCTGTTTAGGCACGTGCAGTCATTTCTTTAGTTGTGACACATGGAATACAAGATGCACGTCTGACAGTTCTGCCGGCAGGTCAAGCTTGTACGGTACTCCCCCTATCTTCTTCAGTATCTTGTAGGGGCCTATATAGCGCAGTGCCAACTTCCCATGAATTTGAAATCTTTTGGGACCCCGTATCGGAGGCACTTTCAGATACACATGGTCTTCCTCCTCAAAGGTTAATTCCCATCGACAAGTATCGGCATAACTTTTCTGTTTGCCCTGTGTGGCTTTGAGCTTGCTTCTAATTTCTGCTACTTTTTCTTCTGCTTCCTTTATGACAGCGGGGCCAAAGAACGACCGTTCCCCAACTTGAGACCACATTAGTGGGGTTTGGCATCTTCGACCATACAGTGCCTCGAAGGGCGCCATCTGTAGATTGGTCTGGTAGCTGTTGTTGTATGAGAATTCTACAAAAGTCAGGCTCTTCTCCCAATCCTTCCCATATGTTGGTACACATGCATGCAGCATGTGTTCTAGTATCTGATTTACTCTTTCTATTTGTCCATCGGTCTATGGGTGATAGGCCGAGCTAAAATCCAACTTTGTCCCCAGCAAACCCTGTAAACTATTCTAGAAATGAGAAGTGAATTGTGAGCCTTGATCCGAAACTATCCATGACGGTACCCCATGCAACTTTAGGATGTTATCTATGTAGAGCTGTGGTAGCTTGTCACCCCGAGCTTCTTTCTTGACTGCGATGAAGTGGGAGACCTTAGTAAGACGGTCAGTAATGACCCAGATGGCATCGTTTCTCTTTTGTGTGCGAGGTAATCCCATGATGAAATACATTGAAACCTCACCCCACTTCCAAGTTGGAACATGCAGTGACTGTAGCAGTCCGGCAGGTTTCCAATGTTCGGCTTTTACTCTCTGGCAAACTTCACATCGGGCCACAAATTCAGCTATTTCTCTTTTCATCCCATTCCACCAATATTTCTGCTTTATATCCTGGTACATCCGTGTCGATCTTTGGTGGATCGAGTATGCGGTGTTGTGTGCCTATTCTAATACTATTCTCCGTAGCTGTTCCACCGTGGGTACGTAAATCCACTGATCGTGCCATAGTGTCCCATCCTCTTCAGTCCAGAGTCGTGGGGCTTTTCCTTCCTTCATTAACTTTCTTAGCCGTTGGATCCTATGATCTCGTGGCTGAGCCTGTCGGATTCTATCCTCTAAGTTAGGAGCCACTTCCAAGGTGTTCACATGGCTGGAAAGTATTACCCATAACTTCAACTTTTCCATTTCCTAGATTAACCTGGTTGCTTTGGGTATCTCTTGGATGTGGTGGCAATGTGCTTTACGGCTCAGGGTGTCTGCTACTATATTCGCCTTTCGAGGATGGTATTGAACGTCCAGGGCATAATCCTTGATCAACTCTAACCACCTGCGTTGTATCATATTTAGCTCTGTATGCATGTAGATATATCTCAGGCTCTTGTGATCCTTGTATATCTTGCACTTGTTTCCAATCAAACAATGTCTCCAAATCTTTAGTGCATGCACTATTTCTACTAATTCCAGATCATGGGTGGGATAGTTTTTTTCATGCTTCTTCGGCTGTCAAGATGCAAATGCCACAACCCGGTCTTCCTGCATCAAGACACATCTCAGCCCTTGCCGTGACGCATCACAGTACACTGAGAAATCTTTATGTATATCCGACAATATCAACACTGGAGTAGACGTAGGTTTTGCTTTCAGAGTTTGGAAGCTTTGCTCGCACTGTGGTGTCCATTCAAACTTCTTATCTTTTCGGGTTAATTCAGTCATTGGCTCGGCTATTTTTGAAAATCCCTCTATAAACCTTCTATAGTATCCAGCTAGTCCGAGAAAACTTCTGACTTCTGTGGCCGTGGTAGGCTGCTTCCAATTCGTAACTGCTTCTACATTAGCGGGGTCAACTGCTACTCCTCGGGCAGTGATAATGTTTCTTAAAAAGGACACCTCCTGTAACCAGAATTTACACTTGATGTACTTGGCATAAAGCTAATGGTCTCTCAATCGTCACAACACTGCTCGGAGATGCTCTTCATGTTCAACAGCGCTCTTAGAATAGACGAGTATGTCAGCAATGAATACCACGACAAACTTGTCTAATTCCTCTATAAATATCTTGTTCATCAAATTTATGAAATATGCTGGGACATTGGTTAATCCAAAAGGCATCACTGTGAACTCATATTGTCCATATCTAGTCACGAACATTGTCTTCATTATGCCCCTTTCCCGGATCACCAACTGGTAATAGCCTGACGTCAGATCAATTTTGGAGAAGTACCTTGCCCCCTTCAATTGATCAAAGAGATCATTTATCCGAGGCAACGGATACTTATTATTAATGGTGACCTCATTCAAGGCTCGGTAGTCAATGCACATCCTCAGACTACCATCCTTCTTCCATACAAAGAGTACAGGTGCACCCCATGGTGAGGAGCTAGGTCAAATGAATCCCTTCTCGTGTAACTCAGCTAGCTATTTCTTAAGTTCTGCCAGCTCATTTACTGCCATTCGGTATGGCCTCTTAGCGATGGGAGTTGCCCCAGGGATTAAGTCGATCAAGAATTCGACATCCCTTTCAAGAGGCATACCCAGTAGTTCCTCTGGGAACACATCAGGGTACTCACAAACTGCAGACACTTTCTCTATATCCTTCCCTTCTATACTGCATATCATGGTGTGAACTTGCCACCTGCGAGGCCGACATATGGCTGGAATCCCCTATGGTTGATGAAGGATACCTCTCCGTCTGCATAGACTATGGTGGCCTTATGTTGAGCTAACCATTTCATACTCAGTATGATATCTATCTTTGCTGACTTCAGCACTATCAAATCTACTACAAACTCTACCCCACTTAAATGGATCCGAACCCCTGAACATCCGAGCCTACACCATATGGTGGCTCCAGGGGATTTTGTCATTAAGGGTATTTTAAGTAAGGTTGTAGGTAAACCCGATTTAACAGCAAATCTTGAAAAGACAAATGAATGCAAAGCTCTTGAATCAAATAAAACTGTGGCAATGGTTGAGTGAACTAAGTACTCACCGAGTACAATGTCGGGCGCCTCTTATGCCTTGTTTGCGTGGATGTGCTTCACTCGCCCACATCCCTACTGTTGTGTCCCTCTTGGCTGCGCTGCTGACCTCTGGGGGTTGTGGGCTGTTCCAAAAACAGCTGCTCTGGCTCTAGAGTTGGCCAGTGCAGCAATCGATGGTTTGTTGTGGGGGCAGTTTGCATCTATGTGACCCAGATCACGGCAGTTGAAGCATACACGTACCATGTTGGAACCTTGGGGATTGCTGGTGTTGGTCCTGTACAGCTGAGGAGCCACTGATTTGTGAGTAGACTGCATAGATTGCTGTGGCTGTGGTGGATTTTCTGGAGCGCAGTACTGCATAGTGGGCTGATATGATGGCTTCTGGAATCTCCCAAACTAAGCACGCTGAGTCCAGTCCTGTTGCCTCATTTTCTATGCCTGGAACTTACGCTTCCTTTCTCCTTCTAATCCTGCCCAAGCCTTCTCTAGGAGGATGGTTCTATTCATATGGGCGTTGAAGTCAGAATATTTGTGTGTGATGAGTTGAGCTTGCATAACATGGTTCAACCCCTCAAGGAAGTGATCCTGCTTCTTGTCAGTGACAACTTCCCCAGATGCATAACAGGCCAACTTTGTGAATTTCTTGATATACTGGTTAACGGTCATGGCCCCTTGATTTAGTGCATGAAACTCATCGGCCTTCATCTTCATAATCCCATTAGGAATATGGTAGGAGCGGAAAGCTTGTTGGAACTCATCCCAACGGATCGCTGCTGGATCCGCAGTAGCTTCTCTGTAGTTGGCCCACCATTCACTAGCTGCTCCCACAAGCTGGTGGGCGGCAATCACAACCTTCTCACGGTCGCTAGCCTCGACCATGTCGAGCTTCTTGGTGATATCATGCAACCAGTCATCAGCTGCAAGAGGCTTCTCGTCAGTGTTGTCAAAGGTTGGTGGGCGGAGTCTCATGAACTCTGACATCCTGCTTTGATTGCTGAGTCCTCCACGACCAGTCATCCCTTGTGCAATGGTGTACAACAGCTGAGTCTGTGTAGCCATCACATCTGCCAGAGTTGCAGGAGGGTATGGCAGTACTTCTCCTGCAGCTACTCCTAGGGTTGGTTCCACTGCCGCTGCTTGAGAGGCAGCTCTACCTGCAGCTCCTTTTGCGGCATTCTAAACTGGAGGTGGTTCTGCTATGTTTGTGGGAGCAGAGTATGCCACTTGATTTTCTCCATGGTGGCTGGACTGTCTTCTTCCACTCTTGCTCCCTCTTGCGCCCTTTGGTTCCTCTTTGGGGAACGACGCTGGTTGGCAGGAGCTCCTCAGGTGGTGGTACGCCCTTGTCAGGGGCGTTCCTCTTGCTCCTCATCGATGTTGCGGTTGCGTACCCGATGAGCATGGATGCAGGCCGAGCGCTTCGGAGGCATCCTATTATTTGCCAAAAGATAAATGGTAGAGTAAGCGAAGAGGTTTGTACATTCTATTAGCATTAGTTTTCTTAATCATCAAATTATATAGGTTATAGTTTCATTTGTGATCTTGGTGTAGCGCACAACTAATGCAAACAGACAAGAGAAGATTGAATAACAAGCAAGCACACATCCATAACTTATATTACAATCACATCCAAGTTCTACATAGGACTACATGTGATACACTACAGGTGGCTGGCCAGGATAACATGGGAGTCACCTCTACAACCACTAAACAACTAAAACACCATAAACTCCCTAATACAAAAGATCAACAAAAGAGTTGCCACACCCCTAAGTCCTATCCTGCAGCTACTCACGATCCCTGAAGGAAGTCGAGCCACTCCTGATGCAGGTCAATCTCGTCGTCTGTCAGCTGCTCCAGTGTGTAGAAGCGTCTATAGGCTCAGCTCCTAAAATAGCGAGGGTTGCCTGGCTGTCTACCTCGGGTGCTCCTGGTGCCTCAGCTAGAATCTCCACGCTGGGATCCTTGTCGACCAGGTACTCAACGTAGAACTCAACGTCAGATGAGTCCTCCTCAATCAGGTCGACAACGGCCTCAGGTGCACCGTCTCCACCACTAGCAGTGTTGTCGTCGTCATCGACGGGCTCGAACCCGTGGAACCCACCAGAAGCGTCGGTAGTGTAGTCACTGCTGCCGTTGCCATTGGAGTCAGTCGCCCTGGAAGAAGTCTCCATGGACTCATAGATGATGCTGTGGAGAACGTCAGAGGAGGCGTGGGAACCTGGGTCAGCACCAGAGCCAGGGCTGGTGCCTAAGTTGGCGCCGGACTGAGCGAAGGCTTGGAGTCGGAGTCGGTGTCGCCGCCTAAGTCGGAGCCGGAGAGGTGGCTCGCTATGATAGGGCCACTGCTAGGACCTCCCTCATCATTAGTCCAAAGACGCAGGACCTCAGAGATAGAAATCTGAGTAATCTGGTCCAGAACTGGAGCGTGGGAGGCAGAACTCACCTCTCACTAGCGTCCCACGCGAAGACCTGCTTACGAGCTGTGGTCTTCTGGCGCGCTTCCTGACGAGGCCACTGGCTCCCCTTGGGAGCGTCAGTGGGGTCGCGGAGCGGAGGCCCAATCCCTGGCTTGCTCCTCAACGCCTCGAGCTGCTGACGCAGGCTGTCCATCTCAGCTTGGCTGTCAGCTAGAGCCTTCTTGAGGCTCTCCTCACGCTCTCGAGCTGCATCAAGAGTGACCTGAATAAAGTCAAGCTGAGTCTGCAGGTCGTGAGCCTGATCCTCTGCAGCGGTGGCACAGTGGGCTTGGACGGCCCACTGCTTGCAGAAGTCGTCGCAGAGGTCGTGGAGTGCTGTCAAGTACAGCGTAGTCTCCACCAGTGTAGGGTCATCCACAACCCTGAAATGCCTCTTCAGGGTGGACATACGACACCTCTACATAAGGTCGTAGTCCGAAAGAACCCGGAAGTACTTCACTGGGGTGGGCTCGGTGATTTCCAGGTTCATCGAGCAGAAGAGCAGCAAGGCCTCACAGGCCGTACCCTGTACGGTGTTGAAGAAGGTGGCTCCGATGTAGGCCACGGTCTGTAGAGGCATGAAGCCAGTGGGGAGCCAGACCTCCATCTCGCACACTGTGTACTCCTCACCCTCGTAGTCCTTCCAGCGGTAAATAGGAGGGGAGGTGTAACCAAACTAGGTCAAGGTGCGAGCTAGGATCTCAGGGAACCCAGTGAGGTTAACAACCTCAGCTCCAATGTAGTTCCATCCGTCCGTAGCCATCTCCAAGGAGAAAAGTCAGAGTTAGCAAAATAAGTTTTATAAATATAGCAAAAGAGAGAAAATATAGAGTTCCTACCATGGTAGGATTTATAAATAGTTTGTATCTCAAAAATATCACTCTCGTGTGGTTAGAGTCCTTATGGTCTCGTTCTACGGGCAAGTATGGCTCTGATGCCACTCTGTCATATCCTATTTTTAGGATAACTCGTGAGCACCGTACCAATCTCTGGATCAGTAGTTGACATGCACGTACATCGTGAATACATAGCACATACAATTGATATTACATATATTGTCCCAAATATAGTCTTACAAGCAAGTCTTAGCTTACAAGCGAACGAGGTGCACTAGGCAACCTCTAACAGTCATTACATTAAAGGGAAAGACAAGAAGCAAAATCCATAGGTAATCTTGTGCGCAAAACGAGGCCTACTCGTTGCCATCGAGCTCAGCGTTATCTTCTTCTTCATCTGGACGTTAGTAGCAAGGGTGAGTACGAACGTACTCAGCAAGTCCTAACCTCGTACTTAGCTGTATTCATGCATAGTAGGCCAACAAGGGGAGGCTATGGTTTTTCTTTAGCAAAAGCTCTGCTTTTTTGCATGCATCTATATAGAAGGGTTTTCAAAACAAGAAGACAAGTATTCCTATTCTACAGTATTTTAGATGTTGAACCTAGGGGAGAAGTCATCTTTCTCGCTAGTTCCTAAGTTTTAACTGGATGAACCTCCACTAGCCCAACTAGACACTTTCTAAAACACGGCCATCTACACCTACTCACACCATTAAGGGATGATTAAGACTACTCAAAGTGAGCCCAAGCTGTAGTAAGTCAACAATGTGACAACGGCCATTCCAGATGGATTCTACATTTTGCAGAGGTTGTACACTGTACCCACAAGATATGCTCCTCTTGATCAACAGAGTCACTTAGCGCTCAATCTACGCACGGCCTGACCGACGGAGTGACAGCGTCTACAGGCTTCAGGGCGCCATTCCACTTTTGCAGAGCATCGGCAGCTGCGCGCGGGTGTTGTGAACTCGTGCGAGTCATCAATGTGGCCAGGCTTTGTGCGGTGGCGGCCAACGACGTGAAGGAGCCGGCGACGCGAGGCGAGTGGCTCCATAGAAGGCGGAGCAGCCGTGCCAGCATTCTAGGGATGTAGGGTGGGTGGTGGTGAAGCTGTGGCTCCGGTCGGACCGGCATTCCGGCGACCGGTGGCTAGGAATTGCCTTGCGGCATGCTCGCCGGAGTGGGAGGAGAAAGGGTGAAATTGGCAGCGCGGGGAAGCAGAACTAGCCTGAGCACGGCGGTGGGAGCACGGTGAGGTTGAGAGCATGTCGAGGGGGCTATTTATAGGCGGCAAGGAGGCCGGTTGATCGGGGCGCGGTGGTGGCTGGTGAGGCGTGTAGGTGGCCGCAATTACTAGGTATGGACACGGGCTCGCCTGTGCGAGACGGGGGCATAACATCGGCTTGGAACTGTGGGTGACGCACGGGGCAGGTAGCATGAGTGGAGCCCCGGCGTCGACTGGGCTTTGTTGAGCGTTGGCGACGCGACGACAGCAGGGTGACGTCGGCGGCTAGACGTGAGGTGACGCGGTGAGGGGGGTCCTGTGTGAGATGGGGGAAGCGTGACGTCCAGCTTGGGCATGCCAGGCGGGCCCATGCATGGCGGGGCGGCACAGCGCGGCTCGCCGAAGCGACGCACCCTGGACGCGGCGACGGCTTGGGGAAGAAAGGTCCCCTGCCAGGCCGGCCGCTTGACTGGGTCGCATGGGTCGTGCGCGCACGCCCGCCAGGTGGGCCTGAAATGCACGACCCAGCGAAAGTGGAGGTGGGGCGGCTGTGGGGAGTTGGGCCGAAAGTGACGCCCATGCAGTGGAGTTTTGGCATTTAATTTTAAAGGCAAGTCAAAAACTCCAATTCAAAGAAATTTGAATAAATTTCGATAAATCCGAAAAGAGAACTTCAACTGAAGCACTTATAAGGATACAAATTTTAATTCTTTGAAATTTTGCTTTCTGGGTTCTACTCGTTATATGAGGTTTTCCTTTAATAATAAAAGGAGAAAAGTGTAGCTAAAAAGAATAAAGGAGAAACGCTGGAGAAAGCTTATTTTATATTTTAAATTTTGAGGGTATTACACGATGGTGGCACGCCTGTCTTCAACAGTCTGCTCGAGAACCTGGCGGTGGCGGCCTACATCCTCAACGAGTCTGCCACGCTCGATAACCCTATGCTCAAGGAAACCTACAAGCGTCTGCGCGTCTAGCTCCACGGCACGCTTCAACAACCTGAACCGTCACTCCGACCACAACATTCCAAGGTCTGCAGCACCCATCGACCCCGCGTCGACCGACGAAGCTCGGCTCGCGACAACCATGGCGGCCGGACCGAGGCACGGGACCCTCTGCCACCGGCTGGCTCCATCCGCCAGTGCCTCGGGGAGCATTGCGACGTCCGCCACACCATCGATGTCAGGAGGCAAGCCAAGAGCGAGCGCTACACCGAGTCTAGGCGGGAGCGAACTTCCGACCGCCACGACCGTCAGCGCCGCTACAACCATCTCCGATGCCCCGTCCTGACGCGGTCGGACCCTGAGCGTTCGGGACCTAGATCCAGAGAGCCAAGATTCCTCAGAGATTCATGCTCCAACGCCATCAACCCAGCCCACTGGCTTGAAGATTATCGTCTCGCCTGCAGTGCCAGGGGCGCAGACGATCTATTCACCATCCAGTAATTGCCACTCTTCCTTTTCAACTCGGCCAGGGGGTCACTCGAGCATCTTCCCGGGGGCTGCATCCATAACTGGGCCGACCTCCGTCGAATCTTCGTCGGCAACTTTCAGGGGACCTACACTCGGTCAGGTAACTCATGAGACATAAAGAACTAAAAGCAGAGGTCCGGCGAGTCGCTTCAGGACTACATCCAACGCTTTTTGCGAAAGCAGAACGAGCTGCCCGACGTAAGCGACGCCGACATCATCAACACCTTCATCCGCGGCATGACATCCAAGGCGCTCGTCCACAAGCTAGGGTGTAAAAACCCTCAGACGGCCCGTGCCCTTCTCGACATCGTCACCACCTTCACCACTGGGGAAGACGCTGTTCAAGCCAAATTCGACAAGGATCAGGCCAAGTACAAGGAGAAGTCCATGCCCGACCGCAAGACCGACAGTCGTTTCGATAGGTGCTCTGACCGCAGGGACAATCGATACAAGGGTGACTCGAGCAGCAAGAAGCCCAAGAAGAATCGGCAACACGACGACGAGTTTGTGGGTGTCACAGAGCGACAGCCCCGACCCCAAGTAAGGAAGCCGGCCGGCCACAACAACCACTTCGAGAAACTGCTCGACAAACCTGCACCAACCACTCAGCCCCAATCAAGCTCATCCTTCAAGACTATCACTTGATTAGGTAGTTCTTCAAAGGTAAGTTCCGACACGACTCTCATCCAGCTCCTCGTCCTGATCCTCCTGCGAAGGAAGCCGAGGGCGACACCGACATTGCCTTTCCCGAGCCGGAGGACTGCCTCATGATCTTCGGTAGGCCGGTGGCTTATGAGTCTCGGTGCCATCAGAAGCAAACCTGGTGGGAGGTCAACATCGCCGACTCCACTGTCCCGACCTACCTCAAGTGGTCGGAGGCCTCGATCACCTTTGACAGGTCTTACAACCCTGACTACGTGCCCCAGCCAAGGCGTCTGCCTCTTGTGCTGGATCCTATCTTCGGCACCACGCGCCTAACCAAGGCCCAAAGGCGTCATCACCCTCAACATCCTCTACATCGTCACCTTCAAGGCTATACAGCCCTCGTTGTCAAGCCTCCGCCCGAGCCACGCTCCGTTCCACGGCATCATCCCCGAGGTAGCGCAGTGCCCCTGGGCCAGATCACCCTGCTGGTCACTTCTGGCGACCGCGACAACTTCAGGACAAAGAAACTCTCCTTCGAGGTGGTTGACTTCTCCAGCACTACCACGCCATCCTCGGTCGGCCTTGCTACACCAAGTTCATGGCCGTACCAAACTATATCTACCTCAAACTGAAGATGTCAGGGCCCAAAGGCGTCATCATCGTGGCCTCCCGCTTCAAGCATGCGCTCGTGTGCCAACAAGAAAACTTTGAACTAGCCATCGCACTCACAGGGTCGATCCAGCTCAAGGAGATTCGCGAGACCAAGGGCTCGGCTCCAACCTTCGACTCCAAGCCTAGTACCTTTGCATCCTTCGGGCCCGTCGACGACTCCAAGGAGATCATCATCCACAATGTCGACACGACCAAGAAGGCCAGGATTGGAACAGCGCTCTTCGACAAATAGAAAAGCGTTCTCGTCAACTTTCTCGTCTAGAATTGGGATGTCTTCGCCTGGGCACCCTCTGATATGACGAGCATCCCGAAGGAGGTCGCTTAGCATTCTCTCAACATCATTCTCAGGTCCCAACCAGTGAAGCAACGAATCTGACGTTTCAATGACAAGAAGCACCGGGGCATTGGAGAGGAGATCACAAAGCTGCTAGATACTAAGTCTATCCAAAAGGTCTACCACCCTGACTGGCTAGCCAACCCTGTAATGGTCAAGAAGAAGAATGGAAAATGGAGGATTTGTGTTGACTACATGAGTCTCAACAAGGATGCCCAAAGGATCCGTTTCCTTTGCTACGCATAGACCAGGTGGTCAACTCCACTGCCCGCTACGAAACCCTCAGTTTTTAAGATGCGTACTCTAGGTACCATTAGATCTCTATGCGCGGCCCCGACCAGCCGGCCACATCTTTCATCACACCGTTCGGCTCTTTCTGCTACCTCACCATGCCGTTCAGGCTCAAGAATGCTGGCGCCACGTATTAGCGCTGCATGCAGAAGTGTTTCCATGACCAGCTAGGTCAGAACTTGAAGGTTTACGTTGACGACATCGTCATTAAGACTCGGCAAATCTTTGACCTTATTGGGGACCTAGAAGAGACGTTCGCCAACCTTCGTAGGTACCGCATCAAGCTCAACCCCGAGAAGTGCATCTTCGATGTTCCCACTAGCAAGCTCCTCGGTTTCGCTATCTCCGAGCATGACATTGAAGCCAATCCCGAGAAGATCATCGCTATCTGCAACCTCGGGCCCATCAACAACATCAAAGGGGTCAAGAAGCTTACTGGGTGTTTAGAGGCACTCAGTGGCTTCATCTCCCGACTCGACGAGAAGGTAATTCCTTTCTATCGACTCCTTTGAAAGTCTGATCGCTTCACCTGGACCGTAGAGGCTCAAGAGGTGTTTGAGTAACTCAAGACGTTGCTCTCGACCCTGCCGGTCCTAACTCCGCCACCCTGGTGAGCCACTGGTCCTCTACATCTTCGCAACCATGAAAGTTGTCAGCACTGTCCTCATCATAAAGCGGTTGGAGGAGGTCGAGCCTTGAAAGTCCAGCGGCCTATCTACTTCATCAGTGATATGCTGGCCGACGCCAATACTTGGTATACCCAGGTTGAGAAGCTTTTGTACGCCGTCTTCATCACCAGCCGCAAGCTACGCCATTTCTTTGACAGCCACTCCATCCAGGTGGTGACAAGCTTCCCACTCCAAGAAATCATCAACGGCAAAGATGCGGACGGACGCATTGCCACATGGGCTACAGAGCTCATGGGCCACGACATCACCTACGTACCTCACCAAGCCATCAAGTCCCAGACCCTCACCGACTTCATCGCCGAGTGGACTGAGGCTCAGGAACCGCTGACCCTCGTCGACTTCGAGCACTGGACAATGTTCTATGACGGCTCCTACCAATTGAAGGGCTCGAGGGCTGGTGTCATCTTAATCTCCCCAAAAGGGGACAAGTTCTGTTACGTCCTGCAAATCTATTTCCCCTCCAACAATGCCGTCGAGTACGAAGCTTTTCTCCACGCTCATCGAATGGCCATCACCCTCAGCGTCCGACAGCTCTACGTTAAGGGCGACTCCTAACTCGTCGTAAACCAAGTTATGAAGATATCAAGCTGTCGGGACCCAAAGATGGAGGCCTACTGTCAAGAAGTTCGCAAGCTCAAAGACAAGTTCGACGGGCTCGAGCTGCATTATGTTCTATGCCGCGATAACAAAGCAGCCGATGCCCTAGCCCGGATGGCCTCGGGGCGGGATTCGGTCCTCGACGACATTTTCCTTGAGGTCCTCTCCAAGCCGACCAACAAGCTCAAAGATGATGCGCCGACCTAGAGGTCAAGGCGGCAGTCGACGAGAAAACTCCAACCCCCCGAAACGGACATCATGGCCGTCGTCCCCGACTGGTCCCAAAACATCTTCGCCTTCGTCCAAGACGGCACTCTTCTGGCCAACACCAACGAGGCCAGGCGGATTTCACGCTGAGCCAAAGCCTACATCATAATCGACAACAAACTTTACAAGAGAAGTCCCAGCGGCATTATCTTACATCTCCTCGACGACATTCGCTCGGGCATTTGTGGCCATCATGCTGCCTCGAGGACCCTGGTCAGTAAAGTTTTCTACCAGGGATTCTACTGGCCCACGGCAATCTTCGATGCTGAGAAGCTCGTCTGGTCGTGCAAGGACTGCCAATTCTACGCCCGGCAAATGCATCTACCGGCTCAAGACCTCCAGACAATCTCGATCACATGGCCCTTGCAGTCTGGGGGCTTGACATCCTCAGGCGTTTCCGACATGCGCCTGGAGGCTTTACTCATCCCTTCGTGCCGTCAACAAGTTCACTATGTGGATCGAGGCTAAGCTGGTCCCCAGCTTCAGCTCTGGCCGAGTGGTCGAATTCATCTGTGACATCATCTGCCGTTTCGGAGTCCTGCACTCCATCATTACCGACAACGGTACACAGTTTACTAGGCATGTATTTCAGGAATTCTATGAGAAGTACAACATCTGGCTCGACTTCGCCTCCGTGGCCCATCCTAGGACCAACGGTCAGGTCGAGCGCGCTAATGGGATGGTACTCTAAGGTTTGAAGACTCGGATCTACGACTCCGTCAGACAGGCGGCCGGGTGATGGGTCAAGGAACTCCCGTTGGTGTTGTGGGGTCTACGAACGACTCCCAACAGAACTACAGGGTTCACCCCCTTTTTCATGACTTTTGAAACTGAGGTCATGTTGTCGACCGAGCTCGACTACAACTCCCCGAGGGTCTGAGCCTACGACGAGGAGAGGTCAGAAGCGACAGGGCAGGATGCCTTGGACCAGCTGGACGAAGCACGCAACATCGACATTCTATGGTCAGCCAAGTACCAGCAAAGCCTAAGACGACTACACGCTCGGCGTGTCAAGGGTCGGGCCTTCAACATCGGCGACATTGTGCTCAAGAGGGTCTAAATCAAGGCCGATCCCCACAAGCTGTCTCCCCCTGGGAAGGGCCATATATAATCAAGCGAGTCCTAAGACTCGACACCTACAAGCTGGCGACCGAGGGCGGCAGGGAGCAAGCACATGCCAGGAACATCAAGAATCTGCATCGATTCTACGCATAATAAAATCAGCTAAGTTTTTGTGCTTTTTTCGTCTTCCTTACTGTTTTGGGCACTGAAGCCGAGCTGACTCGATCGCGCTTCACCGCCCGAGGGCTAGTCTCAGTGTCCCCACTCGAGGGTCAAAACATTCGACCCCTTCGCTCTTCGTTTTCAAGCCTCGTGCCTCGGTTTCTTTCCCTAGGGCTCCGTGCCTTAGTCTTCTACGATTAAGCTTCATGCCTTTTCTCATTTCCTCGAGGCTCGACCCTCAGAACCGCGTCGAGATTCCTAGGTGACCCTCGGATGTGCTAAGTAATCGCAAGCGCTCTCATTTAAGTCTTCCTCGCGGCTAACGATCAACGACCCGGAGTTGGTCATGCTCTACGGTTGTATCGAGCCCGACACTCGACCCTACGAGCTATACCCAACCCAGTTGCTTGATCAACGCCCAACAGAACTGAAAACGTAAATGCGTGAAATTTTACACAAGTACAAGAGGGTCGGAAACTTCTTTCGTTTATTTACAAAACTACGAGTACAATGCAGAAAACACTACAAGTCCTAACCACGACGTGTCAGAAGCTACCTGAACTGCTCCCACGGGAACTCGGCCCTCTTGAAGTCCGCGACAAGCTCCTAAGCCCTGACCTACACGTCTCACAGCAGCTTCTGGATCTGTTCGCCCGACATCCCAGAGGCGAAGCCCGCGGTGATGCGCGCCAGGTCGGCATCCGGATAGTGAGAGAAAGTCCGCGCCATGGTCAGCAAGGCCCCGTCTTCCAGCGCTCCTTTCAGCGTGAAGCCGATAAGCCCTTTCATTTACCGCAGCACTCGGTTCACATGGCCCATTGTGATGGTGTCCTTGTGCACGTCGGTGAAGACCTGCCGGAACAGAGAAAGGACACCACCTTAGAGTACCTTGAACTCGCCGACCACACCTGCAATGAGCATAATTAAGGGCCGACCACGACGATAATAGCAATCAGGGTAAGCAATGCCCATCACGATCTTGCTTGACAGCCTCGGTCTCAGCGTTGGCAGCATCGAGCTCCCGACAGAGCTGGGCTATCTCCGCCCCCAATGCCTCCCAAACGCTTAGGAGAGCATCAGCTGACGCCTGCTGCAGCGCTGCCAAATCCTTCGAGGCCTTTGCAGCCTCCAACTCGGCGGCTACACCAGCAGCTTCAACGGCGCCGAGAGCCCCCTCGGCAGCGAGCTTCTGATCTCAAAAATAGAAACGAGAATAGAAACAATCCCAGGAGGTTGGTAAGCACGACATCACAAGCGATCAGTCAAAAAAAAATAACAGAAACATTAAACAAGAAATGAGAATAGAAAATAGCATGTCAATGCAAATTTATTAGAATGAAATCCTCCAAAGGGGTCCATCGGCACACAGGCCAGAAACATCTCTCCATCCTCAACGCCAACAACCAACAAGTCTCACGGAAAGATCCTAGCTCAGATCTTTTCATTGTACCCGTCATAGGTACGCCCACAGGGACTTTCCAAAAGTCCCCCAGCTTCACATACTCCATCCTGCCCCGCTAAATAGTTTTGTATAGTTATTTGCAAAACTCACACATTTGAATCACAGTTCAAAATCATTTTACACAAATTCTATTTTTATAGTGATATGTGTGAGGTAAAATAAATGCGACTAAGCATGGCTAAGCATAAAGTAAAATAATCATTCTAAAGCAATCTTAGGGCTCATAATATGTGAAACGATAAATAAGAACGGCTTGAGAATGTTGCTTAGCATATTTTAAAATAGTTGACATGTAAATTAGGGTTGCAAACAAAACATGAAGTTCAAAATGCTAGGTACAAAAGTGATCAAAGAACACTGCTTGCTTGGCAGCTCCAGATCGTAGTCGAGATTCGTGTCGACGAACCGAGCGGGCTCGCGGTACTCTTTGTTGGGATCACCAGCTAAACACAACACGAACAGGGGTGAGACTAGGTACACGATAATTTAAATTCGAAGAACTAAATCCAAATTTAAATTACTAAGCTAAACGTGCTCAAAATGTTCCCCGAAAAATTCTACACGACGTTCCCGATGAGGCGAATTTAACAGAACAATTTTAGAAATCTTTGGAGACCAAAGGAAGTTCCCCAAAAATCCCTGAAGATTTAGACTACAAGAAACTAGACTAACTGCAGATTAATTAGCCTAAAGGAAGACACGGGACGCTCTGCTCTTCCATTTAACTGTCCTCACTAGCAACCAACTCCATGATCTACCGAAGAGGAAAATCACGAGAGGGAGATTCTGATAGCTCACCACAGTAGAGGCGCAGTGGATCGAGGGCGGTTGATGGAGACAGTGCGTTGGATCGAAGTCGGGATTAGGCGACGGGGATCGAAAACGGTGCGCTGGATAGGGAGCGAAGACGGCGCGCGGACGCGAGACGGTTCCAGGTGACAACGGCAACGGGGTTGACAGATCGGCGACATGCGATGGAGACCAAAGCGACGAGCGCGGATCGGGACGGGGCGCGATGATGGTGCGGAGGATCGGGACGGCAACGGGGCTAGCGCTGGGCGACGCGGGACAGAATCGACGCACGGGATGGAGCGGTGGACCAGGGCAAAGATGTGTAGTCCAACACGGATCGACGGGCGACGTGGCGGTGCAGTGAGGGATCGGCGACGCGGAACGGTTGGAGCAGTGTGACCTCCCATCGCCCGATCTCTTCTGCCGCTCTGACTTGGGAAGGGGGAAAAATGAGGGGAAGAGAGAGGGGTTGGTGGGAAGGGATAAGATGGAGGGGGTATTTCTAGGGGAGATTAATTAAGGAGGTTTGGAAATTAATTAAAGGCTGTGGGAATTAATCTCGGCCCAACAAAAGCCCGCGGACCAAAATTATTTCGGCACCAGAAAATCAAAAGGAGAATTTCGAAATCGAATGAAATGAATTTGACAATTCCGAACTGTTACATGGAGCTTGATGTACTCCTTAGCGCGAGTGCCACGAAGCGCGATCCCGACACACCCGACGCTCCGCCTCCCATCATCGTCCTGCTGCGGCATGACGTGAAAGAAATACTGCCAAAGCTTGATGTGGGGGCGATGCCGAGATACGCCTCGCACAGCGTGGCGAAGGCGGAGATGTGCAGAAGATCGTTTGGGTTCAAGTGATGGGCACAGATGCCGTAGTAGAGGAGGAGCCCGCGGAAGAAGTCCGAGCCGGGCAACGAAAGCTCGCACTCGGCGAAATCGGTGAAAATCACGACCTCGTCGGCGTTCGTCGACAGCAGCGAGAGGGCGCCCGTCGGGCGCCACTTGACGACGCTGAACGGCTGGAGCAGGCCACACTTGACAAGGTATTCAGGGACCTTCGAGAAGATGGTGGACCCCTTCCACCCGGAGGCCATGGCGACGACGGAGAAGATGAAGACGGCGGAAGCAGAGCGCGACTGTGGCAACGGCAACGGCGAGCTAGAGCGCAGGAGCAAGAAGATGGATGCAAGAGGAAGACGAAGGCGCAACGGGTGAACTGGGTTTCGAAACCCCTGTCGTGCCCCACTTTAAAGGCCAGGAGGGGGCAGTTTCCACGCCCCCCTCCATGACGTGACGGCGCATTGGATGCGTCATGATGGGTGCCCAAACCTGCAAGCACCCATGACTTCCGCGACTCGCCCATCGACGGATGGGCCCAAAGCTTTCCCTCGACGCCTCCGCCGGTTGAGGTGACGTCCGTACGCTTGCGCACGACTGTGGGCGTATTAACTGACTGACCAGAGCGTCTATTGGATGGGACGCACGCATGCGAATTGGCGTGTCCCAAGAACCGTTCGATTGGCCTGATCCAACCATCGGATCAGCTCGGCCGTTACACTTCCAAGATACGGTATCTACCGTCCACATGGACACCACAGAACCATTCGATCTTGGGAGTCGTTACCAGGATCTCTTGAGGGCGTCCAAGGGTCAGGACCCATGCACTCAGGCGACCGAGGGTCAGAGGCCATATCGTCCGAGTCGGCGTTCGCCAATCATGGGACTAAGCCAATCCATTTGGCGCAACCACAGCCGCCCGACTGGCTTGATCTAGGAATTCCTCTCTACAAACCCTACCAACAACAACAGTTGGTCCGGACCACCAACGGTCGGGAAAATGTTATAAAGACTCAACTCAGAAGATTAAACCCCCGACTGATCCCTTGGATCGCCTGCAGTATTCCTCTGCGACAATCGAAGGCTAAACCTACAATCGACCCTTCGGATCGCCTGGGGGCTGGGGGGCTACACCTTATGGGCGCGCTCGTGTGCCCTCGCAGGATCAGCTGTTGAAGGCCCACGACCAGACGAAGGATCAAACCCCCCAATCGACCCTTTGGATCGCCCGGAGGCTCGGAGGCTCCGCCCAACGGGCGCGCTACCATCAAGCATCAGCAACCGTCGAAGATCAGCCCCGCGTCGTCTCAACGAAGACTTGCAAATGGCACAGGACTTAGGGGCTACTATCAAGACTATGTACCCCGAGTACCTAAAGGCCCAGCATGAATACAAAAGCCCAGCCACGGATTACACCCCACGGCCCGATTCACAGCCCACGAAGGACTTCACCGCGTCACAAACCAGAGCGATAGCTTGACCCCCTAGGGTCAAGCTGCCTAAAGACACCGCTTGGTCCCCAACAACTGAACTCACCCGAGGATGCTAGCCCGACCACCCCAAGGTCGGGGTCGGACAACGACAAGGCTTCAACGGTCGTATCTGACAGGCACAAAGATTTTTGACAACGTACGAAAGAAGGTAAAGCTTTTCAGAAGACGGTAAAGCAACCAGACAAGGCGGTAAAGCAGTACAAAAAGAGGTAGTTCCGGAGGCAGGTAAAGCTGCCCGTCGGGCGGTAAAGCCAAACAATAAAGACACCTTTGTCCTCTGATGATGGACAGAAGGATGATCGAAGGACGCCGACCATCTGTTTCGACGCCAGCTAGCGCCAGAAGATCAACCTCGCAGAAGATAGCGACCCTACCCGTCAGGGAGCCGCCCAGCTCCATAGGCGAAGTCATGTAACCCAGGTCCAATTCCTAGATAAAGAGATACTAGGGGCATTAGTCGACAGGTCAAGTTCAGTTCTAGTTCTCATACACACACCACTCACAAGCGCTAGGGTTTTTCTCTGAGCAAGAGCCCTTCTACCATTGTAACCTTGTTACAAGCTAATATGATACACCCACTCTCTCTCTGTACGTAGGGTATTACACCTCAGAACCAGGTTAACCTTTGAGTCTTTCTTAAGCTAGACCACTTCAAATACGAAGAACACACCCAATCCCTCTTCGATTACATAAATTTTACTGTGCCGGTAGTCAAAACACCGACAAGTCTAAACTTAAAGTAAAATACGACTCTAAATCAAGTGAAAGAGGATGATATGTACATCGTACCTTCTCATGAAGACTTCCATAGTAATATTCCTGCGGGCAGAATTTGGATAGCTAAACAGCTCCAACTCGTAATGGCTGCAATGATTTCATACAAATTCTGATTTTGACATGCAAGTACTTGCAGGAAAACTTCTCACATCTACTTTCCAATAGATCCGGCTCCATATTTATACAACATCAAAGTCAGTACCAATCATCATTTTAATACACATTTTAATACAAAAAGTGTTGCATCATCTCAACTTGAGTTGTTGACCCGTGTAATAAAATGAGCTTATTAAAGATGCGTCCTATAGTGTGAGGACGACCCCAGCACCTTATAATTGTCCTTCATCTTATTTAAAGGCGCCAACCACCACGAAGAACACTTAGTTTTATTTTGTTATAGTTTAGCTTTTATGTAAATTTTTTGATCTTCAATTATATTCAATAACCACCTGAGCTTTTGAGAACCCCAAATTTGAGAAATTTTAAATCTGCAATCTTGTTTTTACTTATTCTTTGATTGATTTCAGAAATTAAACTTTGTGTTCAGATTGATCTTGCTATTCTGGTGAGATCAAAAATTATTCGAAGTTGATTCTACAATTGCTAAAACACACACGACTTATTCATTTGTAATTAGATCCTGAAGATCGACTGCATAAAATCGATAGTTATCACCTCACCGAATAATTAGACACTCAAATACTATTAAGATGACTGTAGGAAGTATATAGTTTTTGTTGTATAAAAGCTGATAAATGTTTCTAATCTCATCGCACAAGAGAAGAATATGACACCCTGGTGGCACGATGACCTCATCCCAACTAAAGAGAGCAATGTTGATGTCAATCCGTACTTCTCAGCATTAGAATTAAAGCAATGTTGATGACAATCCTTACTTCTCGGCATCAGAAATAGGAGTGGGACACATTCATGTCACAAATGACAACAAGCACCCACCAGCCAACCCGAAATATGTAGATCCATTTCTATCGGGCCGCACACATCGTATCACAAAGCAAAAGGATACACGATCAGAGGTGCTTCCAAGCAATGAACCAAGCAGTTAGGTGTTGACTCGCCTTCTTACAGTGTCAATTACAAATTCGATGACGCATTATGCTTAAATTATTTGCTTCTCATGAAAAGAAATTTAATAATAAATTTTGTTGAACTTAATTAATATTTTTTCCTCCATTCATTCTTCAGCTATGAAGCTGATTTTTTTAAGATTTAAAACGCTGTGTGGGAACCAAAAGGCGGGAATGTAATTCCATATTCTAAAAAATTTACAGTTTTCAGGTCCATGATCAGGAAAGCGCACCACCCGCCTTTTGCTTCTCTGCTGCTACAGTAACTTACACCTTAACAAAGCACACCTAATACTTATACTGGCGAACTTAGATCAGGCAACTAGTACCAGGGCAAAGCACCATCTACAAACTGG
Source organism: Zoysia matrella (assembly GCA_001602295.1). Classification (NCBI taxonomy): domain Eukaryota; kingdom Viridiplantae; phylum Streptophyta; class Magnoliopsida; order Poales; family Poaceae; genus Zoysia; species Zoysia matrella. Next base: position 379,645 of record BCLG01000002.1, on the reverse strand, counting down.
GTACAGCAGGCTTGCCCAACATATACGCAAAGAACCTACCACAAGTCTCTCGAATGTTCTACAGATTTATCACCTGAATAGATCTGATGAAGCAAAGGGTGCATGCTGTAAATTCAGTACCAATAATCATTGTTTCCGATGTTATAATCAGAGCAGGGTGTCCCAGCTGAAGTGGTACCTCACTTATTGACAACTCCGCAGTTCTCAGAATTGAGAGGTGAAGTGGGCGGGCCACCATGGAGCTCTTTCAAAGCCACTCCTTTTGCCATAGAACTAGACAGACTATCTTCAGACCTTGAGTTTAGGGCACCTGGATTCATCCTTTCAATCTCCTCCCTTGTGTAGATGAAGATCTTGTGGACCATGTTGCAAAATTCACTGTTAAAACATGAAAAACAGTTAAATCAAAATTATATGTGCATAATCACATTTTGGCCATGGAAAGGAAAGATGTATTCAAATATAGCAGGACTCACTTCCAGGGATCGTCACCAACCAGCATCATGTCATCATCATTGTCAGTGTACACGACCAACCAATTCTTGCTGGGACTGCTCAGCTCACCATCAAAGCCAAACATCTGATCCAGTTCAGCAATCAACTCATCATAACAAGTGAATTTTGTAAGATCAACTGATCTTCCTAGTGCACTTCCTTGCTTATGGACCTGAAATGGGAAGCTTGTCATATCCTGATATCAATATGCATATCGTTTGATAAATAAATAAAAAATGCCTCGGCCCCAGGGGTAAGACAGCCCCCACGGTTTTCTTTTTAAGAAGAAGCACCTGCAAGGAGCCGAGAAAATCCACGAACCTTGATCCCATCCTCAAAGAGCCGCCCCCTATGGTTCGGGTCTTAACTCATGCTTTGGGTCTAGCCCACACATGAGTGCCCGCTCACTACAGGTTGGTTGTAGTGAGCTCAGACCAAGTAAATGATATACAATGAGTGGATTTTTTTATTCCATAAATACTGCACACCAAGAATTGAACCCTGGTGGGTGGCCTCACAACTAGAGGTCTTAACCAACTGAGCTGCTGTTCCAGCAACTTTAAAATTCAATCTAACGCTCTTTTAATTGACATTTCGTTCAGTTCTACTTAAAGGTACTTGTGCATAATGTCAAGCAGTTCTAGAAATGTAATACATGTAACATTCTGGTAGCGGGGAAGACAGTAGGTTTCTGGATCTGAGGAACCTACGACAAACATAGATTCTAGACCCACACATGTTGCAGGGAAAAAAAAGCCTATACCTAAGCATCCCTGTAGTTTTACTTTAAAAACTCATTTAGAAGCAATGCTCCAGTAAGCATATAATGTATTTAGAGAAGTCTAAACCTTCTTGCAGCTTCGGATCGAACCACTGTGCACTTTCTTCTGAATATTTTGGTTAGTTTCTGGATAAGGTTGAGTATTCTCCATACCAGAATGATCAGGACCATTATACAGTTCAATTACATCATGTTGATTCCCTTCAACCGATGGAGATGTTTGGAGCTTTCCAACATTTGCGACACTTGCTGGGGATATCAGAGGATCAGATTTTGCTAAGACATCAAGAGAACGTCCAAAAAGTCTTAATGTAGGGCCTTTTGTTTTCTGAACATCATTATCAATAACCAAGGGTCGGGGCTTTATCCAAGTCAGGGATGAGTGATCTATATAGGATCTTGACTCAATATGGTCATACCAGCCAGAGTTTTGATCACATCCTTGTAGCGGAGCGAAAGACCCATTCCCACTAAAATTACCAATTCCAGTCCTATGAGGAAATGCAGTGTCAGGCATTGTTTGATAATTATGCTGATTCATTCCTATACCAGTATTATGAGGCATAAAAGTCCATGCACCAGGCAACATATTGTGGTGCGTTTCTTGGACTGAATATTGAGCATTGCTTGTGTCCCAGGACATTGCATGATTTCCAGAAATGTGACTAGAAAAGGAAAGCGGGTTATGTGCATCTTTCACTGGTTGAAATCCTGGTAACATCTGTTTGTAACCTTCAGGTTTTCTCGTCTGCATCCAACCCTTAAGCTTTGTATTGGTAGCAATAAAGTTCTTGCCTTGATCAATTCCCGAAGGCAACATGGCAAGATCCTGAACAACCTTTAAATCGCTGGTGTTCGCAAATCGACTTGTCGTAGGTGTAATTCGCTGATTGTGCAAGGCCTTAGGAATACTAGTTTGTTGAGACTCTGGTGCAGCTTTAGAAGCAACTACATGAAAAGATATGTGTGCATTAGAAATGACAGCTAAAACTATATAATGACAAGGTCAAAATCAAACCTTCTCTGTTTACAGCTGGCAAGTCTGATGACAAAGCATTGGCATATGGACGAGGCCTCTTGACTCTTGCAGCTGAGTGAGGGTTCACTGGAGGGGTAACAGCAGGTTCTATTTGCCAATGAGAGACTCTCTCAGGACGAGGAATAGAGGAAGCTTCGTCCCATCTCACCTGATTTTACAATAGCAGATTAGTGAAGTCTCGTGCAAACTTGTCTTACACTACAAATTTACATAGGGTAAATACCTTCAGGGAACGCCATTTTGAGTCAGCCCAGCCAGAAGGATCAGATGCACCTATTCCAACTATTGTGCCAGTGAATCTACAAATGAGAACAAAAGGTTTATCTCAAAAGAGGAATTTGAGTGATATGCCAATAAAACGAATATCCAAACAAAAAAGTCTATCTCCAAAGAGGACATTAGGAATGATATGTGAATCAACCAAATATCCATGGAACCAATATGCTTACTTTTGATCTGCTGCCTCTTCACCTTCAAATCTCATCTTGAATCTCATCCCTATTGAATAATTTTGTTTCAGGGATTCGTAGAAACGATCACGTGACACCACAAATTCAGCTGGACTTGTTCTGCAAGACAAGTGTTGTAGTTCAGTTCAATTTATATTCTCAAGTATAATGGAATTAAGGCGCTAATAGATTAAACTGCATTAGAGCTATTCATTAAAACAGAAAGTATGTGCCTCAGTTTATTATTCCCCACAAACCTTGGTTTGTAGTAGATAGTGAACATACTCCCAGTGTTCACTGCATGCCATGCTGTTGCAAGAACACCAAGATGCATGTTGTGGCTTGATACAACTGAAGAAAGAACAATAGTTTCATGCTTCAGTGCACGTCGAACTCCAACACGTAGCTCCCCATTCTCACCTCTGGCTCGTAGAATATAAGAAAACAAATATTCATAACGTAGGTAAACAAATGGGTTAAGAAATTCAACTTGACTATTTAACATGGCATATAACCACACCTGACAAATATAAAGGCATCCCCGGCAACAAGCCGCTTGGCACTAACAAAAACGCTCCAACCACTCTGAAGGAGGTGCCTTCTCGGCTGACCTATTGTCAAGTAACACGAATCTGACTTTAAGGATCCAACAAAATAAATCTAGCTAAGTTGCAATTAGAGTATCGACAACAAGGAAATCCGATTCCAAATGAGCTAACCATGCAAAGAAATAATCAATACAAAGTTACTGCTGTAAAGACATTTCAAAAATAAAAGGCAAATTCTATGGTAGACCCAAATGAACGTGAGCCATCCATTTACACGGATCTCGAGAAGAAAATGGCTCTTTTATCTCCTAGGAGGTAAAAGCACTAAAATAATTAATAATTGTTATAATATTTAAATTGGAAGTGAATCAACAAGTTATGGAAAGTTGCATGAGTTGTATATTAGATAAATGACTATTTTGGAAATAAACGCCATCATCGGCAAGAAAATTGCTCAATCGAAGAAAATTTGACCGGAGACATCGCATGAACTATTTTTTTTCCCTTCCAAAATTCGACGGTTCAGATTGATTTGGGGTTTTACCTCCTAGGAGGTGAACGAAGAGGAGATGGTCTATCTTAGTAGAACTCAAATAAAAGGGAAGTCTACTTGCTACCCCCAAACAATTCACATTTTTCATTTGACACCCCAAAACAAAATCAAGGCTTAATTGAATACCCTGAACTATTCCACCTTAGTCAATTTAAACCTGTTGAAGTTTGTCTTTTCCTGTCACCCTACTAGAAGATTAATTTCAATTTCAAATTTTGTAGGATACTATTAAACATTATACCCTATGTTGAAAAAACATTATTATAATATTTTTTATTAACTTCTGTGTCTCACTGCTTCAAATAATATCAAGTTGTCTTATGAAAATAACTTCAAAAATTTCATTGTTTGGTAATGCTAGGGTAGTAAGTCTTCTACGATACTACGAAATTTGGACCCATATACATTCTACAAAAAGACACAATAGCCACAGATCTATACAGGAGGGGATTGATGAAATTTGAATTTTCAATGTAGTAAAATGAGTCAAAATTGCCCATAAAAACTGAACAGAAATTTGTTTGGGTCAAATGAATTTGGTACAAATGTCTGCTTATAAACCTCTTTTCAGAGAACTATATGTGATTGTATTGTGACAGAAATTAATGTTAATTTTGGAGTAAATGGTCAACACAAAAGTAGCCTATACCATAATACAAGCAAGCAAGCAAGCATTAAGAGGGAACTCCTACAAGGTAATTTTACAGAATGAAGCAAAGAGCAAGATATGTTCTTGAATACATCCATAACAAGGACGATGAGTCATCACCTCGGAAGATGTGACGGAAGCGCCACTCAACCCCATGCAGGTCCCTAGCCACCAGCTCTTGATTCGGAGGACGTTGACTCATATCCTGATCAAGGAGCAACATCAAAGGCATCAATATCATCATACCAACAACAGGAAGTATCGAACAATAAAAGCTAGTAGTAGTGAGAAACAAGCATATGCGGAGGGTTCTGAATGCCTAACCAGTGGTGGGAGGCATTTATCTGCATCGCGGCGAAAGACTGAGAATCCACCATGAGTGGATGTATCAGAGGCAGTCAGCGTCTTGCAGAAGGCATAAATACGAATCCGGTCACTTGTAGTAGCTCGTGGTACATCAGACACGACCTCCTCCTCGCTCCCCTCTGTGGGAGAGGCATCCTCCTCTACCTTCTATTATAAAACACAAACATAATATATTTGTTAACCTGGGAAGCCAAATATATGCAGGAAGTACCGCTGCATATTACTCACCTTGTCAGGAAGCAGGGTGAGCTGGGCATACACCTCATCAGTATCTTGCTCAGCCTATAGAAGGGATAAAAGGTACACGGATCAGCATTCACATCCCGTATGAAATCAATAAAGAGCAAGAGGCTACTACTACCTTCAATTCAATGTTCATGACCTTGCAGGGGATCTTCCATGGCAAGTTGTAGAGCGGCGTGCCCGGCTGCTCGGCGACCTGGTCCGTTGAAGCCTCCACCTGAAACCACAACATAGCGAAAAACGAGCACAGGCCGCTCAAATCACAAAAGCATAGGAAGAAGAATCCCCAACAGAGGAATCACTGGAAATCCTCCAGGTAATCAGAATAAAAAATTCTACACTTCGGATAACGAATAAAATACTACATAAAGTACATCTATTCCTAATACCATTCGAGGCACTAAAGAAAGACCAAATCTCCAGCGTCAAGTGAAGTAACCGACAGCCTCCGGAACCTAGGAAACATAGGTTCCCAAACATCAGGCGAAACCTCGAATCTTGTCCCTCCTAAATCAGCGTTCTGCTCGGCCGAATCGGTAAGCGTGCTCGCATTGCCGCACCTCCCGCATCAGATCACAGTCCAGATGGACCGAGGTAGGAAAAAGGGGGAGAAAAATTCAAGGAAATTGATGATTCCGAAACAGGGATTTGTAAACCCACCACGAATCCAATTCGCGGACGACGAGGATTTGTAAACCCAAACCCATTTGCACAATCACGAAATTTCCCAAACCGACGAGGCGTACATCGAGTCCATCGACCGCCCAGATCCCGCGCCAAAACCTCTCCAAACCCCACCGTTCGCAGTGATCAAGCAAGCAGAACCCCGCGAAATTTGGCGACGATTCCAACACGCGCGCACGCGGCGACGCCGGCCAACGCAAAACCCCTCGAGAGAACAAAGCGGCAAAACAGAATCATCTCCCCATGAGCAAATATACAAAAATAAGATTCGTCCAGTACACCAGGCGCTGGCGCGCTCACTCACCTGCTCGATGTGGCCCTGAGGGAAGTAGTAAACCTTCTCTCCAAGCGGCGGCACGCTGGCGAGCGGCCCCGCGCAGGCCTTCCACAGCTCGACGAACAGCGCGTCGTTCCCGGCTCCGTCGGCCCCGCCGCTCCCACGACCAGCAGCACCTGCGCGCGGCCCCAACAAAAAAACCCAGGTTAAGACCAACCCGAACGCTCCCCCGGCACGCGCGAGACGCAACGCGCACCTCCACCTCCGTCGCCGGCCGCCATCGGATCTCACATGCAAGTCCCGTCACGCGGCCACGCGCCTGGCGCCGAGCTACCGAGCTGCTCCCTCCTCGCGCTGTGCGATCCAGGTGGGGGAGGCAGGCGGTTTAAGTAGCGGCAGGCCGCGGAGGGGCGACGGCGACGTCAGTTTGTGTGTCTCGACTCCTGCCTCTCTAATCTCCACCGCTTCCTCTGACTCTCTCCTCTCTTGCTATGCGCGGGTGAGGTGCGCGTCTGCGTGAGCCGGGTGCGGAGGGAGAGAGAGCGAAAGGGGGTGTCAGTGTCAGGTTCGACCGCCTCGCGTGGCCCACCGCGACCAAGCCGAGGCAGGAGGGGCGGACAGGGCGGTGCGCGCACGCAAAGCCCACCCCTCGGGCCGGGCTCGGCCCGGTTGGGCCCGTCTCTTCTCCGCAGGCAAGGGATCCTTGCATACTAGTATACAATTTTTATTAAACAAACAAATCCGACTCCTTCATTAACCTGGACGGCATCTAACTATTGTAATCGCCCCTACTTTGTTTTCTGCATTGGGAATGTCCGAACGTTGTCCATGCCACTGCTTTGTTTTCTGCATTGGGAATGTCCGAACGTGGCCATGGACAGGGATACCTGATAATTGAAAATTTTCCCGTACTCATACTACGGATATTTTTTTTAAGGTATCGGACATCTATTAAAAACACTACTATAATTATAATTAATTATTTTATATATATTTATGCTATATATTTATCATAAGTATTCAATTTATTGACACATAATAAATGAAACAAATATAAATTTGAATTAAATATAACATATTAAATAAAAAGTATAAAAATAATCTATGTGATACAATATTTTATATATTTATATCTAATAAAAATATGTATTTTTTATATGTTAGCTATATATCAGATTTTGGAGACAGGTAGATTCTTTTTGGGCCTATATCTATTAAATTCACAAGTAAAAAACTTCCTCATATCTAGAGTAATTACCTGTCGAGGGTTTCAGGTCGGTTGCCATCTTTAGGCTCGGTCCGGTCAGCGGAGGCGGGTGTGGCCACAATTAGCAAATGGTTGGTTCTATCTAAGTAGCTAGGGGCGATACCCAGGGACAGAGTGCCTGGGATCATCGAACGGTGTCGACTTCTCATTGGTGCATTGTTGTCAGAAAAACAAAGAAAACTTGGCATTGGTGCTTGGTGCCTTGTTGGGGCTGAGTTTTCCAAGCTGCACTTCCTTCTCATCGAACATGGACGTAATTACGGGAGGCCTGTTTTGTTATTACCGGAGGGAGTACTATATTGTTATTTCGGCGGATCGAGCGAGAGAGGCAGGCGGCGGTGACGGCACCGCGAGGGACAGAGCGCGCCGCGCACAAAGAGGCGAGAAAGCAAGAAATTAACCGCGCGCTACCCGCTGTCATCTGCAACGCACACGTCCGCCGCGCCACCGTCAGCGACAGGATCCGCTGCGGCCGCCCGCACACCGGGAACGGGCAGCCGGCGCCCCGCGCACGCGTCAACGTCTCGTGACTCGTGAGCCGCGGTTCGTACCGGGCATGAAGCTGGAGTGGCCGAGGGAATCCCGCTGAGGACGCGGGGCCCAGCAGCCTCCTGGCGCGAGCCACGTGACTCGTGGGGGATCGGGAAGTCAGGGACAGCGCGGGGCGCAGGGCACGTGGTGCTTGTCGCGCTGGGATGGGGAATGCGACGGGTGGCGTGTGTCCGGCACCCGCCCCGCGCGATCCTTTCTTACTGGAATACTTCTCGCGACACTGGTGAGATCGGATCAGCTACGCTGATATGTGGGACACAAGCTGCGGGACCAGTAAGATGGGTGGGTCCTCTATCGGTTTCGTTGGGAAAAGGGGATTGTCCTGGGCATAAGGTGGGGCCCTTCTTTTCCTATCCCGGTACTGTTAGAGGGCCGGCTTTTTTGTTTTCCGATAGAGTTCTGGCTTTTGGCTTTCAGTCTTCTGGGATGCGTAGGATGTTCTCAGCTCGGAAATCCAGAGATATTTTGGGCAATCGGCAATCGAATAGATATATATTTCGAAAATCTTTTCTTGACTTTTAAAATTATCACTGCTTCCTTCTTCAGCCTTTTAAATTTTAAACTTACTTTTAAAAACCAAAATTTAGATTTGGTTCATTTCTTTACCCTTCTATTATTTTAGAGTATTTACTGTGTTATGTGTTAAGTGAGAGATGAGACCACCATTTTCCTCTCATCTAAAATGAACTATGTATTTATATTAATCTATGCATACGTTATTAATCATGTGATCATTAATAATTGTGAAACTATGTTGAAGAGATCAAATTAATACAAATACAAATAAAATTTATGTTAGAAGATGATCCTTCACTTAACTCCGTTAATGCACTAAACTAATAAAAGGGTTAAGAGCCAAGTAGAAATTTTTTCATGGATATACTCCCTTCATCTCAGATTACGAGTCACTCTGAAGCTTTTTTTCTCTTATAAGTCATTATGTTTTTGATAAACTTTCTCTCTTTTCAATATTTCTCTATTTCTCTTTCCTCCTTATTTTCAGCATATCGTAACTTTTTCACACTTCTAAATGCCCACATCCTTCCCTAAAATAACTTATAAATTAAGATGAATGGAGTAATATACAATTTCTATCACTTTTATTTGTCATTCTACTAGTGTTTAAAATTTGTTCATAAATACTCCCTCCCTCCCAAAGTAACTGCCACCTTTTTTACTTTTAGAAATCATGTTTGAATATTTGTCTTAACCCAAAATTTTGTAAAAATATGGTTTATTTTGTTGTGACTTTATTATTAGAAATACTTCTAACTAGCAGCCTTGTTTATTTTTATATTTATATAATTTTTTAAAATAAGACGCATGGTAAAAACGTGACTTTCAAAAGTTAAAAAAAACATTTGTTTGGCATGGCAGCGCTACTTATCATTTCCACTTCGCAATACATATTTTTCTCATTCCAATACACTTTATCTATTTTCAATAGATCTTTCTTTCACTTTTCTAATACACTTGAAGAGTAGTAATTTGAATTTTATCCAAAATAAAAATAGAGGGCGTATGCCTTAAACATGGGGTGTGGGCTTTCGTGCACAAGAAAGGGAATTGAAGTGGTAATCTTTGCGGCTATATATTGCACGGGAGGGTCGTGCGGTTCGCTGTGATTGACACGACGAAATAATGTCAACTGATGGTGACGCTTGTCACAATATTGGCCGTGAGCCTTCTCCGATGTGACGACCAGCATAAGTTTAACAAACCCCATGAAGCGTGAATTTAGGATCACTTTGGAACGTGAGGATTTTTCTCAAAATCCTGCATTTTCTTCGTGGAGATGAATAGGTTTCCGTGAAAGTTTTATATAACCAAGTGGAGCTCAGATTGTGGATCCGTGTCTGCGTCGTCGGTTTACTTAACGACGAAGAGGAGGATATGCGACAGGACAGGTTCCCCTGAGCTAAGACCTGAAAAGAGTTTGTGTTGAGGTCGTCTATGATTTTTTTTCCCGAAAAAGAGAGGTCGTCTTTTTTTTGTGAAGCTACGACAGACGATACAAAGCGTGGATAGGAACATGATGTCTGTGGCGCTTGACATGTCACTGAAACACGCACCTTAGACTTGTGACGATGATGATCATGTTTCGACGAATATAAGAATCTTTTTTTGTGTCCCACCTGCTCTGCTCTGCTTGACTGCCGAGCACGGACAGAGCTCGCCTAAATTGGCAGTATGAGGGGCTCGTCTTTTCCCCGCGGGCAGCGGCGGCCGCGCTTGCAGCCAACAGACACCACGCTGCAACAGCAACACAACGACGAGCCGCACATGTTGCGACGATGCTGCGCGCGCGGTGCGGTCCGAGCAAAAAGAGAAATCGCTGGGACCAGGCCGTGGCCCCTCTCCAATTCGCGCTTGCCCGCGCGCGCGCGTGCCCTCGGATGGTGCCTCACTAGTAAAAGCAAAGCCCACCGATGCATTGGGTGGTGAGGCTGGTGCTCTGGCTCGTTTGCTCTCCTCACCTATATTATATCATGTTTAACTATTGATGTTGTTCAGTATCTAATATTATAAGTTCTTATATAAATAAGTTTAATGTTAAAACAAATTATATTAAAATATATAATATTTATCATATTTTTTAATAAAGCAAATAGTCAAAGATAATATTAAAAATCAATGATGATGACAATTTAGGAATAGAGAGAGCAATAAATTTGAACACTGTAATCAAGTTTATGACATGCTTGCATAAAAAAGACACTTGCAGTTAGACTAATTTATTCCTTAAAATTAGAGGTTCAAACCGGACTAACACAGACCTCGAATTTTAAGAAATAAATTATGAGAGATATGATATATCACAAACCAAGAAAAATCTTATTTTGCACATGACCGTATGCTATTCTAACTGTAAAATAGCTTTTCTTTTTTTCACGTCTCTTGTAATTTTGTTTCCCAAATTTCCAATATTACTGTTGACACTAAACACACCCCCCCCTTGCACGAGCCTCCGGTTGGGAGCCGAAGTCTCGGTATCCCGAATTTTAATTCACCGGAGTGTCGGGTACCTTATAGGAGCCTCTGTTGACACTCTTTCTAAAGTCGCGTTTTTAACTCGTCGGAGTCTCTGGTAACCAACCAGATTATCTGAGAATGTCGAGTTTTGATAGTTTTGAATGCATATCAGATCCGATTCGGTTCTGATTTGTTAGGATTTGTTCCTTCATAGGATAAGACTATCCACCTCTGTATAAAGAGGTCTAAAGCCAACTGAGAGAGTCCCCCCAATTGTCAAACAATATGTCTTTACTTTTTATCTTTTTACCCTAATCTCTTCCAAACCTTAGTTTATATTCTTCCTTCGTCTCGGTGGCCTTTGAAGGGGATCTAGCTGGCCTGCCGAGTCTATATCAACCCTAAAAAATTCTTGCTTCAATAAGGTTCCTCCCGAGTTCGAGTTTCCAGGTGCTGTTGATAATTTGGTTTTGCTGTTTCGATTCTTTGCACGCAGATATGCACGTGATGTGCTGATCCGAAACTTTTCAGCATTAACACACTTTTTGATGACTCCGCTGGGCAAGAAAGGTTCTGGTTATACAAACTGAATCATCTTTTTCACATCATGACTTCTGAGATCTCGCCAAAAAACATCGTGATGGCATCTTTTGAAGAGATCCCCAAGGATGTTCGAAAGGCATTCATGGAATGCAAGAAGGCACAAGAACTCCAAGAATTCATAGCATGCTTCACGAAGGATCGACAAGGCAACCCTAAGCAAATCAGAGATCCCATCTTACCATCTGTTAAATCGGAGGTAACCGCTAATACACACACATCTATCTCTGGTTCTGATATTGCCAATATGGTTGATTCTGCTGTTTATGTGAGTCTAAATAATAAATGTTATACTTTGACTAAAAATTTTTATGATGTGATTGCTACTCGCTTACAAGCAATTGATAATAAGGTTGATAGAAAGCTTTCTGGCAATACTCTTGATGCTTCCACTTCTAATGTTGAAAGATCTATTAATCCATCAAATTAGCAAAACACTAAGATCTCTGATGGGCAATCACCCAACCATACACAAAGCCGAACCATTATCGGCACCTCGGCTAATATGGGGGTGCAATTTACTAACGCTACAATCAAAAGTTCTATTAGCCAATGCCCATATAGCCAATGTAGTGAGCCAATTCCACCGTACCATAAGACTACTCATAATGATTCTTCTTTTGGTGGTTTATCTAACGCTAATAGTTCGTTGCATTATGCTCCAAATCTACGGCTGAACTATTCACGACAAAATACATATATCACACCATCACCAAAACTGACTTCAAATCGGCCAAGAACCGATAGGAAAAGCATGAAGGAATTTAAAGCAGAGATGATGGATATGTTTAAGACGACCTTTGACTTAGATGCTAAAAGTAAGAACCGATCATATCAAAAGCCCTATTTTGAACATTATGAGCATATTCAATTTCCACATGATTCAAAAGCCCTATTTTATGAGCATATTCAAATTCACAGGTGATGATAATAGATCTACTATGGAATACATAGGCCGGTTTATTATACAGCGTGGAGAGGCAAATTCTATTGATATTCTTAAGATAAGATTATTTTCTTTGTCTCATTCGGGTGCTGCATTTACTTGGTTTACTTCTTTGCCACCCAATTCTATTCATAATTGGTGTCAATTAGAGCAAAAGTTTCATGAATATTTCTTTACTAGTGAAACAAAATTGAAATTGTTGCATCTTACATCGGTTAAACAAAAGATCAATGAGATTCTCATTGTTTTTGATTATATTAGAAGATTTAGCGATACTAGAAACTAATGCTATAGTTTGACAATTTCTGATTGAGACTTGGCTAATCTAGCTTTTTTTTGGTTTGCTTGATTATCATACAGAAAAGCTAGAGGGTCAGGAATTTTTAGATGTTAGCCAAGTATTGCAGAAAGCTATGGCTAATGAAAATAGAGCTAAAGAGTTTAAACAAGTGCAAAAATCAAATAAAAAAGTCAATCGTCTTGTTTATTTGATTGGTTGCAAGTCTGACAAGATGGACGATGAGGATCATGATGTTTATGCTGCTGAATTTTCATGGCCATCTAAATCTAACTCTCACCCTTGTGATTCTCTCAAGCCGATTCATAAAAATTGGCAAGAAGAGATGAAGTTTACTTTTGATGTAGCTAAACGTGATAAAATATTTGATGAGTTGAATAAAAGATGCTACATCAAGATGTCACATATTGTTCCGCCGCTTGATGAGTTAAAATGGTGTGCTTATTGTAAGTGGTATCACTCTTCTCTCATGACACTAGTGATTGTAATGTATTCTGAAGACAAATTCAATCGACCATTAATAAAGGAGATTGTCTTTTAGTGAGATGCAAATAGGTAGACATTCTTTTCTGATTAACACCAGATCTACAAAATGTAATAGTGTTGGTTCGGCCTGAACAAGCCAATACAACTAAAGGTAAGAATGTGATCATCCATGAAACAAAGATAGGAAAATACAAATCCTTCAACAGAAGTGGTGTTAGAAAAGTCTTCGGATGGTAAAGAGTCTTTGAAAATCATTATTAAACCCTTTGGACTTGGGGGGCAAGTAAAAAAAATTCAGAAATCGAGTGATCTTGCTACCCAACAAAGGATGCTCAAACAAAAAGAATCCTGAGATGAGAAGATGAAAAATAAATGAGACAAAGATGAAAAACAGAAAGGTAATTTCAAACCTACCTTTGACTAACTTTTATCAAATATAAGAATCAAAATACCGTTTCGAAGAATCGGCCAGCAAAAGGTACTACAAGGCCACCTCTAGATAAGAAACGATCACATTCTCATTGATTAGATCGGTCAACAATATGGTTAGAATTGAAAGCATAGATGTGGTTATTAAGGAACCACCAAAAGAACCAATTATTACAAAAAATCGAATTAATTCAAAACACACTATAGATGCTAAAAGTTCTAAAGATAGTAGTTATTCTCCTGACAAATGTTTTCTGTTGAGGTGGTGTCCCTTTGTCCTAACTCGAACTCAAAAGAGGAGATTGCAAAGATTGCACAATCAAGAGAACAAAGATCAAGGGTCTAGCCAAATAATTGATCCGTCTCACAAAATAGTGTCTCCCCAATATCTTTCGTACATCAAAAAATAATGGAGACCTAAACAAGTAAGATTAGTTTTTCTAGTTAAACAATACTAGGAGTTTATGGCCTATCACCCTTAGAACAAAAAGCTGATGAGTTTCATCGCCCTTAGGCAATTTTGGGATATTTTTTGGTATGCTACCATTGTAAAAAAAAAAATAGGAGGAGGCATATATTGACACTAAAAAAAGCACCCACCGAAGCCTACGTTTGGAGCCAGAGTCTTTGGTACCCCCTTTCTAGAACCGAATTTTAATCCATCGGAGTGTCTGGTACATTATCAGAGTCTTCGATGACACCCTTTATGAAATCAGATTTTTAACCCGTCTGAGTCTCCAGTAACCAATCGGAGTATTTAGGAATGTCGATTTTTGGTAGTTTTGAACGCATATCAGATCCGATTTGGTTCCAGTTTGTTAGGATTGTTTCTCTCTGAGATAAGACCATCCCACCTCTATATAAAAAGGTCTAAGGCTGATTGAGAGAGCCCCTCTTTAATTATCAAACAATATGTCTTTACTTTTTATCCCTTTTACCTTATCTCTTCCAAACTCTAGTTTCTGTTCTTTCTTCGTTGTGGCGGCGTTTGAAGACGATCCAGTTGATCTGCCGAGCCTAGATCAACCCTAGTAAGGTTGATCTGATAGGGTCCCTCTCAAACTCGAGTTTTCAGGTGTTGATGTTAATCTGATTTTGCCGTTTCGATTCTTTGCACACAGATGTGTGCGTGGTGTGCTAATCCGGAACTTTTCAGTGTCAATAATTACTCTACGCGTTTATGTCCAGGATCATTGCACTATTCCATAATTTGTTTAGTACAAATACTACTAGTACAAGACTTACGAGCTACGTGGAAGCATCCGCAGAAACCTGGACGAGTGATTGCTCGTTGGCTGGGGAATGCTACGAATCGAGTATATGAACACCCATGGCAAGATAGTACTAGCAGTCTAGCGCTCCTGTGGCTGGGGAATGCTACGGAGTCTTTGATGGAGAAAGAACACTAGTAATACATCATTTTTTAATACATATTTTATGTTGTCTGGCTGACAACTGGGCACGCGGCTTATTACGGGAATCCTTGCTTATAGATGTCTAATTCAGTGACTTGTTTTCACCTGGTAATAATTTTTTGGTTTGAGATGACCGTATTCAAAAGGTGTTTGGTTGGACTTAGACTTGCTAAGGGGGTTCAAACCCACACTGCACCCATCCCAACCCAAATAAACTCAGCAAAAATTTTCAACCTCACCCAACCCACAAAAACTCAGCTTAAACATGCCCCAACCCAACTCATAAGTTTGATTAGCCCCATCCCAACCCCTAGTGCGGGTTGAACCCGTGGATTTGCCATGGGTTCCCACATGTGTTTGTTTGCTTGGGCAAGCTAGATCATTCTTAACTTTCATAAACTCCTTTTCCTCACTGTCTTTTGCCAGCACAAGTTTGTAATTCGAAAGTGCCGATTGAGGTTAGCTGCAAAAAAGAAGTGCTGATGGAAGTTGAAGAAACATGCTCCCCTCTAGAAACGTTGTTCCTCTAGCAGTAATTGAAATTTCATTGTAACGTTCAAATTATCAAAAGCTCACATAAAAATTTCCTGCAGATCAAACAAACTATCAGTCCCCCAGACACTCCGGCAACCACTGAGAACTTCTAATGCAGGAATTTTAAGCTAGATCTAGCAAATTTACTTGAACCAAAAGATAACACAGAAGTACAAGAGCAAGCAGGAACAAGCAAATGAAGCTAGAAAAAGCTACCCTAATAGATCCATGCCAAAATGTAAATAAAGCGGGGAATAGATCTCAAACTGGTAGAAAACAAGAAGCACACAAAGACATAAAGATTTATCCTGGAGTTCAGATCCACTAAGGATCCTACGTCTCCGTTGAGAGGTTCACAAAGAACTAGGTTGCACTCAACCCTTATTCTCTCTCAAAACGACCACCAAAGTGGAGATGAATGCTTCACTATCAAATCCCTTTCAAAAGGGCAATACAAACTTCTCGGGGCTTCACCACACGAGTTGAGAGCTCCCGAGCACGCCTAGTCGTCTAAGAGCTTGAAGCTCCAAGAGTAACAAACGCGAAATCAAGTTTCTACCTTCGCAAATGCTTGTTGGAATCAAAGGGATGCTCTCAAAGCCTTTGAAAGATTGCCCTCTCACTTCCCTTGCTCAAATCTAAGTAAGAAAGCCTTAGCAAGAGTATGAGAGAGTGTGAGAATGAGCTCAAGTGTGTTTAGGTCGAAAATGAGGGTTAGAGATTGTTTTGCCCGTTGGAGAGGAGTCTTTTATACTCCTCACTTCTAAAAGAGTCATTGGGGTGTCAAAACCATCGGAGTCTCTAGTCAAGGGCCGAACACTCTGGCACTGGAGACTCCGGCTCCAGGCTGAACACTCCTATAGGTATGAAGGAGGCAGAATTCAAACGTTGGAGTCTCCGGCCAGGGGCCGGACACTCCGGCAATGGGTGTACTAGACTCGGTGAAAAATACCCGGAGTCTCCGGTCTAAGGGCCGGACACTGGCAAAGGGTGTTTTGGAGTCCGGATCAAAATGCTCGGAGTCTCCGGCCTGGGGCCGGACACTCCGGCTAAGGGTGTACTGGAATCTAAGGAAAAGGCCTGGAGTCTCCGGCCATAAGCCAGACACTCCAGCAAGGGGTCCTCTGGACTCAAATAAAATGGGCCGAAGTCTCCGGCCTGAGGCCGGACACGCCGGCCAGGGGTGTTCTGGAAATGATGTTTTTAGGAGATTTTGAGCATTTGCTTCGGTTCTTTCACTTCATTTCCCGTCCCTCTTCAATAGGCTTTGCTGTAGGCACGCCTCATTTTTTCTCTTTTTGATTACCTGCAATTCTTCATAGAACTCAATAGAACGCGTTAGCTCTTTAATTACATTGTCATTTATCACCAAAATCCACAAGGGGCCTAGATGCACTAACAATCTCTCCCTTTTTGGTGATTGATGACAACACAATTAAATCTTCAAGAGAGAGATAAACATAAGGTTTTAGATGCTTTGACATAGTGAACTCCCCCTCAATGTGTGCATATAGAACAAGATATGACATGACAAGCCAAAATGCACATATTGCAAAGATAAAATTTGTGAGGGCTCCCCCTATATCAATGCATCCGTGGGGTGCAACTAGTGTGTGTGACAACAATATATATGTGTGATGCTCATGACAAGATATAGTCACACAAATGCAAAGCAAGAGAGTAAACAAGGACCAATACAACCATACATGATAATAATAAAAGTACAAGGACGTCTTAAGATTACAATTATTCAAATAGTCTTAACACAAGTCTCACACACACTCAAAATGGCTAACAAGGAAGATAAAAATAACTACTTCTCCCCTTTGGCATCACATCACGAAAAAGAAGAAAAAAAGTGAAGTGAAGCTCAATAGAAGTCATAATCTTCAATTTCAGCACTACCGTCGTCACCGCCATCATCCCCATCATCACCATCGTCACCATCATCATGTTCTTCTCCAGCAACCTCCTGTGCAAGATGATATGGAGCCCAAGGATCCGGCTCCGGCTCAAAAGGCGAAGGTGGAGAGTACTCACGAGGAGGAGTGAACTGAAGAGAGGCTTGAGCACCACGCCTTTGTACCTTGTCCTCAAGATAGGAGAAGCGCTCATGAGACCTCTGAAAGTGCTTCTTAGATTTTTTTGCTTGGGAGGAGCAAAGGTTGAAGATTGATCGAAGAGCTCTAGAGATCAAGGAGCTCTTCTTCCTAGAGGCTTGGGTCTTGCCAAAGCGAGACCTAGTGGAAGTGGAGGGTCCTCCAATGGGAGAGTCAGCTCGAAAAGAAGGAACAGCTGCAATCTTGATGGGGTGGACTCTGTTGGGACTGTGGACTTTGTCATGAGAGAGCCCAGTGCCACAAGTCCGCTCAATTAGTATCATGATATAAGGAGCATATCCACAACTCTTCGTGGAAGAGATGGAGTTCTCGATGATGGATGAGTAGATGAACATGAACACACTAAATCCCCTTTCTTTGTTCGGGTGGTCTTGAATATACGAGAGCAAACTCTTCGTGTTATGCAAAACACGGGTAGCATCACCACTTTTGGGATCTAGTGTGTGACAGAAAGAGCTGTGAAGATCATATAAGCCATACCATGAACCATTCCATAGATTGGAGGCCAAAGTCACAGTCATACATGAAAGTGATTTCCTCATTGTTCAATTTCCTTCCACCATGAATGTTCTCCTTGGCAAGATCTTCATCATCAAAACCAAGAATGGAAGCAAAGAACAGGCGAGATGCATGAAAACAGTTGCCTTCAAGGCTCCAATACAGCACCTCATCCTCGCCACTGTGATCAATCCAAAGTGTGGAATAGAATTGAGCAATGAGCTCCTCATTCCATCCATACTTGAAGCCCATGATCTCCTTAACATTCCTGGCTTCACACATTCTGATCACCTCGTCAAACACTGGATCCTTCTTCTTCTCCATGTAATCCCAGTTAATCCATTTCATCGGGGTGGTCCTGTTCTTCTTCTTGTCAAAGATGACGGATCTATACCAATCAAGGTGAAACATGTTATGGAACCAGTGATCCGCGATGCCATCCTCAGTCTCATACAAGTAGGGGTCCTCAAGTCTCTTGGTCATCAAATCACGTTTACCCCGCTTGTAGTCTACCATCATTCTGGGGGTGACAGTTAGAGGCTACTCCACCTTGGGATAATGCACTCGGTAGACAACATTACACTTGAGAGGACGTGTACCCTTGTGCTGCCCCGCTGACTTCGCTGGATCAGTTGGCCCGCCCATAAGCCCTTTTCCTTTTCCTTTAAGTTTTCCTTTTCCTTTGGTTTTTGGGTGAGCGGTCTTCTTTGAGACAGGCCGAGAGTAACCACCCTCTTGAGAATCTTGAATCACAATGCCGCTAGAAGAACGGCTGGGCGGCCTCTTCCTCTTGACCAACGGACTTCGCTCTGGGACAATCTCCTCTTCACTAGAGGGGCTATTTCCTTGAGTATTCTTGGTATGGGCCATCTGCCAAAGAAATGAATTACAAGCAGTGAGGAACCCAAATGATGTGAAGAAGAAGCTAAAAGAAGTTTTGAATTGGACTTGAAAAGATGGAACAGAACAGGAAGGGTCAGAGTGTCCGGCTAGGAGCCGGGGAGCCGGACACTCCAGCCAGATCGAATTCTATTTGCATCGACGCCAAAAACTTGGGGGATCATGGAATGTCTTTTGGTGGTGGTTCTAGGTGTTCATACACACAACTTTGTCAAAGAGTTGTCGTCCAAAACTTCCTAAAAAAGTAGACCGGGCTAAAACAAGTTTGAATGAAGATTTTGGTGGATCAACAGTTTACAAATCACTAGCATTGCCCTAGAAACATGTGGTAGCAAGATTGGAAGCATTGGAACAACCTAAAACCTTATAGGGAAAGAGATCGGGCAAAATCAGATTACCTTCAAAAACTTGAGAAAAAAGACCGGATGAAGATCGGAGACTCCGAAGAAGGATTGGGGAAGTGATTTCCCGTAGAAATCCCATTCCAAAGTCTAAAAGCTTTTATACCCGAGGACCCCGGAGACTCCGGCCACAGGACGGAGACTCCGACGCCGAAGATTCCGGCAAGTGGTCGGAGACTCCGACAGGGGGGTCTTCTGGAATGAAGAATCAGACTAGTATTTGAAGCAGATTTTGATGGCGGAAAGATGATAGATAGAGTGTGAGACTTATAGTATGGTCTTAACTAATGGTGATTAGCCAACAATCAACATTTCAATAATAATAATCACCATAGTCAAGTATGTATGCCAAAAAGTGGCAAGAACGAATAAAATAGTTTTGAAAATCACTCAATGTTTTTATAAATCTTTTGTTTTTTAATCAAAGAGAATACAACAAGCAGATGTGCATTACTTCAAGCCACATTTCGAGAATCAATGATATTAAGCTCACTCCTAAGTTCACAAAACCGCTTCTCATCTACAGGCTTGGTGAAAATTTCGGCCAATTGGTTTTTATTAGGTACAGGAAATATCTCTATATCCCCTTTTAGTGAATGATCTCTCAAAAAATAGTGTCGGATATCTATGTTGATACGTCACGGGGTTCGATCTTCACGACGTAGGATGATCACTAGATAACTAGCTTCAAAGAAGCCAAAATAACTTGCTGCAAGCAGCGATAACTAGTGCAACCTGACAAATAAAACTCGAAGCCAACCACTGTCTTTAACCAGCAACCTGAATCGAGGATTTGCCCAACAACACTCCCAAGGAACCAACCAACACAGCCTACAATCAATCGAGAAAACCTCGAAGGGAGCAAGAGCACCAATTGGGAGAAGATGAAGCCGCCGCTACTGTAATCCTGTGAAGGAAATCACAAGAGCAAAGGGGTAGAGATCAACTCTCAAAGGTTTGTTAGCGCACAGTTAAACAAAGGGGTTCTATATTTTGTTTATCAAAAGTCTCTTATTGCTATGAGGCAATGGGGTATTTATACTTAGGAACAGTCCTCCTAGATAGGTGTAAACAAGAAATAAAAAAGATAAGATAGACTGTGAAAGGGCCTCCACGAAATGGCTCTGAGTTGTTCCCGCATGGCTGTTGGTCTTCTACGCAGTCTTCGGTGTTTTGTCAATAACTCCAGCTTGGAAAGTCCAAAAGGTGTGCCGTCAGTTGCGTTGGAAAGTTAACTTGATAAGCTTTCACACCATGTGCAGCATGAACCACGAAATAATGTAGAATGGTACAGTTTTGCATGGGAAGTTGAACGTCTGGCAGACTACTGACCTTCTGACCAGTCTTCACTAAAACTGGTTGGCTCTCACAATGGAAATTCCAAACAGCTCAGCTCCGGAGGCATTGAAAACTAGACTTAATAAGCTTTCCAAAATGTCCTCATGGACCTCCATAGCCTTTGAAAATCAAGAGTTATGGTATTTTCTTTCGAACTGTTCTACTGGACTGGTCTGGTTCGAGTGTGGTCTTTCTCTGTAGTCATCTCTTTGTATGTTCCTATCATCCTTCTTGGTAAACCTAAGCAATAGCAATGTACATGACTTAGGTAGTATATAATTCTCATTAATGTTAAAATGATTCTCACAAAGTAGCGCGTTCACCTCTTGTTGTAGCTTCTTTGCTCGACTATGTGTAAATCGGTCCATTAATGACTTGGACTGGTGTCGATGTAGGTGAGACTTGAGTTCGTGTAGCTTGATTTGGAGGTTGTAACATCTTGCTTGATAGCGTAGTCATATCGTCCTCCCCCCTTGAAAAGGAGTCGTCCTCGACTCTGACGTGTCTTCACTTGTGAATGGTAAGAGGTTAGCAATATTGAAGGTGTTGCTCACGCCATAACTTGCTGGAAGATCTATCTTGTATGCATTATCATTGATCTTCTTGAGAACATGAAATGGACCATCTCCTCGTGGCAACAATTTTGATTTGCGCTGATGGGGAAAGTGATCCTTGCGCAAGTGTATCCACATCAAGTCCCTGGGCTCGAGTAACACTTCCTTCCTATGCTTGTTCATACTTGCAGCCTTGCGTTTTGCCTTGAGTTCAATTACTTCCTTGGTCTTCTCATGTATCTTCTTTACATATGCAGCATGCTTGGAAGCTTCCATGTTGGTCCTCTCCTGCAATGGAAGGAGCAAGCAAACTCCACATGTGGCAAGCATTCCTCCCAAATCTTCAAGTTCTTTTTCACCATTGTTCGCATCAACATTGATAATGTTCGATTCACCACTTCAGTTTGTCCATCGGTTTGAGGGTGACAAGTGGTGGAGAATAGGAGCTTGGTTCCATATTTGGCCTATAATGTTTTCCAAAAATAGCTCACGAACTTGACATCTCGATTGGACACAAATTGTCCTGGGCATCCCATGTAGCCTCACAATTTCTCTAAAAAATAAATTAGCAATATGTGAAGCGTCTTGGTCTTGTTGCAAGGGATAAAATGAGCCATCTTTGAAAATCTATCAACCACAACAAAAATAGAATCCTTTTCTTTTTGAGTTCTAGGTAATCCCAAAATAAAGTCTATGCTTATGTCTTCCCAAGGGATATTGGAAACAGGTAAAGGAGTGTATAAGCCATGAGGGTTTAGTTTTGACTTAGCTTTGTGACAGGTGACGCATCGCTCCACAAATCAGATGACATCTCTCCTCATCTTGGGCCAATAGAAATGATCACCTAGCAGTTTATAAGTTTTCTTTTGTCCAAAATGACTAGTTAGCCCACCTCCATGTGATTTCTGTAACAAAAGCAATCTAACCGAAGAATTTGAAACACAAAGCTTGTTAGCTCTAAACATAAATCCATCATGTATGTGATATTTTTCTCAACCTTTTCCATCTTTACAATGATTACATGGTTCTGAAAATTCAGGATCATTATTATACATACCTTTCAAATTTTGAAGACCCAAAACCTTTACCTCGAGTTGGTTCAACAACACACTCTTTCAAGACAAAGCATCGGCAACAACATTGTCCTTACCTTTCTTATATTTCACAATGTATGGAAATGTTTCGATGAACTCAACCCATTTGGCATGGCGACGGTTCAGCTTAGCTTGACCTTTCAAGTACTTCAAAGCTTCATGATCGAAATGGATAACAAACTCTTTTGGCCATAAATAGTGCTGCTAGGTTTCAAGCACACGCACCAAAGCATACAATTCTTTGTCATACACAGAATAATTCAATTGAGCACCTCCCAGTTTTTCACTAAAATATGCTACTGGTTTTTCTTGTTGCATTAAAACTCCTCCTATCCCAATTCCACTAGCATCACATTCTACTTCAAAAGTTTTAGTGAAATCAGAAAGAACAAGTACGGGTGCTTCAATCAAATGTTTCTTAATTCTTGAAAAGTATTTTCCTGTGAGTTTCCCCACTTAAAATCAACCCACTTCTTGGTCAATTCGTTCAAAGGAGCAGCAGTGGTACTGAAATCTCTCACAAACCTTCTATAAAAACCAACAAGGCCATGAAAACTTCTTACTTGACTTACATTCGTTAGAGCTGGCCAATACTTGATGGCTTTCACCTTGGTTTCATCCACTTTGATTCCTTTTCCAGAAACAACAAAACCAAGAAACACAATGTGGTCTGTACAAAAACTGAACTTCTCAAGATTAGCAAATAATTTCTCCTTTCGAAGCTCATCCAAAACTTGACAAATGTGATTCACATGCTCATCAAAAGACTTGCTGTAAATTAAGATATCATCAAAGTAGACAACAACAAATTTTCCAATGAAAGTTCTCAAGATATAGTTCATTAATCTCATGAAAGTACGAGGAGCATTAGTCAAAGCAAATGGCATAACTAACCATTCATACAACCCAAATATTGTTTTAAAATGCAGTTTTCCATTCATCCCCCGTTTTCATTCTTATTTGATGGTAACCACTTTTCAAATCAATTTTAGTAAAAATTATAGAACCACTCAATTCATCAAGCATGTCATCTAACCATGGAATAGGATGATGATAGCGAACAGTGATATTGTTTATAGCTCTACAGTCAACACACATCCTCCAAGAACCATCTTTCTTAGGTACTAAGATCACAGGAACAGCACAAGGACTTAAGCTTTCACGAACAAAACCTTTGTCAAGTTCTTATACTTGCCTTTGTATCTCCTTGGTTTCTTCTGGATTGGTTCGGTAGGGTGGACGGTTAGGTAGTGCAGCCCCTGGAATGAGATCAATTTGATGCTCAATCCCACGAATTGGAGGTAGTCCGGCTGGTGTTTCTTTTGGAAAAACATCTTCGTAGTCCTGTAAAATATGAGACACAACACTAGGAAGAGAGGTGATATCGTTAGGTGAAATTAAAATGTCTTTGCTCACAAGTACAAAGAGCACTTGATCTGAGTTCTTCCTCACTTCTCTCAGTTCAGATTTTGTGGCTAGCATAACTAGATGCTCTCCCTCTCCTCTTTTTTTTCTCTCAAATTTGGCTTGTGGCTCTCACTCACCGAGTTGTGGATGGCACTCATTTTCTTTTGCTCTGCTCCTCCTGTAATCATTGGACCAATTTAAGATTTCTTTTGTAAGTGCTCAGCCATGATTTGTTGAGGTGTCATAGGCTTGAGTACAAACTTCTTCCCTTTCAAATTTAGTGTGTACTGATTTGTTCTCCCACAATGCTGAGTATATCGATCATATTGCCAAGGTCTTCCAAGTAACATGTGACACACAGACATAGGTGCCACATCGCACTCAACGGTGTCAACATATTCACCAATCTTGAATGGAACTTTCACCTTATATCGAATCTTAATATCTCTCGAATCATTCAGCCATTGAAAATGATATGGATGAGGATGTCGCTGTAGTTTCAAACCAAGCTTGTCAACCATCTCACGACTAGCAAGATTATGGTAGCTCCCGCCATCAATGATCACCTTCACCACTTTATCTTGCACCGTGGCTCTGGATTGAAAAAGATTATGTCCCTGCCCAATTTCAGCTTCTTTCATCTGAACACTCAAGATTTGAGCCACTACAAGAGCAGCACCGTGCTCAAATTCACATCCAGTATGTTTCTCATCTTCATGGGCTTCATCAACATACTCTTCCTCAACTTTCTCTTCACTAGCTGAATCATATTCTCCATTGTCATTCACAATGATCACACGATTATTTGGACACTCCTTGATTACATGCCCACGACCTCCACATTTGAAGCATTGAATTCCACTCCTTTTGGATGTAGAACCCACTGAAGTAGAGGTGGATGCTGCTGGTTTAGAACTCATGCTTGGGGCAGCAGTGTTCTTCCCACTATAAACACCTTGAACATTAGAACGGAGGCCTCCACTTGAGCTCTTTGCCATTGAGAGTGCAGCAGAAAACTGAGATTGACTTGCTTCCTCTAGACGCAGTACTCGTACCACATGACAAGGGCTTACTACTCTTGGCATCTTGCTGTAGTTGGCGTTCAGCTTTGGTTGCTAGATGTACCAAATCAATAAGATGATGGTACGGCTGAAACTCAACAATGCGCTGGATATTGCGATGTAACCCAGCCATAAAACGTGCAATAGTTTGCTCTTCATCTTCATACACATTGGCTCTAATCATAGCCTTCTCCATCTCCTTATGATACTCCTCAACAGAGAAACTTCCTTGCTTCAAATTCTGCAGTTTATCGAAAAGATCACGATGATAGTGCTTCGGTACAAAACGAGTTCTCATTTCTCTCTTCGTTTCTTCCCAAGTGGCAATAGGATTTTCTCCATCTTCTTCACGGTCAAGGAGAAGTTTATCCCACCATATTAGAGCATATCCTTCAAACTCCAGAGATGCCATTGCCAACTTCTTCTCCTCTGCATAATTATGCAAGCGAAAGATCTTGTCCACCTTCAACTCCCAAGTGAAATAAGCTTCAAGATCAGACCCTCTATCAAATTTTGGCATGGTAAACTTCAGTTTTCCAAACCTCTCCTCATGGTTGCATCTTCTACGATGTCGGCGACCAAAATGATATTGAGAATGATTATCATCATCCTTATCTTCAGATTCATCATTGTCATCATTTCTTCGACCTCGAGCTCTTCCTCTACCATGTGCAGCACTTTGGTTCCTCCTTTCTTTTCTCTTGCTCTTCTAGCAGCAACTCTACCATCACTATCTCCTCCATCTTCACCATGGTAGCTTGCACCGTCATGAGGTTGGAGACGTCCTCTGATTTCAGTCATAAAAGCCTGAAGATCTTGTGTCAACCGATCTTGCTTATCTTCCAAGCTTTGCTTCAGTTCATTGAATTGTGCCATAGTAACACAATCTTATATCTCCACTCCACCCATCTTCCTATAAGGTTAGCTAAATACGAACAATAGGTATTTGTGGAATATAAAAATTTGGTGGCTCTCACAACTCACCTCTCTTACCAACCGAAGCTCTTATAAATTCCTTGCTGCGGATTATAGAGAAACAAATGTGTGGTGGTAATAAAAAAGTGATGGAGAGGCGAATACAAGACCAAAGTACCGATTACGATGGATTTTTATGTGGACCGTGGTGGGGAGTGATACATAAAGAATGCAATCTGAATTCTAGTTGTTGTAAAGTTAAATTACAATCCAAACTAGAAGTTCCCTGCCTAGTGTTGATCACAAGATATGAGAGATATAAATCAATCACACACACACGCAAAGAAATTTTAGAGTTGATGCAAACAAGGAGTATGATCAGGATGCAAGTGTTGCGATCAGACCCAAACAAAATTTTGCACCAAACACAAATAGCAAACTGGTTGCTCAACTTGGCGTGACAAACTTTCAGCACTTGTGCACTTTAACAAACTGATCTTCAACCTTTCTTTCTCAATTTTTCTCAACTCTCTTTTTTTTTACACTTTTCTTTCTTCTTTTTTTTTGACACACTTTTTTTTTTAGAACTTAACACAACGACCAGAGATAACACTAGCACACTTATGATAGAAGAAAAAAAAACACAACCAGTAGCTATAGTTTGATAGGATCAAAGTTAACGCGAAGGATGATATAGGCTATAGATTTTTTTTTGTGTGTGGAGATTTTCAGATATATAAAAGAGCCTCAAAGGACATGCAAAGGAAAATGATCAGCAAATAAAACAAAGACTCTTGGACTGAAACTTAACAGAACTCACTGAAATAACAGATTGAAACAAAGGGCTAAAGCAATTTTTTAGGCTTTTGGGTGGATAGGATGAAACACATGTATGTTGCTAAAGGTAAAGAATCCTACCGTGGTAACGAAAGATCTGATGCCAGATGATACGTCACAGGGTCCCGATCTTCACGACGTAGGATGATCACCAGATAACTAGCTTCAAAGAAGCCAAGATAACTTCCTGCAAGTAGCGATAACTAGTGCAACCTGACAAATAAAACTCGAAGCCAACCACCGTCTTTAACCGGCAACCTGAATCGAGGATTCGCTTGACCACACTCTCAAGGAACCAACCAACACAGCCTACAATTAATCAAAAAAACCTCGAAGGGAGCAGGAGCACCAATTGGGAGTGGATGAAGCTGCAGCAGCTGTAATCCCGCGAAGGAAATCACAAGAGAAAAAGGGTAGAGATCAACTCTCAAAGGTTTGTTAGCGCATAGCTGAACAAAGGGGTTCTGTATTTTGTTTATCAAAAGTCTCCTATTGCTATGAGGCAATGGGGTATTTATACTAGGAACAGTCCTTCTAGATAGGTGTAAACATGAAATGAAAAAGATAAGATAGACTATGTGAAAGGGTTTTCACGAAATGGCTCTGAGTTGTTCCCGCGTGGCTGTTGGTCTTCTGCTAAGTCTTCGGTGTTTTGTCAATAACTCCACCTTGGAAAGTCCAAAAGATGTTATGTCAGTTGCGTTGGAAAGTTAACTTGATAAGCTTTCACACTATGTGCATCATGCACCACGAAATAATGTACAATGGTACAGTTTTGCATGGGAAGTTGAACATCTAGCAGACTGTTGACCTTCTAACCAGTCTTCACTAAAACTGGTCGGCTCTCACAATGAAAATTCCAAACAGCTCAGCTCTGGTGGCATTGAAAACTAGACTTAATAAGCTTTCCAAAATGTCCTCATGGACCTCCATAGTATTTGGAAATCAAGAGTTATGTTATTTTCTTTCAAACTGTTCTGCTGGACTGGTCTGGTTTGAGTGTGTTCCTTCTCTGTAGTCCTCTCTTTGTATGTTCCTGTCATCTTTCTTGGTGAATCTAAGCAATAGCAATGTACACGACTTAGGCAGTATATAATTCTCATTAATGTTAAAATAATTCTCACAAAGTAGCGTGTTCACCTCTTGTAGCTTCTTTGCTCGACTACGTGTAATCGGTCCATTAATGACTTGGGCTGGTGTCGATGTAGGTGAGACTTGAGTTGATGTAGCTTGATTTGGAGGTTGTAACATCTTGCTTGATAGCGTGGTCATATCATATGTGCTTTGTGGGGTTATGATCACAAGGATTATTAGCAATTTTAAGGGCACTCTCATTGTCACATAAGAGAGGGACTTTGTTCTCAAAGTAACCAAAGTTCTTAAGAGTTTGCCTCATCCGTAGCAATTGGGCCCAACAGCTACCCGCAGCTATGTACTCGGCTTTGGCGATGGATAGGGCAACGCAGTTTTGTTTCTTGGAGGACCATGATATAGGGATCTTCTCAAAAATTGGCAAGTCCCCGATGTGCTCTTCCTATCCACTTTGCATCCGGCATAATCCGCATCGAAATATCCAATGAGATGAAAAGTGAAACCCTTTAGATATCAAAGCCCTACATTTAGCGTGTGAACTAAATATCTTAAGATTCTCTTAATAGCCCTTAAATGGCACTCCTTTGGAGTAGCTTAAAATTTTGCACACATACACACACTAAGCATGATATCGGGCCTAGAGGCACAAAGGTAAAGCAAATATCCAATTATGGAGCGATATACCGTTTGATTCACCGCTTTTCCACCAAAGTCAAGATAAAGATGGCCATTTATCCCTATGGGGGTCTTGATAGGTTCAGCATCTGCCATCCTGAACTTCTTGAGAATGTCATGGGTTGTCGAGCTAGTATGCCCCGCGTACTTACAGATCCGGCCTCTACGTAAAGGCCCACTTGAAAACTATGGCCCACAGCCCATCTACAGCCCACAAAGGATTTAGGCAAATAAAAAACGATAGCTTGGCCCTAGGGGTCGAGAAACCGGAGCCGACCGCTTCCAGCACATACACTGGAACAGCCAACACCATCCTGACCCCTGAAGGATGAGATTGGACAACGACAAAGACTGGCCACCCGCCCGAGGGCTAGACACTGCTCCAACGGCCACGTCTGGCAGGCACAGAGATTCCTGACGATGTACAGCAGTCCAAGACGGTGAAGCAGCCAGGCCAGGGCGGCAAAGCTTCTAGAAGCACGTAAAGTAATCCGACGGGAGGTTAAGTTTCCCTCCGAGCGGTAACCAAACGGTAAAGTAACTTTTGTTCCCCCGCGGTGGACAACAGGTCGAACGAAAGACGCAGACTGTTTTCTCCAAGCGCCAGCGGGCACCAGAAGACCATACCAACTGAAGACCGTGGCCCCACCCGTCAGGGGGTCATCCATTTCCGTAGGCGGCAAGCCACGCAACTTTTGTTCAGCCGAGTAACCATGGTCTGGTCGTGTAACGCTGGATCGACCCTATATAAAAGGGAGGCACCAGGGACGCTAGGATACGAGACAAGTCAAGTTAGCCAAGTTATATTCCGCTGTAACCACATCCACCCACGTGTGCTAGAGATCTTGGATCGAGCAAAGGCCCTTCCACATTGTACTTGTGTTCTTAAGTTTATACGATTTGATCTTTCTCGCCTCTAGACATAGGGTATTACACCTCTCGGCGACCCAAACCAGGTTAACCTTCAAGTCTTTCGTAGACTAAGCCATTCGAATACGAAGAGCGCACGAACTCTCTTTCCGATTACGTAAATTTTACTGTGCCGATGGTCAGAACATCGATAGTTAGCTCGCCAGGTAGAGGGTTTTTGTGGTGTGTTTTCGCTTCGCTTTTTGATGGCTTTGATTTTCGCTTTGATGAGAGAGTCCTCGATCTATCATTGTTCTTCGGGTGTTTTGCGGTTGCCATCACTTGTGATGGTCGATCATCGAACATCCCCACTTTTGCTGCTAGCCAGATTTTTCGCTTTGGAAGTCTGGATTTCGTTGCTGACAACGGCGGTGAGCTCCACCTTCAGACCCCGCGCAAGCGACGTTCGCCTCAGCGTCGTTCACCTCGTCGTCTACCTCATGATGTGTTGAGCCATGACCCGTCCCGTGAATGCTTCATGATATAGCCTAACAAGGCCGAGGAGGTCGATACCCCCGGCAAGGCTTTTGACGATGACCCTTCTTCACACCGTCATGCTCTTTTTGTCGTTGAAGATGCTCTCCGGTGCAAGCTTGCGATCGAGGGCGATACCTAGGGTAAGGGTGCCGCTGCGACGAGCGGTGGGGCCCGAGCCGGGGCCTGGTCCACTTATCAACAGATAATGGATGGTGCTACGCTTGCTTTTGACATGCCATACGAGAACCTGACGGCGGCGGCTTACGTCCTGTACGAGTCCGCCACGCCAACAACCCCATGTTCAAAGAAACCTACGATCATCTTGGTGTCTACCTCAATGGCGCGCTTCAACAACCTAAACCATCACTTTGATAGCACTCTAAGGCGCATAGCTCTCACCGACCGAGCGTCGACCGATGAAGTTTGACCTGCGACAGCCGTTGCGGTTGGACCGAGGCACGTGATCTCTACCCTCCAATTGGCAATGTTGGCCAGCGCCTCAGGGAGCACCGTGATGTTCACCACACCATCAACGCGCGGAAGCAAGCCAGAAGCAAGCGCTACGCTGAGTCTAGGCGAGAGCGATCTCCCGACCATCGCCGCCGTCGGCGTAGCTACGACCACATCCGGAGCTTCAGTCCTGATGAGGTCAGACCCCGAGCGTTTGGGTTCGACATCTGGAGAGCACCTTTTCCTCAGAGATTCTACGCTCTGACCAACATCGTCCAATACACTGGTGAGACCAACCCCACTCACTGGCTCGAGGATTATCGTCTTGCGTGCAGAGCCAGTGGCACCGACGACCTGTTCGCCATCTAGTACATGCCATCTTCCTGTCCGACTCGACCAGGGGGTGGCTAGAGCACCTTCCCAGAGACAGCATCCACGACTGGGCTGATCTCTGTCGCGCCTTCGTCGGCAACTTCCAGGGGACCTATACCTACCGGGATAACTCCTGGGATCTGAAGAACTACAAGCAAAACCCTGGCGAATCGCTCCGTGGCTACATCCAGCGCTTTTTGTGCAAGTGGAACGAGCTGCCCGACGTGAGCGATGTCGACGCCATCAATGCCTTCACCTGCGGCACAACATCCAAGGCGCTCGTCCACAAGTTGGAGTGTAAAAACCCTCGGACGACCCGCGCCCTTATCGACATCTCCACCACCTTCGCCACCGGGGAGGAGGCTGTCCAAGCCAACTTCGACTGGGATCGAATCAAGGACAAGGAGAAATCCAAAGTTGACTGCAAGAACGACAACTGCTCCGACCGATGCTCCAACCGCTGGGACAGTCGAGACGGGGGCGGCTCAAGCAGCAAGAAGCAGAAAAACCACTGGCACGACGAGGAGTTCGTGGGCGTCACTGAGCGGCCGCCCCGACCCCAAGCAAAGAAGCCGGTTCACCGCAACCAACCACTTCGAAAAGATGCTAGATAAGATTTGCACCGACCATGTGACCCCCGTCAAGCACACCTTGCGGGACTGCCACCTTATGCAAGCCTTCTACAGAGGTCACTTCCGACCCTACTCTCGTCAACCTCAAAATCCCGACCCTCCTGCGAAGGAGGCTAAGGGTAACGCCGACAATGCCTTCTCCGAGCCGGAGGACTGCCTTATGATCTTTGGCGAACTGGTGGCTTACGAGTCACGGCTCCACTAGAAGCAGACATGGCGGGAAGTCAACCTCACCGACCCTGCTGTGCCCACATACCTCAAGTGGTCGGAGGCCTCGATCACCTTCGACTGATCCAACCACGTCGACTACGTGCCTCAGCTGGAGCGCCTGCCCCTGGTGCTCGATCTGATCATCGGCACCACGCGTCTAACTAAGGTCTTCATGGACGGAGGCAGCGTCCTCAACATTCTCTACATCGTCACCTTTAAGGCCATGAAGCTCTCGGAGTCCGACCTCTGTCCAAGCAACGTTCCATTTCATAGCGTCATCCCTGGGGGTAGCGCGGTGCCCCTGGGTCAGATCAACTTGCCAGTCACCTTCGACAACCGTGACAACTTCAGGACGTAGAAGCTCATCTACGAAGTGGTCAACTTCTTCGGCGTCTACCATGCCATCCTTGGCCAGCCTGCCTACGCCAAGTTCATAGCCATCCCCAACTACATCTACCTCAAGCTCAAGATGCCGGTCCCCAAGGGGGCAATCAGCGTCACATCTCGCTTCAAACACGCCCTCGCCTACGAGTAGGAGAGCTATGAGCTGGCCGCCGCCTTCGCAGGGTCGGCTCAACTCGAAGAGATCCGCAAGTCCCAGGTGTTGGCTTCAACCCTCAACTCCAAACCTTCAACCTCAATGTCTTTCGAACCCGCCAACGACTCCAAGGAGATCGTCCTCGACCACGCCGACCCGACCAAGAAGGCTAGGATCGGGACAACGCTCTCCGACAAATAGGATTGCGCGCTCGTTGGCTTCATCATCAAGAATCGAGACGTCTTCGCTTGGGCACTGCCTGATATGTCGGGCATCCAGAGGGAGGTCACCGAGCACTCTCTAAACATCATCCTTGGCTCCCGATCGGTGAAGCAATGACTCCGACGCTTCGACGACGAGAAGCGCCGTGCCATTGGGGAGGAGATCGCCAAGCTGCTAGACGCTAAGCTCATCCAAGAGGTTTAACCACCTTAAGTGGCTAGCCAACCCTGTAATAGTTAAGAAGAAGAATGAGAAATGGAGAATGTGCGTTGACTACACGAGTCTTAACAAAGCATGCCCAAAAGATCCGTTTCTTTTGCCGCGCATAGATCAGGTGGTCTATTCCACCATCGGGTGCGAAACCCTAAGCTTTCATGATGCGTACTTTAGGTACCATCAGATATCCATGCATGGCTTCGACCAGCCGGCTACGTCCTTCATTACGCCGTTCGGCTCGTTCTGCTACGTCACCATGCCGTTTGGGCTCAAGAATGCTGGCGCCACGTATCAGCGCTGTATGCACAAATGCTTTCACGACCAACTAGGTTAGAACCTAGAAGTCTACGTCGACGACATCGTCATCAAGATCTGGTAAACGGCTGGCCTCATTGAAGACCTGGAGGAAACCTTTGCCAACCTCCGAAAGTTCCGCATCAAGCTCAACCCCAGGAAGTGCATCATTGGCGTCCCCTCCGGCAAGCTCCTCGGGTTTGTCATCTCCGAGTACGGCATCAAAGCCAATCCTGAGAAGATCGTCACCATCCGCAACCTCAGATCCATCAACAACGTCAAGGGTGTCTAGAAGGTCACTGGGTGCTTGGCAGCACTAAGCCATTTTATCTTCCGACTGGGTGAGAAGGCCATGCCTTTTTGCTGACTCATTCGGAAGTTCGACCGTTTCACCTGCACCGCCGAGGCGCAAGAAGCATTCGAGCAACTAAAGACTTTGTTATCTACATCGACCCCTAGTGAGCCACTGCTCCTCTACATTTCTGCAACTACAAAGGTCGTCAGTACTGTCCTCGTCGTCGAGCGATCGGAGGAGCCGCACCCTGAAGGTCCAGTGGCCCGTCTACTTCATTAGTGAGGTATTAGCCGACGCCAAGACTCGCTACACTCAGGTGGAGAAGCTACTCTATTCCATCCTCATCACTAGCCGAAAGCTTCGCCACTACTTCGACAACCACTCCATCTGGGTGGTGACAAGCTTCCCACTCGAAGAGATCATCAACGGCAAAGATGTGGTTGGGCGCATCGCTACATGGGCTATGGAGCTCATGGGCCATGACATCACCTTCGTGCCTCGGCAAGCCATCAAATCCCAAACTCTCTCCGACTTCATCGCCGAGTGAACCGAGGCACAAGAACCACTAGATCCTGCCTACCTCGAGCATTGGACTATGTTCTGCGACGGCTCTTGCAGGCTGAAGGGCTCGAGGGTTGGCGTCGTTCTCATCTCTCTCAAGGGAGACAAGTTCTGATACGTACAGCAGATCCACTTCCCTGCCTCCAACAACACTGTAAAATATAAAGCCTTGCTACATGGCCTCCGAATGGCCATCACCCTCGGTGTCCGACGGCTCTACGTCAAGGGTGACTCTGAGCTCGTCGTAAACCAAGTCATGAAGATATCAAGCTGCCGAGACCTCAAGATGGAGGTTTACTGCCTAGAAGTTCTCAAGCTCGAAGACAAGTTTGACGGCTCGAGCTCCATCACGTTCTACGCCGCAACAACGAAGCGGCCGACACCCTTGCCTCGATTGCCTCGGGGCAGGATCCGATCCCCGACGACGTCTTCCTCGAGGTCTTCTCCAAGCCAACGATTAAGTTCAAAGATGATGCCGCTGACCCCCACGTCGAGGCGGCAGTCAATGAGCAAGCTCTGACCCTTGAGGCGGAGATTATTGCCATCGTCTCCGAATGATCCCAGGACATCTACGCTTTTCTCCAGGACGGTACCCTTTCGACTGACACAACCGAGGCCCGACAGGTTTCGCGTCGGGCCAAGGCCTACGTCATCATCGATGATGAACTCTACAAGCCGGAGCCCCAGTGGCATTATCCAGCGTTGCATCTCTCAGGCGGAGGGTCTCCATCTCCTCGACGACATGCATTCAGGCATTTGCGGGCATCATGCCGCTCCAAGGACCTTGGTCAGGAAGGTTTTTCCGCCAAGGGTTCTACTAGCCCACGGCGATCTCCGATGGCGAGAAGCTCAATCCCTCCTGCAGAGGGTGCCAATACTACACCTGACAGACGCATCTGCCTGCTCAGGAACTTCAGACGATTCCGATCATATGGCCCTTTGCGATCTGGGGGCTCAACGTCCTCGGGCCTTTCCGGCCAGCACCAAAGGGCTTCACCCACCTCTTGGTTGCCATTGACAAGTTCACCAAGTGGATCGAGACCAAGCTGGTTTCCAGCATCAGTTTCGGTCGAGCCGTCGAGTTCATCCGCGACATCAATTGCAGATTTGGGGTCCTACACTCCATCATCACCGACAACGGTACATAGTTTACCGAGCATGTTTTTTAGAAATTCTGCGAGTACCACATCCGACTCGACTTCACTTGTGTGGCCCATCTGAGTACCAACAGTCAGGTTGAGCGCGCCAATGGGATGGTGCTCCAAGGATTGAAACCTCGGATCTACTCCGTCAGGGGGCAGCTAGGTGGTCCGTCAAGGAAGTCCCGTCCATGTTGTTGGGCCTACGAACTACCCCCAACAGAACTACGGGGTTCACCCCTTTCTTCATGACATTTGGAGTTGAAGTTGTGCTGTTGACCGACCTCGACTATGATTCCCCGAGAGTTCAAGCCTACGATGAAGAAAGATCTGAAGCGGCGCGACAAGATGCTCTAGACCAGCTGGATGAAACACACGACGTGGCGATCCTACGATCGACCAAGCACCAGCAGAGCCTGCGACGACTACACGCTCGACGCGTCAAGGGTCGAGCCTTAAATGTCGACGACCTTGTGCTCAAGAGAGTGCAGGACAAGATCGACCATCACAAGTTGTCTCCACCCTGGGAGGGACCTTATGTAATCAAACGAGTCTTAAGGCCCGGCACCTACAAATTGGCGACAAAAGGCGGCAGGGACAACCCACGCTTAGAATATCGAGAACTTGCGTCATTTCTACGCATAATAAAATCAGTTAAGTTTTTCTGTGCCCATCTCATTTTTTTTTCACTTAACTACTTTAGACGGCGAAGCGTAGCCGGCTTGGCCACCCTTCGCCGCCCGGGGGCTATTCTCGGTGTCCATGTCTAAGGGTCGGATCGTCCACCCTTCTCGTTTTCTTCAAGGCTCCGCGCCTCGCTTTCCAACGGAGGCCCCGTGCCTCATCTCTCTAAGGCTCCGTGCCTCCTTTGTTTCCTCGGGGACCGACCCCCCGACCCGTGCCCAGCTCACGGGTAACCCTCGGACGTGCCGAAGTGGACTATGAGCACTCCCGTTTAAGTACTTCCTCGCGGCTAACAATCCGACCCGGTGTTGGTGACACTCTACGGCTTTATCGAGCCCGACACTCGACCCTACGAGCTATACCTGACCCAGTCGCTTGATCAACGTCCAACGGATTACGAAAAATGCTAAGTGTGAAACACTTTTGACAACACAGAAGGGTCAAAAACATCGATTCGCATAAACTTCAAACGCAAAAGTTCACATAGTTTTGAAGCTATTTAGAAATGAATTCCTAACTATAAATACAAACTAGACGAGAGGAGGCAAGTGGCCGAAGAGCCTCCGAAGGAAGTTCAGCCTCTCCTGGTAGCCAAAAATGATGTACTGAGCTTGGGGCTTCACTTCATCGTGCAGCCTAACCATCTCTTCTTCTGATGTCCCAGCGGCGAACCCCTCGGAGATGCGCCTAAGGTCGGCATCGAGATAGTGCGACCGGGTGTGCGCCAGGGTCAGCGCCGCTTCGTCCTGCAGTGCAACCACCAGCTCGGTGCTTATCAGCCCCAGGAGCAGGTGCAGCGCTCGGACCGCGTGGTCTGTGGTGATGGCACCTTCACAGGCGTCGTCGAAACCTTGACACAGCAGGGAGCGAACTCCCTCGCACAGCGCCCGAAACTCCCCGACCGCATCTGTGTCAAACATAACACTAGGGGTTCGGCCCCAAAAGGACAACGAGCAAAGTAAGTACTTACCATCTCGATCCTTCCTTGCAGTTTCGGCGGCAGCGCGTTCTCTCGCCAGCTCTCGTTGAAGCTGGGCCACCGTCGCCTCGTGAGCCTGCCGCTCCTGCGCCAAGGCGGCGGCCGACGACTCCCTCAGCTTCGTCCGCTCCGCCGATAGCTCCTTGATTTTGCCCTCGGCCACCACAAGGCGCGAATTCGAGGCGTCTTGGCTTTCCTAGGCTAGGCGGCAAAGCTGCTCAAACCGGGCAAGGGCGCCTTCGGCCAACTCTTGGGCCCCTGCGGTAGTGCACGCCCGATCCCGCAGCTCCTCCATCTCCTTAGCGTTGCGGTTGACTTGTTTCTGGAGCTCTATACAACCTAGTGAATATCAACAGGCTGACCAACCAGTAAACCAAGAGGCAAAGAGATAAGGACGCTTACTTATGGTGGCGTGCCGGGCGGCTGCAAAGTCCTCCCCGTACTTCTTCTTCTCCGCGCGCAGCGGAGCTACCTCTCTCTGGGTTTCAATACCCTGCTCGAAGGAGATTTGGCTGCGATGCTCGGCCGCCTCCACAGCACGACGCCATTCGGTGGCAATCCTTCTAGCCTCGTCATGGTGGGCGTGAGTCTTCCTCAACTCTTCGCGCAGCGCGTCAACCTCGGCCCGGAGGGGATCCTGCAAAGGATAGCCTGTCGACCCTCGGAGGGTCTCCTGCAAAGCCCTCCACTCAGCAGTAGAGCCAGCTAAGGTTCGTAAAAATCGACTCAATAAAAATTTCTGACTTACCCGACATTACCGTGCATAAGGGTCTTCGAAGATGTTCTGGCACTCCGCCAAGGACTCCAGCGCGCCGCGAAGGCACTAGATGGCCTCGGCGACGTGTCGGCTCACCATGGACTCCTGGTCGTCGAGGTACGTCCAGGCCTCCTTGACCACCTCAACCGGAGCCAGGGGAGCACCGCATGCTGTCCCGCGGTGATCGGCGGTGACGGTTCCCTCCTCCTCTCCGTCGTCCGGGACTGCACCGGCACCCTCCGCTCCTCCGCGACAGCAGCAGGAAGCCGTCCCACCGGCACCAACGCCAACAACTCCTTGGCAGCACGGGACGGAGCGGGGGACGGCTCTGGCTCTTGGGCCCCCTCAGCACTTGCGCTCGGGGGCTGGGCTTCATCTCCTCCAGCCTCGATGCTCGAGGGCTGCACCTGCGCCTCCCCAGCGTCGACATCTGTGTCCCCGGCATCAACACTCGAAGGCTAAACTCGACCTGCTCGAGCGTCGATGCTTGGGGGCTGTGCCTGCGCCTCCTCAACATCAACATTTGCAACCCCGGCATCAATGCTTGGGGGCTGCAATTGGACTTCCCCGGCATTAGGAGCCGGGGGGCTGGACCTCACCCTCTTCGGTTCCTTCATCCGGAGTAGGGGAAGCACTCTATTCACCCGCCTCCTCCCGCTCCTCGGGGATCGGCTCGGGCGGTGGCGGCGATGGTGCGGTTCCATCAACTACAAGCTCATCAGCCACCGCATTTCGCGCCGGCGATGACGACGAATGTGCAGCGGACTGCGTTGACTCAACAGTTGCGGTCTCCCCCTCAGATGCAGAGCCCGCCGCATGGGCCTGCATTGCAGCAATTGAAGAAGGGGAGCTGCACGAACAAACAAGCAAACACGATCACGACATGATCAACGGTAAGTCAAACCATGATGAGTTAATTAAAGGTGCAGGGACTTACGCTCACGATACTCGAACAGGGAACGGGAGGCCTCGGCTCGGTGACGGCAACTGCAGGCGCCTGGGGGTCGGTTGAGGTCCCGACCACTTTCGTCCTTGCCCTCTTCGAGGAGGGCTCGACCACGTCACCCCGCTCCCTCCGGCGGCGGATACGTTCGTTCAGTGGCACGTCATCGGAAGAGTCAGAATCGATGAACCGGACGACGGCGGAAAGCCCCGCTGCGACAGGGGCAGCAGCAGCAGGGGCAGGGGCCGACCATCCTGACCCCACTGACGATGGCGACCCGACGGCTGCTCCCGAAGCAGCTGGCGTGACATCCGGGGCCACCGGCTGAGCGCCCGGAGCAGCCTGCTCCGCACCTTGGACGGCAGTTCTCGAGAGCGCCCTCGGTGACGATTGATCTCTTCCACAGAGAGCCAGCCATGGCGAAGACGAAGGTGCGAATGACTGCGTCGAGAGGAAGAAGGCAGCAGGGCGCGAGGAAGACGAAGGCAATGGCTCGTGCGTGTTTGGATTTCAAAACTGGTGAAGACGAATGAGAGGCCATGAACGCCTTTTATTCAAATGCCGCTCCGATGTGACGGCGCGTCATGATGGGCGTCCGAACCGTCGGGCACCCGTGAATCTCAACACCCACTCACCGACAAGTGGGCCCCAAGCAGCCTTGGAAACCTCCGTCAGCGGGTGCAGTTAATGCACGCCTCTGCCAAGGAAGTTAATGCCTGGCGGATGTCTTTTCGACAGGACACCCCCGCGCGAACCGTCGCGCTTCTTGGGCCGTTCGATCAGTCGATCCAACTATTCGGATCAACTAGTGGTTACAATTCCTAGACGTCATATCCGTCGTCCACATGAAGGCGACGGAACCGCACGATTGTCGGAGCCGTTACCAGCACTCGTTATTAACGCCGTGATAACAAATTTCGCAGCTCAGGGCAAACAAAAGGTCGGACGACAAACCGACCCGCCCGATACTCACTCAGGGCGCTGATCATGGGAAGCGACTAGTCCACCTAGTCCGACCTAGGCGCGATGCTGATCATGAGACGAGGCT
Organism: Zoysia matrella; assembly: GCA_001602295.1. NCBI lineage: Eukaryota > Viridiplantae > Streptophyta > Magnoliopsida > Poales > Poaceae > Zoysia > Zoysia matrella. The sequence continues at coordinate 340,443 of BCLG01000002.1, read as the reverse complement.
GGCCCGATCAGCCCAATCTAAGCATCTTTCCTAGCACTCGGCTGATAACGAAAATCAGTTTCGAACCAGCCCTAACGGTCGGGAACTATCCATTTGATTTAGCCCACGACCGACCCTTTGGATCACTCAAGGGCTTGAGAGGCTTCGCCCTATGAGTGTGCTCGCGCGCACTCGTAGGATCAACCATCGACGAACGGTGATGAAGACGAAGATTTAACCCACGACCAACCCTTCGGATCTCTCAGGGGCTACGCCCTACGGGCGCGCTCGCGCGCCCCCGTAGGATCAAACGTCGAGCTCTGATAAAGATTAGCCCAACGTCGCCTCAAGAAGGATTGCAAACGGCGCAGGGCTCGGGGCCTACTGTCGGGATAGTATGCCTCGGGTACTTACAGACTCGGCCCCATTGAAAAGGCACACATGCAAACTATGGCCCACAGCCCATTTACAGCCCACGAAGGACTTAGGCAAATCAAAAACAACAGCTCGACTCCAAGGGTCGAGAAACCAGAGCCGATCACTTCCAGGACTTACACCAGAACCGCCAAATCCATCCCGACCGTCGAAGAACGGGATTGGACGATGACCAAGCTTGGCCACCCGCCCGTGGGCCGGCCATCGCTCCAACGGCCACGGCTGCCAGGCACAGAGATTTCTGACGAGGTACAGCAGTCCAAGACAGTAAACTAGCCAGGCCAGGGCGACAAAGCATTCCAGAGGCATGTAAAGCAATCCGGCGGGAGGTAAAGTTGCCCTCCAGGCGGTAAAGACAAACGGTAAAATAACTTTTGTCCTCCCGCGGTGGACAACAGAACGAACTGAGGACACCGACCGTCTGCTCCAAGCGCCAGCGGATGCCAGAAGACCATACCAACCGAAGACCGTGGCCCCACCCGTCAGGGGGTCATCCATTTTTGTAGGCGGCAAGCCACACAACCTTGGTTCAGTCGAGTAACCATGGTCCGGTCGTGTAACCCAGGATCGGCCCTATATAAAAGGGAGCACCAGGGACGCTAGTATACCGGACAAGTCAAGTTAGCCAAGTTGTATTCCGCTATAACCACATCCACCCACGTGTGCTAGGGATATTGGATCGAGACAAGGCCCTTCCGCATTGTACTCGTGTTCTTGAGTTCATACCATTTGATCTCTCTCACCCCTGGACATAGGGTATTACGCCTCTCGACGGCCTGAACCTGGTTAACCTTTGAGTCTTTCGTAGACTAGGCCATTCGAATACGAAGAGCGCACGAACTCTCCCTCTGATTACGTAAATTTTATTGTGCCAGTGGTCAGAACACTGACATGAGTGTACTTGGTTTGACATATGAACGTTCTTTCCTTGAGTTGTTTCACTTGAAAGCCGAGGAAGAACGTCAACTCTCCCATCATTGACATCTCAATTCTTTGGGTCATTATCTTGCTAAATTCATCACAAAAAGCTTTGTTAGTAGAACCAAATATTATGTCATCGACATATATTTGGCACGCAAATAAATCATTGTCAACTCTTTTTATGAAGAGGGTGAAATCGGATTTTCCAATTGTAAAAAACCACTTTTAATAAGGAAGTCTCTAAGGCATTCATACCATGCTCTAGGAGCTGGGTTAAGCCCATAGAGCACCTTATGGAGTTTATATACGTAGTTAGGATACTCATCTTCAAAGCCCGGTGGTTGGTCCACGTATACCTCTTCTTTAATTGGCCCATTGAGAAATGAACTTTTCACGTCCATTTGATATAGCTTGAAATCATGGTGAGTAGCATAGGAAAATAATATATAAATTGACTCAAGTCTAGCTATGGGGACAAAGGTTAAATCGAAATCCAATCCTTCAACTTGTGAATAACCTTTTGCCACGAGCCTTGCTTTGTTCCTTGTCACGACTCCATGCTCATCTTGTTTGTTGCGGAACACCCATTTAGTGCCGACAACATTTTGACTTGGACGCTCCACCAAGGATCAGACTTCATTCTGCTTGAAGTTGTTTAATTCTTCTTCCATGGCCATTACCCAATCCAGATCACGAAGTGCATCTTCTACCCTAAATGGTTTCAAGGAGAAAACAAAAGAGTAATGTTCACAAAAGGTAGCGACTTGTGATCTTGTGGGTACCCCTTTTCCAATATCACTAAGTATGTTGTCACCGGGGTGATCTCTTTGAATGCTTTGATGGACTCTTGGGTATGGCACTCGAGGTCTTGGTTCATCTTGCTCTTCTTCATCATCTCCCCCTTGATCATTGCCCTCCTCTTCTTATTGAGCTTCATCTTGTGTTGGAGGTGATGCTACAGTGAAGGATGGATCACCTTTCACATCTTGTGAATCACATGGACGCACATCACTAATTGCCATCCTTCTCAATGCATCACACGGAGCTTCTTTATCATCTAAAACATCAAGAATAACTTGCTCTGCTTGAGAGCCATTAGTCTCATCAAACACCGCAGCACATGTGACTTCAACTAAACCGGAGTTTTTGTTAAAGACACGATAGGCACGAGAGTTTGAGTCATAACCAAGCAAGAAACCTACATCCGCTTTTGGAGCAAACTTGTATGATATGTGTTTCTTGTTGAGAATATAGCACTTGCTTCCAAAAACATGAAAGTAAGAGACATTAGGATTGTTACCGGTGAGAAGCTCGTAGGGAGTCTTCTTCAAGATACGATGAAGATAGAGCCGGTTGGTTGCATGACACGCCATGTTAACCGCTTCGGCCCAAAAGCGATCGGAGGTTTTGTATTCATCAAGCATTGTTCTTGCCATCTCTATGAGTGTGCGGTTCTTTCTTTTGGCAACTCCATTTTGTTAAGGAGAGTAAAGAGCCGAAAACTCATGCTTGATGCCTTCTTCATCAAGATACTCCTCCACTTAAGTGTTCTTGAATTCGCTTCCATTGTCACTTCTTATCTTCTTGACTCTCAAGCCGAATTCATTTTGAGCTCTTCTCAAGAACTTCTTGAGTTCTCTTTGAGTTTCACTCTTGTCATGCAAAAAAAACACCCAAGTAAAACGAGAATAATCATCAATAATTAGAAGACCATATTTGTAACCGTCAATGCTATGTAGGCAATTGGACCAAAGAGATCCATACGAAGCAATTCCAATAGCCTTGTTGTTGACATGATATTCTTGGCAGGGTGTGGCGCTCCAACTTGTTTTCCGGCTTGACATGCCCCACGAGGCTTATCTTTCTCAAACACAACATTAGTTAGTCCTATAATATGACCACCTTTTAGGAGCTTATTAAGATTCCTCATTCCAACATGGGCTAGCCAATGATGCCACAACCAACCCATGTTGGACTTTGCAATTAAACATGTGTCAAGTTGAGCCTTATCCATTGAAAAGTCAATGAGATATAGCTTTCTCTTTAACATACCTTTAAAGGCAATTGAGTCATCCCTCCTTCTAAAGGCCGTCAAACCCTCATTAGTGAACAAACAATTATAGCCCATCTCACAAAGTTGTGAAACGGACAACAAATTGTAGTCCAAAAAATCAACATGCAAAACATTAAAAATTGAATGCTCGGTTGTGGTAGCAATTTTACCATAACCACGCACTCTTCTTTGGCCGTTGTCACCAAAAGTGATGCTCTCTATTGAATCCTCATTCTCTTGATAAGAGGTGAACATCCTTTTCTCTTCGGTCTTATGATTGGTGCATCCAATATCTAGCACCTAACTTGATCCACCGGACGAGTATACCAATAAAACAAGTTAAGCCTTGTTTTTAGGTACCCAAATTTGTTGGGTCCTTTCACATTAGCCACAAAAGTCTTGGGCACCCACACACAAGCTTTTGAGTTCTTATTGCGTGGCACAACATACTTCGCAATAATTTTACCATGCTTGTTCTTCATAAGTACATATGATGAATCAAAGGTTTAAAATAGCATGGGCATATTATGAGAAGCATTAGTATGATAATCATGAGACTTTGAAAGATCATTAGTGACTTTGCTCTTGGTTTGATTTTTTTGGTAGGCTCCCTCTTTTGTGAATTTTGGAAATTCTTGGCCATTCTTGAATTCTCTTGCATTTTGCTTTTCACCATGAACATAGCCAATACCATCTTTCACATGAGGGTGCCTTGCGTTCAAATATGCACTTCTTGCATATTCAACCTTTTTACAGTCAAGTTCTTGATTCTTTTGGTGAACTTGCCCCTTCATGGTTTTCACTTGATCTTTCAAGTCATGAATCAATTTGACATTAATAGCACAAGCTTCGAGATCAATATTCTTACATCTAGCACAATATTTCCTTGTGAAAGCTTTAGTTGAGCTAGGTGCATGTTTAGGTTTGGAGTTAGACCGTAGAGTATTAAATTGCACTTCAAGGTCTTTATGAGCCTTTTTCAAGGCAGCATAGTGTCCTTGAGGAGCACAACTTGAACTCTTAAGACATATACAAGTCTCCTTTCATGAAGCAAGTCGTTGGCCTAACTCTTCATTTTTCTTCCTTTCTATAATTAAGAGATTCTCAAGTTCAAGGTTTCTCTTCTTTTCAAGAATGAGCAAGTCTTTTTGATTCTCAAAAATCTCATCCATCTCAACTATTTTATCCATAAGTGTTTTAATTTTAGTTATGGCACTTTTACTTAAGCCTTTGAGCAATGCCTCATCTTCACTATCATTTTCAATTTTCTCATCACTACTAACATACTTATGACGGAGGTTGGATTTGGTTTTTACGGAGGTTGGATTTGGTTTTTATCTTATGCTTGCCCTTCTTTGCCATCAAGCATGTGTGAGTAGGGCTGTTGCTCTTGTTGAGGTTGATGAAGGGAGATTTGCTTGATGAAGATTCTTTGATGGTAAATGTAGCAACACTTTCATCATCCGAATCAGAACTCTCCTCATTTGACTCCCATTCCATTCCTAGATGGGCTTCACTGGTGTACTTCTTATTTAAAAATTCTTTGTCTTTGTTGAAGTACATCTCCTTTTTCTTCTAGCCATCATCTTTCTTCTTTATTCTCATGTGGGCAATTTGCAATAAAGTGCCCATACTTCTCACAATTTTAGCAAGCTCTTTTTCCTCTTGACTTGGGCTTATCTTTTCCCTTGTCATCACGGTAATTCCGCTCCTTCCTCTTGAGCTTCTTGAATCTCTTGACAAAGAGAGCCATGTCTTCATCATCAAGGTCAGAACTTTCATCTTCATCATATGAGCTCTCTTCAACTATCTTCTTGCCTTTGATCTTCTTGCTTACCTTGAGTGCTATGTCTTGATTCTTTGAGCTTGAGGTACCCTTTGACAAGTTCTTTGCATATTAGGCTTCCTTCTCCATTATCTCATGATTAATAATCTTTCCAAGCACTTCATCGAGAGTCATCTTATTGTAGTTAGGGCTCTCACGAATTAGTATACACAAAGTTGTGTTCCTAACAGTGTAAGCCCTAATCATCTTTTTGACAACCTCATGATCATTCCAATTTCTGCTTTCATAGGCTCTAATCTTGTTGATGAGAATTTTGAGCCGGTTGTACATCTCTTGAGGGGATTCATTGTCTTTCATCACAAATCTACCCAATTCTCCCTCAATCATCTCAATCTTGGCAATCCTAATTGTCTTGGTGCCTTCATGAGCAACTCAAAGTGTATCCCAAATGTCCTTTGCCGAGTTCAACCCATCAATCTTGCTGAATTTCTTTTGGTTGAGCTATGAGAGAAGAACCGTCACCGCTTTAGCATTTCGGTGGAGATCTTGTTCTTGTCCGGAGTGAGTTCTTCATCATCATCACTATTTGGATAGTCAACACCTATACAAACAGTATCCCATATGCTCGGATGGAGCGAAAATAAATGATACTTCATGTTGTGCCTCCACTTGGTATAATTCACCCCATCAAATTGAAGTGGTTTACCAATGGGTAACGACAATAAGTTAGTGTTAGAATTATGACGATAATAATTGAAAAGAGTTTTAAATAGTCCTTTTTAAGTCCCTTCTTCTTTTTCTTCTCTTCTTTGGCCTTCCTCTTGAGGAATGAGAAGGATTCTCTTTTATTCTCACTCGAAGAAGAATGTTCAACTTTTTCGCTTGATTCTTTGCTCGCTTGACTAGATTCCCTTAGACTCTTCATCATCTCGCCAAGCGGTTAAGCTCGATTTGAAGAGTTTGGCTCTTATACGAATTGAAAATGGCCTAGAAAGGCTGAATAGGCCAACCTAAAAATTCCCGTAAATCAAGACTTAAACAAACTATCAGTCCCCTCGACACTCTAGCCACTGGCTGGACACTCTGGCATCGAAGACTCCGGCTATTGACCGGACACTCCGGCAACCACTGAGAACTTCAAATGCAGGAATTTAAAGCTAGATCTAGCAAATTTACTTCAACCAAAAGATAACACAAAGATTTATCTCAGAGTTCTGATCCACTAAGGATCCTATGTCTCTGTTGAGAGATTCACAAAGAACCGGGTTGCACTCAACTTTTTTCTCTCTCAAAACGACCATCAAGGTCGAGATGAGTGCTTCACTATCAAATCCCTTTCGAGAGGGCAATACAAATTTTTCGGGGCTTCACTACATGAGTTGTGAGCTCTCGAGCATGCCTAGTCGTCTAGGAGCTTGAAGCTCCAAGAGTAACAAACGCGAATCAAGTTTCCACCTCCGCAAATGCTCGTTGGAATCAAAGAGATGCTCTCAAAGCCTTTGAAAGATTGCCCTCTCACTTCCCTTGCTCAAATCTAAGCAAGGAAGCCTTAGCAAGAGTGTGAGAGAGTGTGAGAATGTGCTCAAGTGTGTCCAGGTCAAAAATGAGGCTTAGAGATTGTTCTGTCCGTTGGGGAGGAAGAGTCGTTGGGGTGTCAGAACCACCGGAGTCTCCGGTCAAGGGCCAGACACTCCGGCACCGAAGACTCCGGCTCTAGGCCGGACACTCCGACAGGTATCAAGGAGGCAGAATTCAAACGTCGGAATCTCTGGCCAGGGGCCGGACACTCCGGCAAGAGGTGTACTGGACTAAGTGAAAAATACTCGGAGTCTCCGGTCCAGGGGTCGGACACTCCGGTGAGGGGTGTACTGGAATCCAAGGAAAAGGCTCGGAGTCTCTGGCCATAGGCCGGACACTCTGGCAAAGGGTCCTCTGGACTCAAATAAAATGGGCCGGAGTCTCCGGCCTGATGGAAATGATGTTTTTTGGAGATGTTGAGCATTTGCTTCGGTTCTTCCACTTCATTTCATGTCCCTCTTGATAGTACGACATGCCTAAACTCAAGGATAAAATAAAAACTATAAAAATCTTCAATAGGCTCCACTTTAGACACGTCTCATTTTTTCTCTTTTTAATTACCTGCAATTCTTCATAAAACTCAATAGAACACGTTAACTCTTTAATTACGTTGTCATTTATCACTAAAACCCACAAGGTGCCTAGATGCACTAACAAATACCTGTTAGTGACCGCCTGCACAGCCAATTTAAGGTTCTTGGCGGCATTACGTCGAATATCATATAGGGGCATCGAACTAGCTTTCCATGGTAAGAGAAAAAGTAGCCCGGTTGAGACAACGATCTTAGCGATAGCGACCGCGGCCGCGGCCACGGCCTTGATACCCATCGCAAGACAAGGACGACGAGTTATTGCTTTGCTAGTCCATTGCAGCATGCCTTGTCTGCTCCACGGCCATACCTCACCTTTGCAGGTCTCGTCGAATTTCTAAAGAAACTTAGCACATCACTGTTATGAAGGGTCCTTGCAGTTTCTGGGTTTCGATCATCCTATGTGAAAGAATATTTGGCCGGAGTATGAGCCTCACGAGCTCTTGCTATATTTGTACTTAAAGAATTACATCTAGTATACAAGAGTTTGTTACAACAGAACAAGAACTTGTTGTTTTTCAGATATACTATAGAAACTGAAAGTTTCGGATATTGTTCAGGGAAGCATCAGATACGCATTCTGTTTAACACTCTCCCTCAATCTTAGCCACTTTGAAGGTTAAGATTGTAGCATAACCTTCATGATTTCGCTGAGGCAAAGCTTGGGTAAATACATCTGCAATTTGGTCAGCTGATGAAATGAATCTGACTTCTAGTTGTCGACGAGCAATTCTCTCCCTGACAAAATGAAAATCAACTTCTATATGCTTTGTCCGGGCATGAAAAACAGGATTAGCTGTTATTTAGGTTGCTTTCAAATTATCACACCATATGCAAGAAGAGACTGAAACCATATTACCTCAGCTGTTGCATTTGCTATTGCTTTATATTTTGCTTCGGTGCTTGATCTAAGACAGTCTGTTGTTTTCGTGAGCTCCAAAACACTAAATTTGGTCCAAGGTAGATTGCAAACCCACTTGTTGACCTTCTATCATCTGGACAACCAGCCCATTTGGCATCTGAAAAAGAACTTAGCAGAGTATTAGTTGATCTCAGAATTTTCAGGCCTATATGTGCTGTAGCTTTTAAATACCTCAAAATATGTTTAACAACACTCCAGTGAACATCAGTTGGTTGATGCAAGAATTGACACACTCTGTTTACTGCATAAGCTATATCAGGCCTAGTTAGTGTTAAGTACTGTAAACCTCCAACTGTACTTCTATACTGAAAATTTTCATTTTCACTAAGAGGCACACCCAGCTCTCTTGATAGTTTCTCTGTACTAGAAATAGGAGTTACAGCTCCCTTGCAATTTGACATATTTGCCTTCTGAAGAAGATCAGATATATATTTCTTTTGTGTCAAAAACAAAACTTCTATTCCCAGAAAGTAATTCAACTTTCCTAAATCCTTGATAGCAAAATCAGTGTGCAACTTCTTGATCAATTTGTCAGTAATACTACTATCTGGAGTGGCAATGATTATGTCATCTACATAGACTAGAAGATATATCACAGTAGTTCCTTTCTTGAAAATGAAAAGAGAGTTGTCTGCCTTTGAAGATACAAATCCCGGTGATAGCAGCTTCTCAGTAAGTTTAGAGTACCAGGCTCGAGGTGCTTGTTTTAATCCATATAATGCTTTTTCTAGGTTGCAAACATTCTGAGACTGTTTAGTATCTTCATATCCAGGTGACTGACACATGAATATTGTTTCCTTCAAATCACCATGCAGGAAAGCATTTTGTACATCAATCTGTCTTAGTTTCCAACCACAAGAAACAGCTAATGACAAAATAAGTCTGATGGTTGCAGGTTTGACTACTGGGCTAAAAATATCACCATAATTGTTATCACCGGCGTCTACTACAGCAGGTGCTAGCCAGCCAGTGGCCAGGGGGCGCACCAGCCGGCCGGCGCGCAGGAGCCAGCCGACGCACAGGGGCTGGCGCCACCCCAACCGGTCTCACCTAGAGGCTAAGATCAGCCCCTATTATCCTTTCTCTATTTTCTCTTATTTAAGATAATCTTTCTATTTATATAGGATCTCTAATTTGTGGAGGTCCTGTAATTTAGGAGTTTGAGTGTATAGGATCAGAACCTTTAATATAGGATCATAGTTAGCCAGAGAGGCTATAAATAAGTTGTAAACCTCATTGAAGAAATCAAGCAGAAGCAACACTTTGGTTGCTAGCTTCAACAGAAGCACAGCCCCCCCCCCCCAGTAAACCCTAGGGCGGCGTGTTCACCACGGCGCCATCTCTTCCACCCTTACAACCTCCGCAGCCAATCTGGTAGAAACTCTAGTTCTACCAATAGTCAATACCATACCTTTGAGAAAATCCTTTGGCTACCAATCTAGCTTATATCTTTCGATATTTCCATATGCTTTTCTTTTGGTCTTGTAAACCCATTTACAATCAACTATGTTCTGTCCATTTTCTGGAGGAACAAGCTTCCAGATTTGATTCTTCATAAGTGCACTGTACTCACTGTCCATGGCTTGCTTTCATTTTGGATCACTTAGAGCTTGCCTATAATTTTCAGGTTCTTTAGAACTCTCTTTGATTCCTAGAAAACCTTTCTGATACACAACTGTACCATCAGTGTACTTTTTAGGACAGACAATGTTATTTTGAAGTCTTGTGGTTGTCTTGAGCTTGTAAGGTCTGAGATTAGGCCAACATTTGTGCCCAAAGGTTCTGAGAAAGGTATAGTCAGGCTTGATTTTCAGAAGAAGGTAGATAGGAGTTTGATTCTCAATCACTCGGGTAGGCAATCTATTAATAAGATAGCAAACAGTTAAGAAGGCTTCATCCCAAAACATGACTGGTAAGGATGATTGAGCAAGGAGGGCTAGCCCAGTTTCAACAATATGGCTGTGCTTCATTCAGCCAATCCATTTTGTTGGTGAGTGTGTGGGCAAGAAACTCTATGAGTAATTCCTACACTGTCAAAGAATTGACTGAGTTTTTGATACTCCTCCCCAATCAGTTTGGACAGACTGAATGTTGGCATTAAGCAAGCATTCAACATTTCTTTGAAACTGAAGAAATATTGTTTTAGCATCTGACGTGTTTCATAAGAAAAATCCATGTGTAACGACTAAAATAATATTGAAACTGATATAATATTGATAACCACAAACAGATTTTATTGCAGGACCCCAAACATCAGAGTGGACAAATTCTAAAGGATGAGTGGACTTTCTAGTTGAAGACTCAAAAGGAAACTAATGAACCTTAGCCTGCTGACAAGTATCACACATAGACTCATCTTTATTGGATGCTAAAACAAAACCATAAGTCTTAAGGACACTTTTAACTACTGGATGGGCAGGATGACCAGAGCATCTGTGCCATTATGCTGCTGTAAGTTTGACTGCAGACAAGGAGGAGCCAGAATGTGGCCTTCGTGCAGCGCTCTGTGACAGCCCGTACCTCGAAAGATACGAACCATTGACCTCAGATCATATCGGATGTCACTCGACGAAGCGAGGACCACAATACAGCTCAAGCACGATAAAATATATTACAAACTTGTTATTTAATTTTACAAACCACGAGTTTAAAATGCGAAAGCTACAAACCTATTACACAAAGGCGTCTTAGATACTAAGCAGAAAGATACATCGAGCCCGTATGATGTACCTACTTAGCAACAATCCACTTAAGACGACGAGCAAGGCTCCCAGTAAATGAAGCCACCCTCAAGAGTTGCTCCCTCTGACTGAAACGGAAAAGGAAAAGAGAGAGCATCTACAACAAACAATAACCATAAAGTCCTGAGCATTTAATGCTCAGCAAGACTTATCCGATAAAAATAGCTATCTACAGCCGACTCATAAAAATGAGATGGTTGACTCACCAAGGTTGGCTATTTACAAAAGCAGCACTAGATGTGAGTCATTATTTTCAAGTTTTAACAGTTAATTAAGTATCATAATATAAATTTAGTTTGCACTATCAACTACCATTATCATGGTTGTCAAGCAAATTCTAATAAACATTTCAAACAAGCTCATATTTATCTTCACCTTCCATTTTTTTATTTACTACTACAATGTGACACAGCGAGACAAGTGGTACTCGTTACTGTGAGGGGCAGCGATATGAATCGATTTATATTCAGCTGGAGAAACCTGATTACACGACATATATGCGCTTCTCCGAAGCCGTACATGATAACTTTTCACGCCAATGATATATAGCGTCGGTTCAATGCTCACTTCTCCCGAGCAGTGGTCCTCCATGCGATAACCACATCGGGTCTATCTATGGTTAGCCTCAAAGCTCTCTCTTTTATTATCTTTAGAAGAGAGATTCGGTTAGATTCAGTCACTACCCACATTAGGCTACATCAGTTTTTTGAGCCTATAGATCCAGTATGTAATCAGTACTATTCAAACTTGCTCGACAGAGCCGACAACGAACGGTCCTTAATCGACACAGACAAGGTTACAACACATTGGCCATGCATCCGCAATGGACACATGCCGTGTTACAACCTACTTCTCTACCCGGTCTCCAGTTTATTCCAGGTGACAAATAAACCTTTTTGTATCAACTTATAGCTCGCAAGTGAAGACTTATCCACTCGACTTCTACTGTTAAAAGAACTATTAGCTTAGCTCTACATCGATGTACCTGTACCAAATATATTAACCTAAGGTAGGATTCTATAAATGTAACTATGGTTTCAATCAACTCCTATCACCTAATGCACATTACAACTAACCATCTAAAGTGATGAAGTAAATAATTTGAAAACAGAATAATGCACTGAGGCTTGCCTGGGCTTTGCTCAAAGTTAGAATCCTCAGCTACAAAATCAGCGTCGACTGGGGCTTCTTGAACCTCCTGATGATACTCCCCGATCTCCTCCTTAATTTTTCTAGATCCTATATGAAATGATATTCATACAATGAGAATAATGCCCTTTTATATTTTTATAAATAAAACTTTTTAGTAACAATACATGAATTTGGAAAGCAAAGTAATTAAATATGATTATAAACCCATTTAATATGATTCTTGAAGACATAAAAATAATTTCAAAGATTTCATAATATAACGAAATTATTTTTGAATTTTCTAAACTTTTACACAAATAGATTTATAATGATTTAAATATTAGATATAAGGAATAAATCATTATAAACTTATATTTATCGAAATAAATTATAATATTTTACCAAACCAGTAAAAATTAAATAAATGAACAGAAAAGTAAATTTTATAATATATTTATATGCTGATAAAAAATAATAATGCATTTCTTGTTTATTTTATGATCTTAATTAATTAAATTATTTTAATGCATAAAATAAAAAGTAGTTAGCTCCAGAATATTGCTCTAGTTGAGAGAAACTTAACAAAATTTATCTCATAATTTTTTTATCTAAAATTAATTCTATACAAATTTTACAAAATTAAACTGATTTCTGAATAATAAATAATTTGAAATAAAGATTAAACTATTTTTTTTCAGTCGGATTGGGCCTGGCCAAAAAGTGAGCCGGAATCCCCTGACCCAAATAGGTAGGACACACGTGGACCATGGTTCTGGCCACTTAGGATCCCGTGGAGCCCAGCTCCTCGACGGCCATGGTGGCCGGCTCGCCGGAGCGGCAGCGTACCACGTCGGAATGGCGTTTCGGTGACCGAAACTTGCTGAGACCTGTACCAAAATGCTCCTCACGACACCATGATCTTACTGGAAGGGTCGGCGAGGCGAGGTTCTCACCGGAACAGGTTGGCAGCGAGCGGTGGCGGGCGAGACGGGTCCGGCGGCGGTGTTCTCTCTAACCAGATGATAAAACTCCGGAAAACATGAGAATACAGCTTCACTGAGCTCCAAAGAAGGCCGGCATGGAGGCTTCTGGTGCGGAAAATGGCCGGGAGATGGTCGTCAACAGCGAGGTGCTTCGGTTGTGTCAAGCGGCGACTACAAATCCAGAAAATACCGGCAACCTGGCAACAAATACGTGAAAATGATGAGATCACAGGGTAGTCCAGTGAGATAGAGAGGCGGCATCCTGCTCAACCGGGGAAAAGCTCACCGGCAGCCTGTGAAATCGGTGAAGAGGCGGCGGCGGTCCTGAAAACAAGCTTTGGGGAAAAAGCTTCAAATCCAATGATTTCGGACAAGCTCAGGGAACTCTCGGCGGTGGAGGATCAATCACAACCAACGTACTTACTGTGGCCCTAATTCGAACGCAACCAAGGTCTGGAGGTGGCGTTTTACAGTGGCGGCCGGATCTTGGGGCGGCAATGGCGGACGGCGAAGGCGCAGGATGAACGAGACAGAGAGAACGAAAATGAGGGAGAATGAACCGAACAGCAGAATCGTTCTTATCCTCTCGCGAGCAGCATATGACGGCAAGCAGCAGCCAGGCAGGCTAGCAGGCAGCTGCGTGCCGTGCCGCATGTACTCTTCAGTGCTGCGCTGGCTAGCCAGGGAAGAAGAAAAGCGGTGGTGACACTGACCAGTGGGGCCCAGCCTTTTTTCCTTTTTCCTGATTTTCAGTTCTCTTTCCTTGCTTGCTTTCCAAAATTAGGAAATGATATTTCCCGAGCTCAAAATATGATGAAATTTTGCAGAAATGTTCATATCTTTAAAATGAACAACTTTTGTTTTGGGGCCATGTTCAAATTCGAAATAAATAAAGTTTTATAAATTCAGGAAGAAAGTCAACCATTTAGGAATAAACCTTTATTTGGCCTTTTAAATCTTTAAACAAAACTTTTATAAAATTTTTCTAAATTCACATATTAAGTAAAGAATTTCAACTTAAAATTTATTTCAAAAAAATTTTCGTTGAAAAGTTTTAAGCATTTATTTTTTCTAAATTTAAATTTAAACTCAAAATTTGAAATTTAACTTGCATTTATTTGTTTCCATTTTGAGCTCTGGTTCCAAGTTTCCAATTTTGTCCAACTTAACTTGATTCCAGTGTTTCTAAAATTGTGGGACGTTACAGGCTCATAGGATAAAGGCCACCAACACCTTCAAGAAGTGTTTCTCTCGTTTCCAGATCCTTTATAAAAAAAAAAGAGTTAGGAAAGAATTCCACTGAAACATGATTATAAGGGAAAGTTTATGAACTGAAAGGTCTTTGTGGTAGTTCAGATGTTTCCAGACGGACTTCAGATGTTTTGCTTCTAGCTTTTCTTTACACATGAACTTTATGGGAACCAAAATGTATGAAACTCTGATAAAACAAGAAAATAGAAATAGTACATGATTATTAAGGAATTACTGAAGCATGCGAGGAACTTTAATGAACAATGGAGATGCTTATAGAGATGGAATTACACAGCAGGATGCAAATACCAAGCAAATCAATCTACCACATACACAGCTTGTGCTGCTGTAAGTTTGACTGCAGACAAGGAGGAGCGAGAATGTGGCCTTCGTGCAGCGCTCAAAGGATAAAGGCCACCAACACATGGTCCTTCAAGAAGTGTTTCCCTCGTTTCCAAATCCTTTATAAAAAAAAAGAGTTAGAAAAGAATTTCACTGATTATCAAGGGGAAGTTTATGAACTGAAAGGTCTTTGTGGTAGTTTAGGAACGTGAAGGACATTTTTGAGGATTAAATCTCTAATAGAACCAGTAATAACAGATTGACAAGTAAGAGAGCACCATTGTCAACATACCAATTTGTGTCAACATAGTAGCCACTGGCAGCAGTGTTTCCAGTGCACTGATCTTCTTCTTGATAACCTTGGTCGAACCTGTACCAGCAACGAAGTGCACCATGACCAATTTTTCCGCATACCTGATAGGTAATTTTTGTACTGCTCGAGAAGTTTTGACTGTTGCGCCTGCCTGAAGAACGTCCACGACCGCCGTTGCCCTGACCGCGCCCTGCTACTGGAGCACGGTTTGCTTGCTGGGCAGAGAAATTTGTGTTGATCTGAAGTGCATCATTGTTGCGTTCCAGACGGACTTCAAAATTCAGATGATGAGCATACACTTCGCTCAGAGACACCGGTGTTGTGCGTGTTGTGATGGAAATGACCAGAGAATCATATTCTGATCCAAGGTCTGTGAGCAGATATGCAATGATCTCCTGCTCCTTCAAAGGCTCGCCAATGAGAGCCAAAGTATCTGTTATGGACTTCACCTTTCTGTAGTAGTCAACCATGGACATGTTCTTCTTCTTAAGACTGGCTAACTGAATGCGCATTTGCATGGCTTTTTCTTGCGATTGGCTTCCAAACTCATTTTCAAGCGTCTTTCACACGTCTGATGACTTTTTATGGGTGGTGACGTGGGAGAAACCTCCTGTCATTGAAGAAAGCAATGCTGCAAGCACCGCTTGATCCTGCAGATACCAAGTTTGGTATGCAGGATTTGGAGACCCTATTGCTGCAGCGCCGGTCCCTTGAATGATCATCTTGGGCGGCTCGACGTTGGATCCGTCAATGTATCCCACCAGTTGTTGACTGCGTAGATACAACATGAGCTGAGCCTTCCACACAGGAAAAATTTCCTTGGTAAGCTTTATGCTGATGAATTTGCTGAAGGATGGGGTGTAGGTGCTAGATGCATTTAAGGATAATGCCGACATGATTGCGGAAGAATTGTTTTGATCTTGGCTCTTGGTACCATGAAAGAATATTTGGCCGGAGTAATGAGCCTCACGAGCTCTTGCTATATTTATACTTAGTGAATGACATCCAGTATACAAGAGTTTGTTACAACAGAACAACAACTTGTTGTTTTTCAAGATATACTATAGAAACTGAAAGTTTCGGATATTGTTCAGGGAAGCATCAGATACGCATTCTGTTTAACACTATGAAGTCGGTTGGCCACCATTGGCAATTCACTCTCCTTGGTGCTTAAGATCCTCTTCAACGACATCATTGACGAGTGCTCCCGGGAGCTTGCTACACAGCTTAGACTGCACCAACAGCACCTGTGTTTTTGACGGTAGCGTTGAGCAGCGAACGTGATTTCGGGGGCTCATCAGCAGTGGTATCTGTTCAGGATGAACCGACGACCAAATCCACGCGCACACCGTGGGTTCAATCCGCCAGCACCTATGGATTTCCACCCAATTCCAAACCAATATGCATGTTAAGCCGCCCCAACCCAACCCGATTTAAACTTTAACCTGTTTCAATCCATCCAAAGTAACTCAATCCATCCAAAGTAATTTCACCTTTGTTTGACCTAGCTAGCCTGTGGGCTGAAGTTTTAACACTTTGAAAACGGGGAAGGGGGAGAAAGCTCCACAAACACGGTCTAAAGCTTGAGCACCGTGCGGGCACGTACGCTAGTGACTCTCATTCTGTAATGAGTCTGCGATTTGAAATTCCTCTGCTTGCCTGCCGCACAAATTCAGATGTTTTGCTTCTAGCTTTTCTTTACACATGAACTTTATGGGAACCAAAATGTATGAAACTCTGATAAAACAAGAAAATAGAAATAGTACTTAATTATTCCGGAATTACTGAAGCATGCGAGGAACTTTGATGAACAATGGAGATGCTTATAGAGATGGAATTACACAGCATGATGCAAATACCAAGCAAATCAATCTACCACATACACAGCAGGTCATGACCCTAGGCCACTAGCCAATGCAGTCTAGTATAGTATATATGGTACAGTTGACAGGGCGCGCATAGCCTCTGTCGACCTTCACGGAGTCCTGAGGACCATGCGAAGTCCATGCCTGGGCCGCAGCGTGAGCACGTCCATGGGTGCGTGCACGTACTTGGGGGAAAGCTCCAGCGTGAACCTCTGTAGCATCATGGCGACCACCGCCTTGGCCTCAACCATCGGGAAGCTCTGACCGAACCTTGGGCCACTCCAGAAGGAAAGCAGCGCATTTGGGTGCTTGGGCGCTTTCGTCACCCCGTTCTCGAACCTTTCCGGCCTGAACTCGCCGGCATCTTCACCCCAGACCTCCTTGTCGCGGTGGATGGTCGCGATCGGAATCGTCAGTATCGTGCACCCGGAAGCTGCCGAGGTCGAGGTCCGAGCTTGACTTCCTGGTTATCTGAGACACGGGGGCGTAGAGTCGCAGCGTCTCGAGGAGGAGCATGTTGACTAGCCTGAGCTTGTTGAGCATGTCGCCGGTGGGAACCTCGTGGCCGCACTCACGACGCACCTCCTCTCAGAGCTTCTCCTGCCACTACGGGTGCGTGCTCAGCAGGAACGAGGCCAACGTGAGCAGGTGCGAGGTAGTGTCGTGCCCCGCGAAGAAGAAGGTCTTGCACTCGTCGATGATCTCGTCCATGCTCAGGACCGGGCTCTCACCGTTTTCCGGGGCGCATGCCTCCTGCATCAGGCCCAGAAGATCGTTTCCGTACCGGTTGGCGTCCTTGTTGGCGAGCCGGGTCTTGATGATATTCATGAGCATGCCCCTAACCTTCCTGTCGAGCGTCCATGTCTTGAGGTTCTTCTCGGTTGGAAGGTACCTGAACCCGGGGATCTGGACATCGAAGATGGTGGAGAATGCGAGGTACTGCAACTCCCTCTGCGCCAGGAAAACCGTTTTCCCCTCTACGTAGCCGCTCCCAAACGCGGTGTGGGAGATCACGTCGGCGGTGAGCTCCTCGAAGCGGGCGCCCAGGTCGACCTCCACTTCGCCGCCCTTTTTCAGCTGCGCCTCCAACTCGGACATCATGGACCGAGCGCAGTCGGACGTTGTCACGGTCATCATCTGCCATGTACACCACCAACGATTCCATAATTAGATTTCTTTGTATAGTTCCACAAGTGGTAACTAGCATCGATGTAACGTATAGATTAACGAACACAAGAAGCAACACGCTGGCGAGTGCACGTACCTTGATCTTGTCCATGTTGAAGGCCGGGTTCATGACCTTGCGGTGGCGCTTCCACTCGTCGCCGTCGGTGAGGTCGAGGCCCTTGCCGAGGAGGCGGGCGATGTGCGGGTTCATCAGGTTCTTTGGGTATAGTCCCTGTGCGGTCGGCGAGCACCTGCTTCACAACATTCACGTCGGCGACGCACAAGTTCGGCCTCGCCCCGGTCCAGTACACGAACGTTCGCCCTGCACACACAGAAGCAGAAGCATTGAACCCACTGCAAAAAAACAAGAGCAGAGCGCCACTTGTATCTTAGCAAGAGGCACGTTACCAGAGAGTTGGATCCACTTGCGGAAGTGCGGCTGCACCATGGGGATGAAGTCGTGGTCGCCGATGTCCAGCGTACAAACAACTCTGCTCTCAAGTCTCAACTAGTAGCTTGGTTGACACTTGACACTGGCTCTGAATCGAGGCTGGATTGGTGTTCGTTTGTGTTGAATGGTGAGACACGAGGAGGGATGAGGGTTATTATTTATAGTACCGCGTTCTATTGTGCCGTGAGCTGCGGGCGCACGCGGGTTGTCGCTTTGAGAGATAGGGAGCGGTGATGAGATCGGTGATGATGCATGCTAGCTTCGTCCCGATATCCACCAAGGCGGCATCTGGTTGGTCTCTATATTTCGTCGGACCGTGATAACTCTCGATTTAGTGGAGATGCGACACACAATTGATCCAATTTCAAATCAACACAATTCGAACCTCGCAATCACATCATCATTTAATCACATCACCATTTCTCTTCTGGTTATCAACTGTGCACACACGACTGATCTCGCCAAGAAAGCTAATCCCAGCTCGTGAATTGAAGAACACAAGCAAAAACAAAAAAGAACGCAACTCAATTGCGAAATCTGAATTAACTCACTAAGTTGAAAAACCAACAAACCGTCAAACGACGAAACTATTTCATAACAGAAAAAAACAAACCAAAAAGCAATCTCTAATGACGGCAGCTACTAATTATATAGAGTTTTGGACGACCATAGAGGAAAACTCTAATACTAATGGGGCTAGAAAAGATACATGGCCTAAAGGTCAAAAGATATTATCGCAGCACCTGTGACAGTTTCAGGACGTCATCTTGTTTTAACGATTTCTGCTAATTCTGATCGAATTTGGGGATGAGACTGCTGTCGTTGGAAAGGTTATCTTGTTAGCTTTCCAAATATATCTAGAACGTCCAAAACGAAGCTCGTATATGACCGGGGCATCCGTTTCAGTGCAGGCTGCTCTGGAGTCCGAGTCTGACTCGCACTTCGAGTTGTTTGTATCTTCTCCGAGGTTGAACTTGCGGTTCTAATATTGAGCATCTCCAAGTCTTTTTTCATGCTTTGCTTAACTCTTTTCAATATTCCTAATCATGATAAAGTTATTAGATAGCAATCTATTCTCAAAGGAAAGAAGTCGTGCGTGAGTTTTATCAATACTAATTTGATGAGTCTTGTGTGTATCTAAAAGAGTGATGTTCTCATCATATTCCTCTTCTTGTTTTAGAGTTGTCCTCGACTCAAGTTCATTATTAAGACCTCGACTCCATCATGCCCTGCAAACTGTATGAAAAGGTGTAGGCAACAGGGGTATTTGAACATAATCACTTGATGGCTCAAAAATCTTTATAATCTTATCATTCTCTCTTTTTTAATGGAAAGCCGTCCTCGGCTTGCTCCTTTGGGTATCATGCTACTTCTACAAATAGTTAGTAATAGAAGCGCACAAATAGCTAGAAAGATCACGAGATGCAAACATGACATCTTTGTACACTAAAGCATCACATAGGGTATTTTTATCATAAAAATCAGCAAGAGCAAGATCATTCTTATGAGAAGTCATAAAGTGTGTTGGCTTAAAAAAATAGATAAACATGACATGACATGACATTTAATATTTTTATTATCTAGTTTGTTATTTATTTTCACCATGCAAGAGAATTTTAAATTTGAGTAAATTTAAACTCTATGCACTATAAACACACTTCTAGGATCAGAGTTGCTTGTAACATAAAAATATATTTTAGTTAACAAAGACAATTCAGGTTTAGAAAATATCGTTCTCTCTACTGTAACAAGGTCACGAAAAGAATCATATTCATTATAACCCACAGTGTTTGGAGAAGATAGCAATTTCAGCTCATCGTTTTCACATGTAATGGGTGTGAAATGTTTAATTTTAGCACTAGTAAATGGATAAAAATTAAGAGTATT
>BCLG01000002.1:303801-319829 GCA_001602295.1 Zoysia matrella | reverse complement strand
AGAAAGCTCTTCCTCTAAAGAGTGTTCATCATAAATTTCAGCAAGATCAAATTTTATTGCAAGTATTACATAACTTTTGAATTTATTACTTGCTGATTTTTAGATCTAGGAGGATGTTCTTTTTTTCATTAGCAAGTCTATCCCTATCAGTAAAATATTCTGAAACTAATTTATTATGTTGTTCTAGGCATTGCAATTTTTTATGTAAATCTCTTTGATAGGGAGGAATAAAATGGTAACGTATAGCATCTTTCAATCTATCACAACTATCAGGTTGCAAATGCGCTTTATAAAGATCAGTCCACCATCGTAAAGTAAAATCTCGAAACTCACTAGTAGCTTGTCTAACTCTATGTTATTTAGGAACTAAGTGAGATGTAATTTTTTGCTCTATAATCATCTCTTAATCTAGATAAGCTTTAGCATCATAATTATCAGAAAAGAGCGGGATGGTAAACTTAATCTTAGCGAAAGTTTCATAGGGAGCATGATGTTTATTACCTCTCATACCTTGGTGGTTACGACGTTGATGGTTGCGCATTCTGTTTTGTTTTTCTCTATCATTGTCAACGTTATTCTCGAAATAGTTCTCGTCAGTAACTTCATCTTTCTCTTTCTCTCTCTGTTGTGGTCGATGTATCTCAAAGGTTGTTATACGAGTTGAGAGACGCTGTAATTTTTGGTTCATGGCCTGGAATTGCTCGGTCATCCTCTGATCGAACATAGCAATAGTGTCAGCAAGTTGATTTTGACTAACAATATAAGCGAAGTCGTTCTGTGAGTTGGCAGCATCAGAAGATTCACTCTTATCACTTGCAGACTTACCCTTTTCTGCCATGGCTAGAAATCAACAAAGAAGCAAAGCAAGATATTATCCCTACACTACGGTGGTGTTGGATCTATGGGTGATAGATCTGCAAAAGGAAATGACTTACCATGTTCTTACGTGGTTCTTACTAATACAATGCAAAGGATGGTACAATCGGTGGCAGGAGAGACCAGGAAGTCATAATTCCACAATTGTAGGGTCAAATACTGTACTGATCCAAGGTGGATATGTGGAGCTTATACGGCTAAAATAATGGTTAATGGAACACAATTTTATAACAGATAGTAATATTAAATAAGTATTATAAGTATTATGTTCTAGTTGCTGGCCCAATCTTATAAAAAATTCAGATATTATAAGAGTATAAATGAAGATATCAAAGGGCAGTAACAACACAAATGATAAGGCTTTAAAAATCAGTAAACTGGTCAGCACTTGAAAATTCAACAAAAGTTAATTCTTGGCTTCTTGGTCTTTAAAAATTTTAATTTTAATTTTATTGTTTTTGATATTTTTCTCTGAACCAAAAGCACAAAAGATGTTACACGACCAAATTACAAATCAATATGCTGAATGATGTGGCCTAGAGAAAATTTTAAATTTCTGTTAAATCTGTGCTGAAACTTCGGAGCATGAAAACAGAAACTTCTGTTCTAAATTTGTTGAATCTATTGTCATGAGAGGATGGGAAATTTTCTGTGGATACCTGAAAAGTACTTATATATATCTAATTTGGAGTCCAAAAACAAAAGTTATGACTATTTTAATGATGGATCTTCGAATCAGATTTTTTTGAAAGGCTAAAAACATATTCGAATTTCAAATTGAATGCGAATTTTATAGACATTTTTGTGTATGATTGAGCAGCGGGTAAATATGGAGAGGTGGATCTATGAAGGGTGGATCTGGTTGTGATCGAAATATGGGGTGGGTGGGTGGGATAAAATTTCATTACAAAAGAAACAATTAACATATGTGACACGATAACAGATCTGAACGCGATGTGGATGAACAATAAAAGAAAACATCTGGATACAAAAAGATCACAAAATCCAGCAACCAAAACACAAACTAAGGACACAAACTCAACACTACGAACTTTGAAATAAAATTATGTAAAGGGTAAACACGGCTAGGACAGGGGAACACTTAACGATCTACTAATTTTTTTGTGTTGCTGCTTTTTTGTGGATGATAGAATGAATACAAAATAAACAAAGATAGATGTGAACCTGACGGTATACCTAAAACTCTGATTACCACTTGATGTGTACGTGGTTCCCAATCTTCCGTCATGTCGTGATAACTCTCGATTTGGTGTAGATGCGACACACAATCGATCCGGTCTCAAATCAATACGATTTGAACCCTGCAATCGCAGCATCACTTCTCCTCTAGTTATCAACCGTGTACACAAGATTGACCTCGCTAAAAATGCTAATCCCAGCCCATGAATTGAAGAACATAAGCAAGAACAAGGAAGAACGCAACTCAATTGTGAAATTTGAATTAAATCACTAAGTTGAAAAACCAACAAACCGTCAAATAACGAAACTGTTTCATAACAGAGGAAAACTAATCAAAACCTATCACTAATTATAGTGGCTACTGATTATATAAAGTTTTGAACGACCTTAGGGGCAAACCCTAATATTAATGTGCCTAGAAAAGAAACATGGCCCAAAGACCAAAAGATAGTGTCGCAGCACCCGTGGTAGTTTCAAAATGTCATCTTATTTTAACTATTTCTGCTGATTCTGATCGAATTTAGAGATGAGACCAGTGCCGTTGGAAAGGTTATCTTGTTAGCTTTCCAGCCATATCTAAAACGTCTAAAACAGAGCTGTTATGAGACCGGGGCACCCGTTTTAGTGCAGGCTGCTCTTGGAGTCCGAGTCTGACTCGAACTTCGACTTGTTTGGATCTCCTCTGGGGTGGAACGTGAGGTTCTGATCTTGGGTTTCTCTAAGTCCTTGTTCATGTTTTTCTTGACTCTCTCTAATGTTTTTAATTATAATAAAGTTATTATGTAAAATCTATTCTGAATGGAGGAAAGATAAGTGTTTAAGAACGAGCTCACCTCTAATCTCAACTGTTGTGCGTGAGTTTTATCAATACTAATTTGAGGTGTTTTATGTGTATGTAAATGAGTGATGTCCTCATCATGGCCGGTGCCTTGACGTCCCCATCAACAAGGACGGCTACACTGCCGTTATGGCAAGCTTCTGGAAGAACTAATGGCTATGTAAGTACTCCCTCTGGTTTTAATTTATTGACACCGTTGACTTCTAACTTCAATTTTGACCATTTGTTTTATTCAAAAAATTTATTTAAATGTGTAAATTTTTTTATTATTTAATTTATCATTAGTAGAATTTAAATCATGACTAATAATTTTACACATTAGAACAATTTTTTTTTAAATAAAACAAATAGTCAAAATTAATGGTAAAAATGAACGGTGTCAATTATTTAAAACCGGAGGGACTACTACTCAGACAACATCCTACACGGACCGATTGCATGCAGTACGACGTTTTGTGATTATTAAGTGTCCGTATTTTAAGGACTGTATGTACAATGTCTGAGCGTTTTAAGGGGGCTTTTAATGCTTAAATCTACCAGGCAGATTTTAGTATACTGCCTCCGCCTTAATGAAAGTTTATTTTTAGGATGTATTGACTACAACTTTGACTCATGATTTCAATAGTTTTAACATAGACCTAAATGAATTAATGAAATAGTTGGAGGTTTGTTGCTAAAAAAACATCTTTGTTTTCTTACGCCATCACTACTCTCTCTGTTGGCTTATATGAGATTTTAATTAAGATTGATCAAAATGATTGTGCACCGTCCATTTACGTTCGAGAATTAAATTGTTTTTTACTTCATAGGATGTAAAAGTATTACCCTAATTATTAATTACTGTAGTATTGAATTTGAAAATTAATTGAGTGTTTTGGAAAACTATTAGTAAAAGTTTTAGAAAATAACATATTTTTAGCTCCTTCGGTTTTGGAAATAGTATAAGACAGGTTTGGAAATTAACGATCCCTCGGTTCTTAAATTGTTGTCACCGTTGACTCTTTAATTATTTTTAGTTAGTCGTCTTTGTAAAACATTAGTTCAACTATGCAAAATCATAAGTCATATTTTGAATAACTTTAATGGTAAAGCAAATTATAAAAATTATATAATTATAAAAATGTTAATAAGATAAATAATCAAAATTAATGTGAGCAATCAACAACAATAACAATTTATGAATGGAGAGAGTATCATTTTTTAATGGAGCGAATTCCTCTTTTTGCCTAAAAAAGTTCACTGTTTCCTTTCTTGCCCTTTTTATTTCGAACTTCCCTAGCAGGACCAAATTCAATTTTCCATTACTTTCGTGGCCCTTCCGTTAGTTTAGGCTACTAAAAGTGTTAAGTGATGGGGAAAAATGACCATGTTACCTCGTCTCATAAAATGAAAACAGCACAATTTCAGTTTGCATTGTGTCAACCTTAGTGTAACATGAAAGCATAACTTCATCTATTTAGTATTTACGGGACAAAGGTAGTTTATGTTAGAAAATAGTGTATGCCCATAATAGGAGAGGGGTCATTTTACCTATCACTTAACACCGTTAGTGGTCTAAACTAACGGAAGGGTCAAAAAAGAATGAAAAAATTGAATTTGGTCCTAATAGGGAAGTTCAAAATAAGAAAACGTCAAAGAAGGAAGTGGTAACTTTTTTAGGGCGGAAGTAATTATTTATTCTTAATGCTAGCACACCTAGATATGCAAGCTATAAAAATAGTGACAGCGCCCACAAGTAACTGTCACTATGAGATGCTTTCGGTGGAGGAAGGAAATCAGTAGGTGACGGTAATTAGGAAAGCATTGCAGTCTAATATTAATTTTATTGTTTATTTTCTTTTAAGAAAATACATGGTTCAAATTGTTTGGCCTCGTAGAGAGCCTTATATGAAGATTCTAGAAATTTAGAGGTGGACCTAGGATCTCTTAGAAATTTAGACATTTTACGGTATATTTTAATTCTAAATTTATTAAAAAACATAAGTAATATTGTGACATAAATTATGCTCGTGCTCATATTGATTCTGTCTAAAAACAGAAAGAACACGGCAAGTAAACAGTGAAAAATCAGGTTATACCCTGGAGCAATGGTAGTCTTGTTCCCAATAGTGAACATGTTGAGCTGCTTGAAATAGTCGAACACAGTTGATGCAGGACAAATGGAAGCCGTGCAGACCCACGAACGGCCTTCTAAAAGTAGTAGATAATAGATGTTCGGAGAGCACAAGTGAGCAGTCACGCAGATGGTGCGCTTTCCAACAACTTGATCGCTCGTCTACCCGTGCAGGTGTCACAGCTGGACGGAGTTTCGGAGGTCTGCTCTCGCGAGTTTTGTGCGCGCAGAAACTTGCGAAGAGAATGCAAAGCACGCAGCAGTAGCAGTGCAATGCTTGTCCGGTGTGTCTTAGGATGAGAGGAGTCCATTTTATAGGCGCACGGAGAGAAAGTGCAATGAACCAGGTTTATTGCTAAGATTAAACACCAACAATTACCAGAGTAACAGCCGCCAGTTAATTCGTCCATTACTGAAAACTGATGTATTAAACTGATTTATATCTCTGGTAATGTCTGAAATTTATTTGTTGTTTTAAGTGAAATCAATTCAATTCTCAGAAACGGCGAAACATTAACTTAGCGCAATAATACGAGGCTCTGTACACACGCGTACGCGCTCGTCACAAGTCACAAGTCACGAGAAATATACACACAAAAACACGCGTAACTCTTGTACGCGCACGGCACATGTGGCAGCTCCTTTTCCCCACTTTCCAACATCTTAACCAGAGAACACTAGTACACATATTTAAGTTGGTGGAAGTCCTCCTCAACTATCTATGTGGTACTAAAAATTTAGTCCCTCTAGAATTCAAGTGGGCCTTGAAATTAAATTGTGAAATTAATGGGCTAAGCCCAAATATTCCAACAATCCCTACCAATTTTGAGGCACACGAGAATGCTCTCAATTGCACTACTATTTTGATATAGCAGTGTTATGGTGGAGACTGCTAAGTTGAACATCCACCTAGAGCAATGGCTACACTTTGTTTACAACTGATCAAAGGACTGTGTCTTGAATTGTCAGTCTTGTGCAAACAAACTTTACCAAAACCCATTTCTGTTACTAGGCTGCTAAAAGCATCCCCGCGGTTTGGAGCGTATAAATCATACTCCAGGCCTTTCATGAGTATCTAGAGATTACCCAAATCTCATAGACTGTGACCAACAGTCGAATTCATATAGGTGTGATTCTTATAAGATGTCCTGTAGGACAACATCTCTTCTTAATTAAGCCACACGAATCATATTGAGGCAAAAGCCAACCTACCTTACAGTTTGAAGAGAAATTTATTTTCAAGAAATGAGCCTTATTCAAAGGTTCTCTTCTCTCAGTCAGTCATGGCTTGTCTCACTATCCTGATTCATAGGATCTCCGATCACACAAGATATATTTCCACCATGACATGACTCACATAATGTGTCTCAAGCCCAATTCTCTGGACGCATAGTCTATCACATTTTGTGAAAGACCCTTTGTAAACTGATCTGCCAAATTTTCAGCCGTTTGGATGTTATCCATGGTTATAGTTCTAGAGTTCCTCAATTTTCTGACAGACTTTAACCACCTCTTTACATGCCTAGATGATTTCATGTTATCCTTTGAAGTGTTCACTTTGGCAATCACCATCTGATTATCGCAGTTCATTAGGATAGCCGACACCGGTTTTTCAACCATCGGCAAATCCATTAGGAGTTCATGGAGCTATTCATACTCAAAGTGGCAGTATCTAATGCTGTGAGTTCTGCTTCCATCGTTGATCTCGTTAAGATGTTCTGCATGCAAGACTTCCATGAAACAGCACCACCTCCAAGCGTGAACACATATCCATTCGTGACTTTTAAATCATCAGCATCAGAAATCAAATTTGAATCACTAAAACCCTCTAAAACCCTCAGGTTCCCAAAATAGTGAATCCCATAGTTCACAGTACCTTTTAGGTAGCGCATTACTCTCTCAAGAGCATGCCAATGATCATCTCCTCGGTTTGAAACAAACCTACTCAATTTGCTCACAGCAAATGTGATTTCAGGCCTCATTGCGCTAGCCAAATACATGAGTGAACCAATAATTTGAGAGTATCTTTTGTTTTTCTTTAAAATCTTACCAGCATCATAAGATGTAGCAGCAGGTTTACAGTTGCTATAACCAAAGCAACTTAAAACATTTTCTGCATAATGAGATTGCAGAAGTGTAACCCCACCATCACCTTCTCTTACTAGTTTTTTATTAAGAATAACATCAGCCTCTCCCAAATCCTTCATCTCAAAATTTTGAGACAAAAACTCTTTCACTTCCTTAATCACATTAAGACTTGTCTCAAATATCAGTATTCATCAACATACAAGCACAATATTACTCCTTCACTCCCACCAAAGCGATAGTACACACACTTGTCCGCTTCATTCACAACAAAACCAACAGACATGTGAGTTTTATCAAACTTCTCATGCCATTGCTTAGGTGTTTGCTTGAGGCCACACAAAGATTTTAACAATTTACACACCATTCCTTCTTGACCTTCGACTACAAACCCGTCTGGCTGATCCATATAGATCTCCTCCTCAACCTCTCCATTTAGAAAAGCTGTCTTAACATCCAACTGATGAACAAGAAGACCATAAGAGGTTGTCAAAGAAAGTAGCACTCGAATAGTGGTCAATCGGGCAACAGGTGAGTAAGTGTCAAAGAAATCTTCTCCTTCTTTTTGAGTATAGCCTTTAGCTACAAGCCTCGCCTTGTACTGTTCAATCGTACCATCAGGCCTAATCTTTTTCTTGAACGCCCACTTACACCCAATGGGTTTGCACCCATAAGGCCTACTCACAAGCTCCCAAGTTCCATTAGACATAATAGAATCCATCTCATTCCTGATTGCTTCCTTCCAATAGTCAGATGAATATGCCTCTTCAATGGGTTTGAGAGTATCATCCACAAGATGCACAATGAAATCATCACTAAGGGACTTCGCAGTCCTTTGTCTCTTGCTTCTTTTAGGAGTTTCATTGTCGTCCTGCTCTAGATTTTCCACCAGTGTGTGTTCATTGTGTTCTATCATATCAGTAGGTTAATCTTTTCTTTTCCCATTTTTCAAATGGTGTGATCTCTTTATTCTTTATAGGAACACGATTCAGGACATGACATGCTATCAATATAGCCTCACCCCACCATTCCTTGGAAAGTCCTAATGTATCTAACATGGTGTTAACCAAATCAGTTAGAGTATAGTTCTTTCTTTGGGCTAACCGTGAGGTGAATAGGGAGGTGTTCTATCATGAATTATTCCGTGTTCCACACAAAACAATGTGAACAAATTCAAAAAGTGTTCTCCAACACGATCAGACCTTACACATTTGATCTTTCTCTCAAGTTGGTTTTCTACTTCAGCTGTATAGACTTTAAAGTAATATAGTGCCTCATCTTTTAACTTCAACAAATATATGTAGCAGAATCTAGTACAATCATCTATACGGGTCATAAATACTTTTTAGCACCTCTTCTCAATTCTCCATAAATTTCACACAAATTGGAATGAATTAGTTCTAGTGGTGCCAAATACCTCACCTCAGCAAGCTTGTTAGGTTTACAAGGTTGTTTTGATTCCACTCAAACATGACACTTAGAGCCTTTGACTATGGTAAATTTTGGAATTAAACTCAAATTTGTCAGCCGCGCCATATAACCAAAATTAATATGACAAAGTTGTGAATGCCAAATATTAGACTCATCAAAATTGACCACATTGTCCACAACGTTATTACATTCCACTAACAAAGAAAAGCGGAACAAGCCTTAGCTTTCATAACCTTTACCAATACAAGTCTCATACTTGGACAATACACATTTATTGGATTCAAAAACTAATTTAAAACCATATCTACATAGTAGAGAGCCGCTCACTAGATTCTTTTTGATGGTTGGGACATGCTCCACGTTCTTCAAACGCACGGTCTTTCCTGAAGTAAGTTTCAGATTGATCATACCAACACCAAGAACATGCGCATGTGTACCATTTCTCATCAGCAAGGAGCCAGTCCCTCGAACCTGATAAGATGAAAACAAGGACACATCTGCACATACATGAATATTAGCGCTCGTATCAATCCACGACTCAGGTGAATGACAAACTGAAAGAACTTGTCGTACCCCATTTCTAAAATACACTATGCACCACGTATCAGTCCCTGGATCAGTAGCTGATATGCACTAACACATCAGAATTTATATTAAAAAGCATACTTCAAATAGGGAAATATATCTGAAACTCGACCTTTAGCGGCAACATGGTGTGGATTAAGGCATCCACAGAGGTTTAGCTAGCTCAAGGCGAAGTGGACAGCGGAAACAAGACCCAACTTCACAAGCAACTTGAGAAGCTGGACCAAAACCCAGCACATCGTTGTCTTCTACGAATCTTCCTTTGACTAAAGCCACAGATGCAAACGGGTGAATACATAAAGTACTTAGCAAGCTCTAACACTATGCAGGGGTATACCGATGAAAGCATGCCTCGCTATAGCAAGAATAATGCACAGAGGTTCCTTTGCAAAAAATCCATTTTCAGTAGGGTTCACTAGAGAAGGTTGATAAACCAGGAGATCAAAACATTTGTTTGTCATATTTTAGTAGGTAGACCTGGGGGAGAATAAATCTTTCTCGCCAGTTTCTAAGTTTTAACTGGAAGGAACTCCAATACTCGATCCAGACACTTTCCAATACATGGGCAACTACACCCACTCACACCATCAAGGGAATATATGAAACTAATCATTATGAGCCCAGACAATAGTGTGTCAAAACCAGTGACAACGGACTTTTCGAAAAGATTCTACACCCTGCAGAGGCTGTACACTTTACTCACAAGCTACGCTCTCTTCTAGGAGAGAGAAATGTAACGCTAGTCCCACCTTATCCGTCCACCCCCGTATGCCCAAGTACTTCACTTTTCTTTGAGTTCTCAGGTACTTCATTTTCCTCTGCTGACTCAAATATGCTGAGCTGAGTTACTTCTTTTTCCTCTGAGTCAGACTCTCTAGGGTACACACATCCCCGAGTGTTCACCCTTGGTGCCTGATGCCCTACTGACCACCTAGTGTAGCATACGGTAGATGCCAATAAGTAGGGTAAATCTTGCCCAGACGGGTTCTGTGGTTGTACGAAATCACTATGTTGAGGTTCGATGAACCGGTCCTTATGCGGTCAAGGCGAGCGCTTCTTCACGGCAGATGGACCAGACCGAAGTTTATCACACGGCACCAAATTGCCACATAAAAGCCTCGCCCACAAACTAGAAAATCACCCACCTTCAATTAACACATGTTGCTCTATTACCCACCCATTTATTTTACTCACACCACTAAGCACACATTTACATATTTTATGAAATACTGGTGTATGGTGTGGTGATGCGTGGCATCACAATGGAGTCCTGAGCAATCTATTATCAAAGCAACTTTTCGGTCATTAAAAGTATTTAATGATGGATTTTCTATTGGTAACAAGGGGATGTCATCAACAAGGTGGTATTTACTATTAATGAGAGCAAGTAACTGACATTAATATAAATACCTAATAAGCAGGATCAATACTTCACAACTTTTAAATTCACAAAAAATAATGCAAGCATCCAGGCCATATAGGTGTGAAATAAATCATAGGATTAATATGGTCAAGGTGGTTAGAGCTTGCCTGCAAATCCTTAATCTTTGGAGTTGAAATCTTCGGGCTTCTCTTTGTGAGTCAGTCCTTCTGGCTCCTCTTGTAATCCGGCTCTTTCTCAATCTCAACGTTGTCTACACTGTAGAAAACACCTAAATAAACTACCGTAAAAGAAATAAAGCTGCAGAAGAATCGATAAGATCCGATTAACTTCGAATGAGCCAAATAAATTCCGCGAGGAAAACTAAGAATAGACTCATGCATGCGGGACTATCTTAATGCAATGCTTGTTATTCTATGTGTATCTTAGTGTTATTTATTATGGGTTAGTTACTTGAACAAGTATTTATTTAGCTACTTTATTTTATTGCTTATGTGGTCACATGGGTCGTTAAGTGTGACTATATATGATAAATATTATACTAGAGACTTCATACTAGTACGAGCTAGTATTATGGTTTGTTTAATATAATACTAAGAGCGTGATGCGTCATTCTATGCATAATCACTATGTAGAAAAATTTATTAAGGATTAGTGATTAATTAATTATTAAGTTTATTTTAGACAATGTCTATGTGACTACTTTATTAAATCCTATGAGTGTATGCATTATAAAGTATCTAGCGCACTAATTTGTTTTTGTGACCATGTGGCAATACAATGTATGTACTATGAGCAGACGTGTCATTTTATGCATTACCTCGTCTTATCGATGTCTACTAGAGAAAAGTGATTAGTTACTTAGCTTATTTAAGCTAGGTTATGCAAGGCGATAGTAAGCTATGTGTATGCATGTACTATCTAGTGCCTAACGTATTATTACACTAACGTGAATAACTATATACCTATATGTATATGCACTAAAAATGTGACTTAGCATATGACTTGTCATCTCATGCATCATTTTATGTATAATACTATTTACTATCATTTACTAGTGACTAGCTACTAATTAGAATCGTATGTTAGTGATTAATTACTAGCTTTATTTTAGATATTTTTATTAGTTTATATTAATTAAATGAATACACAGTAGACTAGAGATTAATTACTTAATCTCCCTAATATGTAGTTATATTCCAGCTATTATTGCCTAATTAATTGAATCTTAGTTTTATATCTGTATTACTAAAGTATCTTGTGGCACATGCAATAAAGTAATGCGAAGTGAGATGCACGCTATATGAAATATACTAATTAAATGCAAAAGATAATAGTAACAACCTCAATAAACCAATAAAGGACTAAGAATGATTAAATAAATAAACTCCAATAAAAACTCAAAAACTGAAATGGAGGGTAACAGGAACAGGTGATACTGGGCTTGATTTTTGTGGAGTGGCTGTGGGATTTTTTATGATGCAACGATTGGCTCTGGATTTATCAGGTGTCAAAGAAGTGTTTATCTGGGGCTATAAGTCTATAAATCAAACTTAAGAATTATGAGGGGTTTTAGGTTTTGAAACTAATTTCATAAAATATCTCACGTCGAGACGATCGCGTGAGCGCAAGAATCACCGGAATCGGGATTACGGGTGAAAAGATATGGTATTTACAAGGTGTAGGGGGCTATAGAGACCTATTTGTAATTATTAGAATGTGTCTAGGGGCTTTTCTATAATTTACAAGAAGTTGTTAGGGACCTATATGTAATTATACAAAAGTTTAGGGTCCTAGGTGTAAATATTTAGGACTAAATTATAATTAAAGAAAAGGTCAAGGGTGTATATGTAAAATTACTAGGCTTAAAATATAATTTTATAGAGCAGCAGGGGCTTAGGTGCAAAGTGGTATTTTTTGGAATTTTATGGTATTATTTTTGTACAGGAAAAAGGCTTAAGAATATATATTCTGGTGTACTAAGCCGGATGTACCCAGTGTTTCACTCTATTAGTCTGACAGGTGGAGCCGAGGGATGTTTCTTTTATTTTTATTTATAAAATTGTGCTGGTTCATTTCTGGGCGGTTGATTCAGTAGTGTGCGGTTAGGATTTTGAAGGGGACGTGGCCTAATCTCAGCTGTTGGATGTGGAGTGGACGGCTAGGATCTATTGTGTGACGTGGATACTCAGTGGTCGTCGGATTTCTATGGAACAGCTTGGATTTAAAATAATTCAAAGTGAGCAAGATCTAATCTCGAGCGTTGATTTTGGAACGAGTGGCAGGGATCTAATCGGCCGAAGTTAGGGGGCTTGATCTAATCGTGAGCGCCTGTGGCCCATCGAACGGGTAGCGGTGAACGATGGCCTGCGAGGCGGCCGGCCGCGACAGACACAGCGGCGCCATGGCCGAAACCGACCAGAGAACGGCTAGGGCTCACCGCTGTGCCCCAAACTCGACGGGGAGAGGTTCAAGGGGGAGAGGAGCTCACCGCGGTTCGCCTGAGGGGGTTCTCGTCATCGGGTTGTGGCCGGACTTGGCTGGCGGCGAGGAGAGACACCGCGCAGAGACGAGCGCTCGATGCCAGACGTCAACGATGGCTGGAGTCACCTGGCGCGGCCAAGGGTTGAAGGGGTGAGTCCTCGGGATGGTGTAGGTGTAGAGAGGAGGGAGGAAGGCTCACAGGAGAGGGCGAATCGCTGCGGCGGCCGAGGCAGCACTGAATTGGGGAAAAAGCAAAATTCACCTTGGTAAGCTAGGCTTGGGAGCAATGAGTGGGGAGGAGCTTTGGGGAGACCTCGAGCGTCTATTTGTAGCCGGGGAGAGGCGGTATGGGCAGAGGTGTGGCCGGTGGCGACTTGAATGCCGGCGGTATGGGCGGAGGTTTGGGCGCGGCTTAAATTCGTCGCGTCCCGTCCAGGTCGTGGCGCAGCGCTGTGCACATGTCGAGCTGACAGTGCGAGGGGACGGCGGTGACGTTGTGCGCGTCGGGGTGACGCGGGCGCGAGGGGACGGCGGTGGCGCGCGACCTTTGACCAGTGAGGAGAGAGAGAGAACAGAGAGGAGGTGGGGCCAAGAAGTAAAGGTGGGGGCGAGTGCTAGCGGTGTGGCTACAGTGCAGTTCACCTGCGCCGGTCGTCGGCCGGTTGGCGGAGAGGCGTGGCGAGCGGCGCGTG
This sequence comes from Zoysia matrella, assembly GCA_001602295.1. Taxonomy (NCBI): domain Eukaryota; kingdom Viridiplantae; phylum Streptophyta; class Magnoliopsida; order Poales; family Poaceae; genus Zoysia; species Zoysia matrella. Next base: position 306,144 of record BCLG01000002.1, on the reverse strand, counting down.
CTCTGGCTGGCTGCGCTGCCAGGAGGAGGAAGACAGGGGCGTGCTGGGATGGGCCGACTGGACCGCGTGAGAGAGAGGGAGTTGGGCCTGCTCGGGTGGGAAGAAAGGCTGCTGGGCCATGCGGCTGGGCCGGCAGGGAAAAGAAGGAGAGAAGAATCAGCCCAGTGAAAGAATTGGATTCAAATATTCTTAGGATTTTGATTGATTGTGTTTGGGTTTGAATGGAATTCAAATTTCCAAATAAATTTCAGATGAGCTTGGTCAAATAAAATTCAGTAAAAAGGAGGAGAAAAATTCAAGCACTTGGTCTCACTCAAATTTTAATATTTTTAGAAAATTTTAAATTAAGAGAGATTTCAATTTACATGAAATTTTACTTTTGAATAAAAGGGGAGAGAAAAGAAAATCTTGTTAGCATTTTTGTTAGTAGATTTCAAGTTTCGAATTTCAAATTTTTGGGCTACAAAATTTTGGGATATCACAGAACTGTAGGTAAAATATTACCGTACCTCGACATTCCTGCACTTTTGCTAACAACCATATTTGCTGATTTTTTATTGCCCTTCCACTTGCGGTTCTCACATTCGCTAGCAAAGTGGCTAGATTCAACGCAAACAAAGCAATTTTCCTTGCTGTTCTTCTTCTTCTTTTCTTAAAAGTGGTAGTCTGCTTAGGTTTTGCAGGGTTCTTTTGCTTCTTCTTTTTCTTGTTTTGGGACTTATTCAAGTTGTTCTTCTACACCACATTGACACTAGAAGTCTCAACAACTCCTTTCCTGTGAGTGTCTTTTGCTCTCGCTTTCTCCTCAACATCTAAAGAGCTAATAAGATCAGCGACGTTGAACTGTTGTCTCTTATGTTTTAGAGAAGTGACAAAATCTAGCTAAGTAGGTGGTAGCTTAGCAATAATATCTCCGGCCACAAACTTGTTAAGTAACTCACACTTGAAATATTTGAGTTCTTTCGCCAGTGACTGAAGTTCATGAGCTTGTTCCACTATACAATGGTCATCGATTATCTTATAGTCAAAGAACTGCTCTATGACATACAGTTTACTCTTAGCATCACAAGCACCATATTTGACCTCAAACGCATCCCATAATTCCTTGCCAAACGTCACGGTGAGATAGAAATCAGCTGCAAAGGATACTACTTGATCTGCCTCGTCCTTGACGGCATCTATTTTCAAATAAACATTATCGTAGCGCTTCTTTTAAAAGGTACGAACTGGAATCAGCTGCAAAGGATACTACTTGATCTGCCTCGTCAACTGCCAGAAATTCGGCACGAGCACGGGCTGTTACACGTTTTAGAACTGTTTAAAGCATCCTACTCGTAGTTTAGCGCTCTACCTGAAATCTGCACATGCCCACTCGCCGCTGCCATATGTAGGAGGAAGTTGCCTGCGGCGCACGTGGGACAAAGGAAGCTCACGGGCCATCACCGCTGATCTCATCTCGCTCTCGAATCTGGAACCGCGACTGGTACGCGTTCCAATCAGGCGGAAGCAAGCGCCTGCAGCGCGCGCAGCTCAGCGACTCGCTAGAACGTCAAACCGAGTTCCAGATTGGTAGTACTACAAATCCCACCTCCCTCCGGACCCTCGCCTCGAATTTCATCGTTCGAGGTGGATCAGGATCGTCGGCGGTCTTGGGCGCAGCAGCCTCGTTAGCAGTCGCTACGCTGACCGTTGATTGCCATTGAATGAATCCTATGTCTATCATTGCACGCTCGCTCGTGAACGGCTAGACTCCGTTCCTGTACCATTTCAGTGCAACGATACAACAATCGAGAATGTCATTCGAAGAACAAAAGATGGTAGTACTCCTTCAGTTTACTTTGAAATTACTAAATCTCCATTTTTTATAGCATACCTAGTTAATATCAACAATTTGAGTAAAGGTATATATGACTTTACCCTATATTGTCCACAGTCTCGTATGTTGTTCTTAGAAGTATTATTCCTCTTATTTAGAATATGTTTGGTTGTAGGGATGAATAGAGAAGGAACGATGTCATCAATAGATATCACTTTTCTGTTGTTGTTTATTTCAGTATCAAAGAGTAACAAGGATAGGTCTCTTAGAAACATTCCCTCGAAATGCTTTATGACTCTATCCCACAAATATGGTGGGAGAAAGTCATCCACGTTTACTAATTAAGATCACTAGTAAAAGAGCAGGATATTTAGTACACATTACTTCTCCATTTCTATCTCTCCTTATCTCTCCTCATTTTCAGTATATACGAACTCTTTCACACTTAAATTCTCATGCCCAAGCTCAAAGTGAGATATAAATTGGGACGGATGGAGTTAATTATTTTGATAACTAGTATATATTAC
>BCLG01000002.1:271667-303774 GCA_001602295.1 Zoysia matrella | reverse complement strand
GTTAAAGATGATATTATAAGTCAAAGGTGTCAATATTTTAAAACCGAAGTAAGCATTAATTAGTGGATGGATTCGTGAATCCATTCTGCAATATTATTGATTTATTTTAGCTATTATAATATAATAATTAAGTTGTATATAACTAGATAATGATTCTTGTACCTCTATCCTCATCTCTCAAAAAAGAAAATGACATCATTCATCTCATCAATTATACAGATATATTGTGTGATCAACTCATTGACTCACAACCAAACTACAAAAATAGTTGGATTTTTTCCTCGTGTTATATGAGTATTTTTTATATACTATTCATCATCTTTTGACATACCAAATTTTCCAATTTTCCTTCCACCATTTCGTTACTCTCTGTTGACTTTAAATTGATATTCTAGCTCTACGGATAGGAATAAGAGAAGTAAAAAAGTATGGCATAAAAACAAGCAGAGGGATATAGATGTATTTTAGAAGCCATAGCGTCCTTTCCTGCTTGAGTAATAACCGGCATTGGCTTGAATGAATTATTTGAAATAGCGTGTGTAATATGGGCCGAGCTTTTAACATTTAAAAAACGTGGAAGTGGGAAAAAAAACTCCACAAATAGGGTCTCAGCTTAAGCACCGAGAGGGCACGCTAGTGACGCCCTTTCTGTAATGCATGTATGATTTGAAATACCCTTGCTCAGAGATGGATGCAGGATGCAACGATGACCGGTGCTAATCTCTTATTAAGCATCTTAATAAGCATATTACTATATAATTTGTAGGGTTTACCCTTAAGATAAGTATGGTATTTAAGAATAAAGGGTGCTATAACGGTGCAGCACACCTCTGGATTCGCCCCTGCCCCTGCTTGCCTGCCGCACAAGTTCAGACGTTTTCCTTCTAGCTCTGCTTTACACGAACTTTTTATGGGAACCAAAGCGTATGAAACTCTGATGAACCAAGAAAAGAGAAATAGTACTTGTTCACGAATTACTTAAGTGCTCACACCAGAACTTGTAAATAACTAAGATGTATATAGAAATGGAATTACATATCAGGATGCAAAATATCAAACAAATCAACCAACCACGTACATACCAGGTCATGACCCTAGCCAGTGCAGAATGCAGTCTAGCAGTATGTTACACTAGACGGGCGTGCGCATAGCCTACGTCGACCTTCACAAAGTCCTGAGGACCATGGGAACTCCATGCCTGGGTCGCAGCGTGAGCACGTCCATTGGTGCGTGCACGTACTTTGGGGGAAGCTCCAGCGTGAACATCTGTAGCATCATGGCGACCACCGCCTTGGCCTCAACCATCGCGAAGTTCTGACCGATGCAGGACCTTGGCCCACTCGAGAAGGAAAGCAGCGCGTTTGGGTGCTTGGCTGCTTTTGTAACCCCGTTCTCGAACCTTTCTGGCCTGAACTCACCGGCGTTGTTGCCCCAGACCTCCTTGTCGCGGTGGATGGTCGCAATTGGAATCGTCAGTATCGTGCCCTGGGGCACCCGGAAGCCGCCGATGTCGAGGTCAGAGCTCGACTTCCTGTTTATCTGCGACATGGGGGCATAGAGCCGCAGCGTCTCGAGGAGAAACATGTTGACCAACTTGAGCTTGTTGAGCATGTCGCCGGTGGGGACCTCGTCGCCGCACTCACGCCGCACCTCCTCTCTGAGCTTCTCCTGCCACTCCGGGTTGGTGCTCAGCAGGAACGAGGCCCACGTGAGGAGGTGCGAGGTGGTGTCGTGCCCCGCGAAAAAAAAGGTCTTGCACTCGTCGATGATCTCGTCCATGCTCAGGACCGGGCTCTCGCCGTGTTCCGGGGCGCACGCCTCCAGCATCAAGCCCATCAGGTCGTTCCCGTACCCGTTGGCGTCCTTGTTGGCGAGCCGGTTCTTGATGATGTTCATGAGCATGCCTCTAACCTTCTTGTCGAGCGTCCATGTCTTGAGGTTCTTCTCGGTTGGAAGGTACCTGAACCCGGGGATCTGGACATCGAAGATGGTGGAGAATGCGAGGAATTGCATCTCCCTCTGCGCCAAGAAAACCTTTTTCCCCTCTACATAGCTGCTCCCGAATGCGGTGTGGGAGATCACGTCGGCGGTGAGCTCCTCGAAGCGGGCACCCAGGTCGACCTCCACTTCGCCGCCCTTTTTCAGCTGCGCCTCCCACTCGGACATCATGGACCGAGCGCAGTCAGACATAGTGACGGTCATCATCTGCCATGTACACCACCAACGTTTCCACAATTAGATGTCTTTAATTTGATAGTTCATAAGTAGCAACTAGCAACGATGTGACCACTATATCAACGAACACAAGTAGCAACATGCTCGCGAGTGGACGTACCTTGATCTTGTCCGTGTTGAAGGCCGGGTGCACGACCTTGCGGTGGCGCTTCCACTCGTCGCCGTCGGTGAGGACGAGGCCTTTGCCGAGGAGGCGGGCGATGTGCGGGTTCATCAGGTTCTTTGGGTACAGCCCCGTGCGGTCGGCGAGCAGCTGCTTCACCACGTTCGCGTCAGCGACGCACACGTTCGGCCTCGCCCCGGTCCAATACACGAACGTCCGCCCTGCACACAGTACAGAAGCAAAAGCATTGAGCCCATTGCAAAAAAAAAAGAAAGAAAGAAAGAAAAAAGAGCAGAGCGCTGCTGGATAATCCTTGCCGCACACTATAGTTAGTTAGTTTTGTTCTCAGTTTTTTTTTTCAGTTAGCATGTGCATGAGCTCCGGGGCTTTCAAGCCGTTGTGGACGCCATGCGTTCGGGTGTGTGTGCATGGCGAGAACAGCTCGCGCATGGTCAAGGGTGCCGAAGTTTCAGCAGCGTCGTTGAGCGTGGGGATGGACGCGTTCTTCCAGCGTCATGCGCCGGACTTGTAGGGCACTCATCTGTTTTGTAATCGCTAATAAAAGGGGAATGAAAAACCAGAAAAGCTGCGGTCTTTTGAGCAGCACAAACTCTCGAGCTCATCGTGTTCCAAGTGATTGCGTTGAGTTCTCCTGCGTTCAGGTTATTGTCATCGTTCTAGAGCTCGCCGGCTGTCAAGAACACCGGTTGGTCTCTAACAATTGGTATCAGAGCCATCAAACAGAGGGACCTATTCTCTGTGACATGGCAGGGTCCTCGCAGCGCGGACGTTCCTCGTCGAGGACACACACCGGCGCCACGCCGCCACCGGAGTCAAGGATGGAGAAGGGGGGCAGCTCGGGCAAGGACAAGGTGGACAAGTCTCCACCGCGCGTCCACTCGCCGAGCCGGTCTCCACCACTAAGCCGCTCGCCGTCACGTAGCCCATGGGGCCGCGGCCGCGGTGGGCAGAGGACGGAATCGCGGCGCCCTCGTGAGGTCGTCGTCGAGCGGGTGATCCGCGAGTCCGGCGGCGGCGGCAACTGGCCGCAATTGACGAGGACCAACTACGACTCCTGGTCCGCGATGATGAAACTCAAGCTGGAGGCGCGCTGTCTGTGGGACATCGTCGAGCACGGCGCCGACGAGTGGCACGACGACCGTACGGCGCTGGAGGCGATTTGCTCTGGAGTGCCACCGGAGATGCAGACCACCCTCGCGAACAAGGATTCTGCGAAAGAGGCATGGGAAGCCATCCGGACCATGCGCATCGGCGACGAGCGTGTTCGGAAATCCACGGCACAGTCTCTCCGGCTCGAGTACGAACAGATCAACTTCCGCGATGGTGAGTCCGTGGAAGATTTCGCGCTCCGCCTCATCAATGTCGTGCAGCGCCTCTCCACTCTCGGCGATCCCGAGCCGGAACCGAAGGTCATTGCCAAGTACCTGCGTGTGGCGCGCTCCCGATACAAGCAGGCGGTCATCTCCATCGAGACTCTCCTCGACATCAACGAGCTCACCATCGAGGAGGTGACCGGGCATTTGAAGGCGGCGAGCGACGACGAGCCCCCTCCTCCGCCGACGAATGCTGCTGGCAAACTGCTCCTCACCCAAGAGCAGTGGCTGGATAGGTACAAGGCAGGAGACAGGGGAAGCCGCGGTGGATCGAGTACTGGTGGGCGCGGGAAGCAGAAGAACAGGGGCCGCGGCCGTGGTCGTGGCTCCGGCGGCGGAGGAGACAAGCGGGCCGACGGTGGTGCGGCCCAATCCACCGACGATGAGAACAAGTGCCGGTACTGCGGCAAAAAGGGCCATTGGGCCAAGGAGTGCCGCAAAAAGAAACGAGATGAAGAGAATCAGGCCCACTTGGCCCAAGACGACGAGCCGTCCCTTCTACTGGCTGTCGAGGAGGCGGAAGAGGGGAAATTTCAGAACTTTTCCTCTTTCCACTTCCCCGATGCGCCACCGGTCCCTGCTGCGGCGATTCCGGCGTTCCCTTGCGACGGCGAGGTCCACTTCATCGAGAACAAGGTCTTCGCGGCGTTTGACGACAACGGAGACCGGGACCTGAAGCGCTGGGTCCTGGACACCGGCGCATCCAACCATATGACAGGGGCACGGGCGGCGTTCTCCGACCTCGACGCCGGCGTCACCGGGACCGTACGTTTCGGCGATGGCTCCGTCGCCAACATCGAGGGGATCGGCACCATCCTGCTCGCCTGCAAGAACGGGGAACACCGCGCGCTCGCCAACGTCTACTTTCTACCTCGACTCACCGCCAACATCATCTCGGTGGGCCAGCTCGACGAGAATGGCTACCAGGTGCTGATCGAGGATGGAGTGATGAGGGTGCGAGATGAGGAAAGGCGCCTACTGGCAAAGATCCATCGAAGCCCAGGCAGACTGTACGTGCTCGACATCAACATTGCACGCCCGGTCTGCCTCGCCGCACGTGGAGAAGAAGCGGCGTGGGTCTGGCACGCCAGATTTGGCCACCTCCACTTCGCCGCCCTGCGCCGGATGGCCAGAGAAGGCCTAGTACGGGGACTGCCTCAGCTGTCCCAGGTGGAGCAGTTGTGTGACGCGTGCCTCGCCGGCAAGCACCGGCGCGCGCCATTCCCACAGCGGGCACTGGGACGCTCGACGGAGGTGCTGCAACTTCTCCATGGCGACATCTGCGGACCCATCACGCCGCCTACTCCGAGTGGAAATCGGTATTTTTTGCTGTTGGTTGATGATTACTCGCGATACATGTGGCTATGTTTGCTGCCCAGCAAGGACGCCGCCGCGACGGCGATCAAGCATGTGCAGGCTGCCGCCGAGCGGAAGAGCGGCAAGAAGGTGCTGGTGCTACGCACTGATCGAGGCGGGGAGTTCGCCGCCAAAGACTTCGTCTAGTACTGTGCCGAGCTCAGGCTGCATCGCCAACTCACGGCGCCCTACACACCACAGCAGAATGGCGTCGTGGAGCGACGGAACCAGACCGTGGTCGGCACCGCGCGCAGCATGCTCAAGGCCAAGCACCTCCCCGGTGAGTTCTGGGGTGAAGCCGTGACAACGGCCGTGTACCTGCTCAACCGTTCGTCGTCCAAGAGCATTGGTGGTGAGACCCCGTATAAGCTGTGGACTGGGAGTGCTCCCGGCGTCGAACACCTGCGCACGTTCGGGTGCATCGCCAACATGAAGGTGACCACACCCAAACTGAAGAAGCTCGACGACCGAAGCCGTCGCACGATCTTCGTCGGGTATGAACCCGGGTCCAAGGCCTACCGCCTGTACGATCCGGAGACGCGACGCGTTCACATCAGCCGCGACGTCGTGTTCCAGGAGCAGGAGGAGTGGCGCTGGGGTGAGGAGCAGCGCACTGCACCTGATGACTTCATCGTCGAACACCTGGAGCCATCGGTCATCACCACCACCACTACCACGACGGCAGCCACACCTGGAGCCTCTACCAGTACGTCTACGACATCGTCGAGCCGTTCTTCTTCGACAACGCCCGTCCACGCCACGCCGGTACAAACTATCGGAGGAGGAACGCCAGAGTCGACGCCGGGCGCGACGCCAAGCTCACTGGCGCCCCAGAACTTGAGCACACCCATGTTCGTGTCGCCACCGGGCACTGGCGCCTCAGAGCAGCTGGACGCGGAACACGATGAGGATGCACCTCTTCGATACCGCCACGTCGACAATATACTCGGCCCGGCCACACCGCCGGGGCTTGCAGCACGAGATCTGGAGGAGCAACTGATGCTCGCCAACGACGCTGAACCTGCGTCGTTTCAGGAGGCGATGCAACATGAGAATTGGCGGCTGGCAATGCTCGACGAGTTCACCTCCATCGAGGACAATGACACCTGGGTGCTCACTAATCCTCCAACAGGGGTAAAACCAATCGGGCTCAAGTGGGTGTACAAGACGAAGCGCGATGAATCCGGCATTGTCACCAAGTACAAAGCAAGACTCGTAGCAAAGGGGTACGTACAACGCCATGGCATTGATTTTGATGAAGTATTTGCACCTGTTGCTCGGCTGGAATCAGTACGCCTTCTACTGGCACAAGCTGCTAGTGAGGGCTGGGCAGTTCATCACATGGATGTGAAGTCGGCATTCCTAAACGGTGAGTTGCTAGAAGATGTTTATGTTGAGCAGCCACCAGGATTTATGGTGAAAGGGCAAGAACACAAAGCACTGCATCTAGCGAAGGCACTCTATGGACTTCGACAGGCACCACGGGCATGGTACTCCAAGCTAGATGAATCACTTCTTAAGCTTGGTTTCTGCAGGAGCAAGTCTGAACATGCAGTTTACCTTCGTGGCACAGGAGCCAGGCGACTCATTGTGGGTGTGTATGTGGATGATCTTGTGATCACAGGAGCTGATAATTCTGATATTGACAAGTTCAAGACAGAAATGAAGCACACTTTTCAGATGAGTGATTTGGGTCTGCTCAGGTATTATCTTGGTTTGGAAGTACATCAAAGTGAAGAAGGAATCACTGTATGCCAAAGAGCCTACGCTGCCAAGATCCTAGAGAGTGCAGGCCTGACTGGATGCAACATAAGCCATACTCCTATGGAGCCAAGACTAAAATTGAGCAAGAATAGCACTGCACAAGCTGTTGATGCAACTCAATACAGGTCGATTGTTGGCTCATTGAGATACCTGGTCAATTCCATACCAGATATAGCCTATGCAGTGGGCTATGTTAGCAGATTTATGGAAAGTCCTACAAGTGAACATTTGCTGACAGTAAAGAGGGTGCTGCACTATATAGCTGGCACACTTCATTTTGGTTGCCACTACAAGAAGGAGAAAGGGGCAGAGCTGGAGGGCTACAGCGATAGTGATCTTGCGGGTGACATTGATACTAGGAAAAGCACCTCTAGTATTCTATTCTTCTTGGGAAAAAACTTGATCACCTGGCAGTCTCAGAAACAAAAAGTGGTTGCACTTTCCTCATGTGAAGCAGAGTATATGGCTGCAACTACTGCCGTGTGTCAAGGGATTTGGCTGGCACGGCTGCTTGGTGAATTGAAGGGCAGGAGGCCAAGTGCCTTCAAACTCAAGATTGATAGTCAGTCAGCCCTCCAATTGAGTAAGAACCCAGTCTTCCATGATCGGAGTAAACACATTGACACAAGATTTCACTTTATCCGTGATTGCATTGAGGAGAAGAGGGTAGATATTGAATTGGTTGGGACCAAACATCAACTGGCTGATTTTTTAACCAAGGCATTGGGACGGGAGCAGTTCTGTGAACTTCGTTCAAGAATTGGTGTCGTCGATGTTCAACATGTGCGCAAGGCTTAGGAGGAGATTTGCTGGATAATCCTTGCCTCACACTATAGTTAGTTAGTTTTGTTCTCAGTTTTTTTTTCAGTTAGCATGTGCATGAGCTCCGGGGCTTTCAAGCCGTTGTGGACGCCGTGCGTTCGGGTGTGTGTGCATGGCGAGAACAGCTCGCGCATGGTCAAGGGTGCCGAAGTTTCAGCAGCGTCGTTGAGCGTGGGTATGGACGCGTTCTTCCAGCGTCATGCGCCGGACTTGTAGGGCACTCATCTATTTTGTAATCGCTAATAAAAGGGGAATGAAAAACCAGAAAAGCTGCGGTCTTTTGAGCAGCACAAACTCTCGAGCTCATCGTGTTCCAAGTGATTGCGTTGAGTTCTCCTGCGTTCAAGTTATTGTCATCGTTCTAGAGCTCGTCGGCTGTCAAGAACACCGGTTGGTCTCTAACAAGCGCCACTACAAACAAAGCGATCAATGGGACCTTGTATCTTAGCAAGAGGCACGTTACCATAGAGTTGGATCCACTTGCGGAAGTGCGGCTGAACCATGGGCATGGAGTCGTGTTTGCCGACGTCCAGCGCGGTGCCGGCTGCTTCGGCGCGGAGCCGCTTGATATCGCTGAGGTTCCCAACGAAGAACCTGTACCCCGGCCCGCTCACGCCCTGCGCTCGGAGCCTCTTGGTGATAACGTGAGGGCGCCACACCAGGTAAACCAGCGCGCTGAACGCCCACGACGCCAGCAGCGCCGCGACGGCCGCGGCTGCCAGCCAAGCCAGACCACCCATGGTCACTCGATCTCCGGCGACTCAAGTCTGCTCTACTGATCTGTAAGGGCGAGAAAGAAATCTCCTCAGCACTTGACCGCTTGTTCTCTACTAGCTTGGTTGACACTTCACACTGGTTCTGATTCGAGACTCGATTGGTGTTCGTTTGTGTTGAATGGTGAGACTCGAGCCGGGATGGGGGTGTTATTTATACCACCGCTTTCTATTGCGCCGCGAGCTGCGGGCGCAGGTGCTTGGCGGGCACGCGGGTTGTCGTGTTGAGAGGGACTGGGAGAGGTGAGATCAGTGATGATGCATATGAGCTTCGTCTCCACGTGGACCAACGTCTTCTGGTGGGAACCCGCCTTTGCGTCCCCATCAACAAGGACTGCCGTACTGCCGTTATGCAAGCTTCTGGAAGAACTAGCAGTTAAGAGTGCTCGCCAACATCCTACGCTGGACTACCTAGATTAAGTTGTACGGAGTATTGGATTCCGATTGCAGCGCATAATTTTGTGATTTCGTAAGGACTGTATGTACCATACATGAGTGTTTTTGTGGGATTCTAACGCTTAAATTTACTATATTTTGTAGCCAGGTCGGTTTCCGTTGACCAGGTGCTACCGAACCATATTTAACAGGGAGAAAAGGACCGCACGGTAAAACAAACTCCAACGTCACTTCCGCCAGTACAAAACAGAATCCAGAAAAGAAAGGGTACTGGAGCCAATCCGCGCAAGACTTCAGCGGTTTTCCTTATCACCGTAACTTGCGCCGCCATGAGTTTTTTTTTATTTAATTTTTTTAATTAATATTTTAAAAAAACCGCGGCGAATTAATTTTTCAGAATCTAGACCGTTTTAATCGCGCCAATCGTAGTGGCGTGACTTTTGAAGGAGCCGCGTCACGTGGACCGGCGCAACTCAGGCCATGTCAGCCGCGAAATCCCCGCTAGACGCCATGCGAGTCGCGCCGATCGGACTGGCGCGACTCCATCTGTTTAGCGTGACTCGCGTGGATAACAGTTAGCCACGAGCCCCACGGCTTCTTGGCGTGACTCGCGTGGATAACTTTTTTGGGTATCATTGGTATTAAAATGTTTCATTTTGAATTATTTGTTTAAGGTAAGTGGGGTCATTTGTATTCGAAGGAGCCAAAGAAAGATTACAAGTCACCGATGTCGGCGGATGGTGAAGTGCCTCCACCGCTTCCTGTTCCGAGGTATGAATGTAATTCTATTGCCGAGGTGATTCAATCCAGACATCTAACAACGGCAGCACGTGCATATTATACGTGCCCTAACAAAGGCTATGTAAGATTATTGTATTCATTACCGAAGGATTACATTAAATAATAAAGAAATACATAGGATTAACATAGATTTTACAGGGTCATTGGAGTAGTTGCAAATTCTTCCAATGGATTGATGATCCAGAGATGGTAGACGAGAGAATTCTACTATTTCCACATGACCTATACGAGACGGTCCGTTATGAAGCTTTTGAGCTATGGTTACCTCCACCACCAAATTCTCCTCCTATGACGGATGAGGAGAGGGCGGAAGCATCAAAAAGACGTATTCACAATCCGCCGTTGTGCAATTGTGGTCGTTGGGCCGAGCTAGAAAGGTCGTCTGCTGGTTTAACATACACTCTATTTTTTCGTTGTCCTAAGAAGTTCATTGTTAGTAAAGTTAGATGTGAAGTAATTTTTGTGGTAATTCGTGACATTGCTTAATATTAACAAATACCATGTCATCATGTAGGATTGTGGGCGAATGCGTGACTTCTAGGAGTGGATATATGGTCTAAAATCTCACTATCCAGAACATGAAGATTGGCTAGATTTGAGTAACAATTTACACTTGCCATACAATGAGATGCCTAGGTTTTGTGCCTAGGTTTTGTGTGACTTCCAAGGAGTGGCTCCGTCGGAGCTGGCATATGGATGGTACTGTGGTAACACAGTAGGTGATGATGATGTATGGGTAATATACTAATTTTGTGATATTTGTTTGCATTCTTCATGCTCATTTTCACTTCAGTAGAATGTTAAATACAACTTGTACTTTATTATGCAGCATACTCAGAGGTGCAATTGGGAGGAATAGAGGGATCAGGATGAATTTTACGCGCAGCTGAAATTGTATAATCCTAAACAAAGGGAGGTTTTGAGAAGCAGAAGAAAAGAGATCCGGTATGAGCATTTGACATGTCCCCCAAGATGAATCATTGAAACAATCAAGAGAGAGTTTGGACTTGATAAAAAGAAGGATAAGCATGATGTCTATGAGATTGCATTGAAGTATTGGAGAGAGAATCGAGAGAAGTATCCTCCTATGGAGGCATGGAATCATTTGTCCCCGCCATGGCATACAACATTTACTATGGTTTTAGAGTGTATGTCATGGTGTAAAGAAATAATAGAGAAGCTAGCCGATCTAGTGTACCAAGAGGACTGTCATCAAAAAGAGCTAGAAGCTTAAAGGGCTAGAGAAAAAGCTTACTATGAGGCAAGACTAAAGGACCCACATTCCTGAGAATCGTATTTTGCTAGGTTGGAGGAGAGCAAAAAGAGAAGGCTAGAGGAAGAAGAAGAGGCAAGAGAGCAGGAAAAGAGGAGACAGGAAAAAGAGGAGAGAAATAAGAAGTTGCAATTTGATGCGGATGTGATAAAAGAAATAGTGGCCCACCTTGACAAAGGCAAAAGTATAATGAACCCATGTGACGATGAAAATAACTAATTATCCTTTGTTTTAATTAATGTTAACAATGATCTATGATCTTATTTTTATTGTTGTTGTTGGCGCGATGGACATGGCGCGATGGACATGTAGTACTTATTATTATGGTTTTTTCTATATCTTGTTCTGATGATGTAGTATTGGTAGCATATGAACAATGTTACTGATTTGATGTTGTGCTATTACCATGTAACGTACACTATGTTACGTTTGTAATCACGTACTTATGTTGATGTGACATGTCGTATCTATCAATGTGACCTTTCATACTGATCTCTGCAGCAGCTCAAAAATCTAATGCGAATGGAATCAATGCAACTTGTAACAGAGACGTCAGTGTCACAGAGCATCAATACTACTCTTCTGCTAAAGTTGGAGCATCCCATGCGAGGTGCAGAATCCCGCAGACATGGACTTTATCCATGGACCCTTGCTTTTGTGCTTATAAAATGGAGTTCGAGTGAACGATTCTCATATCACAGATCAAAATGGCATCCAACGCAAATCTGAGGCTAGAAATCCCACCATGGAAAGATCGTCTATTCTATGAATGTGGAGAGCGAGCTAAACTTTCCATATACTATGGTCGTAGGTATTTTCATTGTCCAGAATTAGAACATTATTGTCAGGTAACGATAGTAGCTCATTCAACTACTTACATTTACGCATTCATATGATTATACTTTGTTATATTACTAAAGTTGAACTGTTTGTATTTTGTATATACAAGCCATGTGACTTTGAAGAATGGTTAGACAACACTCCTGCGCCAAACAATGTTCTATGTATCACTAAAATTGAAAGTGATGCTGACTACAATACACGTATGGAAGAGTATGAGAGGATGCAACGCACGCTATTTGATACCTAACTACAACTACCTGAAAGAGAGATAGGACTCAAGATGGGACATGTTGAACTAGGTAGACGTCGATGTGCCCGTATAAGAAGATAGTATTCTGGCGCTGATTAGAAGGAAACTTAGTTTATCAATGCTATCATGTATTCCGCAGTATATGTATGCTATGTATTGCCATGTATCTTCCTTTGTCGTTTATGAATATTGTAAACTACTAGACGTGCATGAAAAGTCCGTGTACAAATGCCCGCATGCGTAAACAGTGCAGATTCGCTGTGTAAACAGTGAAGATTTCTGCGTCACTTTATTTGATGTGACTACATGTCCTTCGCGAATCAATGCAGTTCCAACTACAGACCATGACGGCTATAAAACCCACCCATTCTACACTCCACCCAGATTCAACAATAAGCAACCACCAGTAGTAGTGGTCATGGGAGGAGAACCGCTGTTAAGCCACCACCTGTGAGATACGATGAGAGTTCTTGTCCATCTTGGTACGACCAACATATTCCCGAGTTAGAGATTTTGGTATGGGAAATCCACTACGTCCATATGATAGTCGTAAGGAAGAATGGCCTTAGTGCACACATGGGCCGAAATGCGTTGTACAAATGAAGGTGGAAGGTGATGGATCTGGTCGTCGCTTCTTTTGGTGCCCTAAGGGAGAGGTTTGTATGCCGTTACATATTTTGTTTCATTGTCATTGCTTATGTTACGGGTAGTTCATAATATTCAGTTCATTATTTAGTGGTACTACGATGAAGAAAACTGTTGCTGGATTGACCCAGCTCCTGTTCCTATAACCGAAGCATACATCAAGTTCCTTGAAAAATGGATTAAGCATTTGTACGAGGAGTTACGTGACTTGCAAAGACGTGTTGGTGATCCCTAACACATTATAAGCATCGTTGATGATGATCCTACAATGTGCGATGATCCGTTTTGCAAGTGCCCCCATCACAAGTCCAGACCTGTGAATCCACTAGTGCCACCGCCAACAAACTATGCGCAGGGCATGTACTATGTGTGTGGATTGTTTTCTCAGTTTTAGCCGCACCATCATTATTGTGGGATGTAATCCTATGTGTATGACTGTTCTATGTCATCGCTATCTTAGTTTATAATTCCATTGCGTATGACTGTACCTTGGCTGTGTCCTGTCGTATGTAATCTTATGTGTATGACGCTTCCGTTGTAGTATGTAATCCTATGTGTATGATTATAATGTTTCAATGTTGAAAAAAAACCAAGATATGGACACGATAAATAACTAGTCGCGCCACGGGCCTGACGATTCCAGAGAGGGCCTGCATTTTTTGGCCCAGAATACTCGCGCCACCTTGCCTGGCGCGACTAGTCACGCCACGGGCTCGCCGATTCCAGTGAGTTCCGGGGAATTTTTGGCCGGCCCAATCGCGCCACTTGCTCGCCGATTCCAGGGAGCGCCAAGGGGAACTAATGGGAATTGACTCCGGATGTCTTGTGGTCTCTTGCATCTTGGACTGCATCAGGGGTCCTCATTCCAATAAGATCCTCCGCTTGATCACGCCACCCCTGCGGTTGCACCCAACCACACATTGCTGCTCCGTCAATGGGTAGCTCAAGTATCATAGCAACATCCATCAAAGTGATGGTGAGCTCCCCACATGGTAAGTGGAAGGTATGGGTCTCCGGGAGCCATCGATCTACCAGTGCAGTCAGTGCAGAGACGTCCATCATCGGTAACCCCGCATTGACGATACGAGCGAGTGGTAGAAAACCAGCTCGTCATATGAACGGCGCATACCTTTCGTCCCATGCTAGCGGATTGTGGGTGCGGGCACGAAGCGGTCGTAGAAACTGCAATTTTAAAGCAAATCAAATGTGAGCAATGGTCACCATGTTTACAAAGTAAAAAAGAGTGATGAGATTTGAAAATACACTTACACATCGTTCATTCACCAAGAGGTGGGCTCGATGCGTCCTGTCGTAGTTCATGTCAAGGAGCGGGAAGACCGGGTGGGGTGCTATGTGCCTGCAATACGAAATAGTTAGTTAATACGAACAAAAAATAATACATGAAGAGAAACATAAAACCATGCAATGCATTTTTATAACTGTGAGGAACTACTCCCCACTGTTGTATTCCGTCGGCTTTTACTACGACGTTTCGGTTTGTTCTTAGGACCTAACTTATGCCTCTCCATTCGATAGCCCTCTTTATGGCATATAGAACAACATTGTTGTACAGGGTCCTCGTTAAAATCGCCGTAACCGTAAGCATCAAAGCCATAACCTTTTTTCATATCATCCATTTAATTTCGTAGTCGCTTTTTCTTTCGTCTACCCTTTTTGTTCTTACATAAGAAAGCATCTGGAATGTAGTCAAGACCAGTGTACTCGGGCCATCTAGTCTTATCAAGACATGGTTCAAAGGGGGATTCTCATGTTTTAAAGCATGCTTGCTTCAAGTAGAATGGACTCAAATATGTACTACATTCACTGTCCACACCTCTACCTCGACATGCTGTGATAACATCTGAGCATGGGACATAGAACAATTGAGGTGTCTTACATGTGCATGTAACATTGTCTCCTATCTCCACCCTAAATACACGACCTTCGGATCTTTCACCACCAATGTTTGTGTGAGAAACAGATCTAACTCCGTACATGAATTGCCTTGGGTTGAAAAGACGAGCTTTTTGGTTAGTTGAGATAAGCCCTTGAGTATCTAAGTGTTTAACTATGGGGGCTCCCCAATTATCTCTAGCTTCAATGCCCCGTCGTGCCTTCAACCACCAGTTCACAAAATAAAAATTGCACTTCTGGAAAGTGAATTCTATAATAGCAAAAACTGGCAATCCTCGGATGCCTTTTAAAACATTGTTGAACACTTCTGACACATTCGTTGTCATTGAGCCATATCTAGATCCTCCATCATCATAAGCTAGAGCCCATTTATGTTTTTCCTATCATTTAAAAGATTGCAGCACTTTTCTAACCGTTTGTCAAATTGTCTCTCCTCCATAGACATGAAAACTCTCTTGAGAGATTTGATAACCTTCTAGCTTTTTCGACTTTTCCAGATGTTTGCAACAAAGTGTCGCATGCACCACCTATGAACTAGTGCAGAGTATCCATGGAGTTCCTCTGAGGCTGCATTAAGCAGACCTTTATGCCTATCTCAAATCATGCATATCTGCCTATTTGACCTTATGACATGGAGTCATGTGTGTTTAACAAACCATGACCAACTCGAGTTGTTCTCACTCTCCGTGATGGCAAATGCTAAAGGAATCAGTTGATCTTTGACATCAATGCCAACTGCTACCATTAATGTCCCCTTGTATTTACCGGTCAGAAAAGTGGCATCCACACTAATCACTGGTCGACAATTACTAAAAGCCTCAAAACACTAAGAAAAGCACCAAAACACACGGCGGAGCACAGGTTTCATCATTCCCTCATCATCGGAACCTAGCATTCCTTGGGTATCTATGAAATATTTTGTTCTAGGATTATAATAAGCAATTGCACTCAGAATTTTAAGTACAGTATTATAAGACTCTTTCCAATCCCCCAAAGTTCGGCCATAGCAAACTGTTTCGCCCTCCATGCCTTGCCATACTTCACACGGTAACCGGTGAAACCATGTATAGCCTCAATAAGAGATGCAACAGTGATGTTGTAGTCAGCCCATAACATTGGAGCAATGCAAAGTCCAAGGTACCTTGCCGTGCCTTGTGAATGCACTTGTTTAATATGGGATGTACCATACGTGTGAGGTTGTCTCACATTGGTCACTTTCCAACGTTCACCATGCTTCTTTTGTATACAGGCCCAAACACTCCGAGTACAAGTTGCATGCTAACACTTGATTGTGTACCTCTCTTTCTTTTTCGAGTTACACACATAGTAAGGTCTGTGTGCTGCACTGCATAGTCCTCGAATAAATATTTGAGATCTTTGAGTCTCAAAAGTCATAACCTTATTGATGAAAGGGTTCTGAGTATCACTAGGTTGATCTCGTAACCTAAAGCCATTGTCCGTTATAGCATCCTTCGTCTACTAAGGTCGGCATGCATTGGGCCCTTAGGTAACCTTACATTCATATCTTCCAATGCGCGCAACTCATCTTCATTGTATATTCTACTTCAATTTATTTCAACATCACCATCTATGCTCTCATGTTTAACAGGTGGCGCTCCATCAAGATCACTAACATCCTCATCTTCGGAACGTACTTCGTTGTCATGAAAATCACCCCCTTCACTATCCGACGATGACTCCTCAACCCTTCCGAATATATTTCTTCTTGGAGTTCTCTTTTCTCTACCTCAAAAATATCCTCATTGAAATCATTGTTAACAACCGTCCAATCATACACCGGTGACATTGATGGGTTCTCCACATTCTGCTCCAAACAAGGTTCCGCTGCAGTCGATACCTCAATTGGCTCCTCCTTCAAACACACATCTTCACATGCTAATGGAATATAACCAACTTCTTCCTCCTCAACTATATCAACTATAACCTCAGCACATTTCACTTGAGCATCTTTCAAACAGTCCTTATAAAGGTTCCAATCATCTTCCAAAGCTAATTTCAATAAAATGTAATGTGCTCTACCACCACTTCTCGCATCAAACCGACCACGAAACTTAAGACCACTATCCACTCCAATAAATTATTGATTTCACTATTGCCTCAACTTCACAAAAAGAAGGTAGTTTTTCAAATGAAATCACTTCTTCGCACCTCTTAACCGCTTCACCATTTTCATTCAAAATGCAATGATAGAACAAAGGAACTATACAATCCATTCAACAAATACCACTCTAGATTTCGGAAATTATCTATCACAAAACAAAAAATAAATAAAAATTAGTAAACATTGAAAAATTACAAATGCACACTATCATATACATTAATATCGTGGTGCAATATGATAATCTATTGATATAACGTGCCTCAAACAACCACATTCGTGCAAATTATCAACTAAAAATCTTCACATTTCACTAAACTCTACCTACCTCAAAATCTAACAAAATATGCATAAAAAACAAATCTACTCGGATGGAATAGCAGAGCTACCTTCAAGGATCAAATTCTCCAAGTTTGAGGAAGGGGGACGGCCGATACTAGCCGGATTTTTGAGCCTAAGTCGCGGCGAGGAGAGAGAAGCCGGCGTCGGACGCGCGTGAGTGGCGTAAAAAGAAAGGAGGAGGAAGAAGCCGCGGAGCTCGCGGCTGTTATCCACGTGAGTCGCGCCAAATAGATGGACGCGACTCCAATCGCGCCAGTCCGATCGGCGCGACTCGCGTAGCGTCCAGCGGGATTCCGTTACTAACGTGGCCCGAGTCGCGCCGTCCACGTGGCGCGGCTCCTTCAAAAGTCGCGCCACTATGATTGACGCGATTAAAATGGTTTAGATTCTGAAAATTTAGTTCGCCGCGGTTTTTTTAAATATTAATTAAAAAAAGATTAAATTAAAAAAAAACTCCGCCGCCACCGGTGCTCCCAACTCATGGCGGTTCCCCAATCAACCATCGCTTGGCTCCATCTTTGCTAGTCCCGCTGTTCCACCAGCCAGAAAATTAGATCATCCCTCGAGATTTCTATGCACTTAACAACTGATTCCTATACTTATACTGCATTCTCCCTTAACGAATACTAAGCAGCACACTCTTACATAATTTTTCTTGGTTTAATAAGACACTTTGAAACCAATTTTCTTATTGGACAATTCTGTAGCATAGCTGAAGTTCAGAAGAGGTTCAGTTGTAATTCACATACGCTGTCCTGCAACTGGATTACATAGCATGACTGGTTTAATAAAAATTATTTATCATTTGTGTGAAGCACTTACTAGCCATCACAATATATATTTGGTTCATCCTTGTTGAACAGCGATCGATGCCTTTATTATAAATTAAGGAAAAAATTTCATTGATCATTTGAACATGTTCACCTTCACCTTTTTAACTGAGCTACCCACTTGAAGAATAAAAATAGGGCCCTGTTTAAGAGCTACACACTCAGAGAAATAAAAAAGAAGGCCCTTTTTGAGCTACAATTTTGCGGAACAATACACAACGGGTGCAATAACAAAGCATCACAAAACGTGATTATGAATGTTCTCTACGGGGAATCCAAAAGATGCCCAGTAAAATTGCTATACAGATTCGAGTTGACACAAAAAAACAAGAATCCCAGTATCAACCGAAGATTATTCTTTTGTCTCGGTCATCTGAAGCTCATAGTCAGCATCATCTGCTTCTGGTTTGCTGGCTGTCTCACCGTTGACAACAAGCTCAGTATTAAAGATGAGAGTTGCACCATCTGCATGCAGAAAACTGACAGCGATCAAAGAATTGCAATAAACTGTAATGGTAAAAAATTAAAGAACAAATTGTTAATGTGATTACGCTATCTCAAATCTGTTAAAAATGACCTAAAAAACCATGTACTCAAGATGAGTAGCACAAAGTATCATACCAAGAATAGTTGGCGGGATCAAGTGATCTTTGGTTTCTGTTTCTCACCAACGCACATTCCCAAATGTCCCTGATCCCATCCTGAATGAAGTACAGAAAGCCAGACACAGAACTATATCACAAATGAAATATCGAGTGACCAACGCAAACAATTGTTGATGTGATTACATTTGATTGCTTGGCCAATGCCGAATTCAAATTCAGTTGAGTCACCCCTTTCAAAGCTTGAATAAAAAAGGGCTGGTTAGAAATGTTTCCAGGTAAATGACCAAAAAAAAAGAGTATGATAGCTCAGACGAAAACTACTGTTCAACATGATTTGTTCTTTAATATTAAAATTTTCTTTAAGCAAAAAGGGTTTCCTGAATTCTTCATTGCCAAAACAGAAGGATAACCTATATGACAAGGATGACATCAGGATAATCTACACTAGGCCAGAAACATCAGCGCCAACCAATATCAGACCCTTCTATTTCCTGAATTCATATGAGACCTTATTGCTTATTGATGTGTGAACTAGATGATTAAAAGACCATTGACTATTATGTAAGACTTTTTTTTGTGGCATTTTCAGTACAAGCACTATCATAATGTCATGAATTATGTGCATTCTGAGTCCCAAACAGCCTAATACTCTGAAAGTTCTGCACACTATTGATCAAATAAGAATTTTATGACAATCGAATAATTGAGATCATCATAATAATCTGTTGATAGTTGCAAAGCCAAGCCGGATGCTTCTGCAGATACTGGTTTTTGCCTCATCGTCCCTTGAAACATCAATCTAGTACTTTATCAATAAATAATTTGAGTATACACATAACTCTACTTATTTCTGATTCAATAGTAGTTGGTTTGAAATGATTTTTTTTTTGGGGGGGGGGGGGGGGGCACAGCCATCAGATTCATATTGCAACTGAGAAAAAAGTAAACCAATTTGGAGAAAGAAAAGAAGAAAATGAATCACCTATGCTCCGTCTGTGTCATGTGCCATACATCTTGGTTCCTAGTGAGTTTCTCATTCATCTACAAGGCATATGTAGAAAGATTAAAGTTACAAAAACATGTGCACAACTGGCTCTATGCAACAAACATATATAAGATAAAATGCTCGCATGAGCAACTTTCTTTTTATCCACAACTAGATTTTGAAGCTTAAGTGCATCTCTCTCACCTTATCATTTACAGCTTTAATAACAGATTCAGAAACGAGTTGCTTTCCTTCTCTCGTGGTTTCAGATAACTGGACTTCATAACACTGTAGTAGAAATTTTATAGGAATAGTGGAAGGCGAATGCATCGAGTAGAAGCTATGTTTTCAACTGACCAAGAAAATACAATGAACAGCAGCAGACAATCTTAGAGCGTAACTGAAGTGCACCTCTTCAAGCTGGTTTGCGAGGAGGTGATTGTACTCACCCACTGTCTAATGTGAAAAGCGTAGCATATAAATTTCAGGAACAAAGTACCAGCAGGAAAGACAGTAATTCAAGTCACATGAATAAAAAGTTTACTATTTCAGATTTTCTGCTGAATAGAGATCCACCAATATCTGAGTTGTCATTGCATAAACAGTTTACACAGTTGTCCCTAGAGTAATCGTTGCTCCAAAGCGAGAACATGAGCTCAGAGGTGCTGAACCTGAAGCTAGAATCCAATCCCTTCCTTTCCGCATAAATTACTCTCCAGAATCCTAAAATTCAGCATCGAGCTGATCACTCGTAACTAAAACACCACGAGATAGAGCAGCACTGAGACCGTATCAACAGTCCAGGTGCAATCCCGATCTGTCACAAGCATGAACACTCCTATCATTGAGTAAGAACTCAAGAAATTAAAGCATGATTTGCCACGTTAATTAAAATACAGCGCAAGAATATTGAACAGGGGATTAAAATGCAATCCCAATCCAGGACGCCGGGATGACGGCGTTGCCACGCCTCCCCTTACTCTCTTCGTATAGATCCAACGAGACAAGCAACCAAAGCAGAAGCACATTATTTGTACGATAAAGGTTGCTATCAGGAATTACAGCCTGTATAATTCGAAAGCACCCATTGATCAAACACTAATCTAAACACAGAATACGGAGATCAGCACCTCGCAGATCAGCTGTGGCGATGGATTAGTGAGGACCTAGTTTGGTGCTGTGTGAGCACAGACCATGCTACAAGGACTCCATCGCCTCGAGCTGTGCTTCGGCGGGGTGCGCGCAACAGGGCCGGCTCGGTGCAAATTACTGGGCCGGAATGGGTTAGGAAAAAATAGGTCTGGTCGAGGTACATATATAAACAGTTTCTTAGTTGTATTAGGGGCAACAAAAATGTAACAAAACAACTATTATCTCTACTTTTCCCTTCCCAATCCCTGAATCCGCCGCTACTCTCTCTTCGTCGGCGACACGCCGTCAACATTCTGGTATCAGTCGCTTCGATCCTCGGCCCTGGCGTCGTCGCTCCACTTCACCCGACGGGCTAAACGCGACGGTGTGATGGATCCCCAACTGCAGATTGTCCTCGAGACCATCACAACGAAGCTTGACGACATCGACTCTAAGTGGGAGTTGAAGATCTCGGCGCTGGAGTCATCTACCTCGGCGACATCGCAGGAGTTGTCGACAGTCGGCGCCGTGCGATGGCTTCTTCCATGGCAGCGATCGAGTGAGCACAAGCAGCAGCAACGGATCGCATCGATGCGGTGGAGGCGTCCGCCCTCACCCGTGTCGTGACGCTTGAATCGGCCACTGTGGCTTTCGATGCGTGGCGACCGTCGATTGAAGATTTAGTCGACGCCATTCATCAGTCGATCGAGTCTCTCAAGCCTGTTCGACCGCAGCAACCTACGGCTCAGGACATCGGCAACAACAAGTCCATCCTCGGTACCCTTGGGTCGGCGTCCACGCGCACATCTGCCGGAGTCAAGGCCGACGGCCCTAATGGGCACCGCGACGACATCAACTACCGGGATCAGGGTGCGGGTACCGTGTTTACCTATGCCCTTGACCCAGTCAAGGGTACGCATATCAACCTATCACCTAACGTTTTTACAGTTCATCCCGAGCCACAGTCACAGAACCATCACAGTACCTCATCAGGGTCACCTCGTGTTCACTATAGTCAATTACCTAAAATTACTTTCCCCACTTTCAATGGTGACCACCCACGCTTATGGCGTTCACGTTGTGAGAGCTATTTCGACATGTATGATGTCGATCCATCTCTGTGGATCAAAGTGCCGTCGATGCACTGTGAAGGAGCGGCTGCGCGCTGGCTGCAGTCTGTCTCCAAACGCTTACACAATCTGGATTGGGTTGGTTTTTGCCATCTGATATATGACCGTTTTGGGCGTGAACAGCACAAGTCCTTAATTCGACAGTTGTTTCACATCAACCAAGGAGGATTAGTAACGGAGTATGTGGAACAATTTTCTACCTTAGTAGACCAGCTCTCGGCCTATGAAGCTAATGCAGACCCGCTCTATTACACTATGCGCTTTATTGATGGCCTTCGTTCTGAGATCAAGTCTATTGTTATGGTTCAACGTCCGTCGAACTTGGACTCTGCTTGTGCGTTGGCTCTTGTGCAGGAAGAGGCGCTGGATTGCAACAAGCGCAAGGAAGTTCGCTGAATTGACCTATCTCCCCACAGGATGGTCACAAGATCAGCTCTGCCACTGCCTCTACCTTCGAAGCCGGACAAAGCTGTGGCTGCGGTACACCCTCAGGCGGATCCAGGCCAAAATTCACGCTCTGCTGATGACAAGCTTACGTCTCTGAAGGCGTATCGCCGTGCTCGCGGACTTTGTGATCGTTGTGTAGAAAAATGGCGTCCGGGTCATCGCTGTGCGGCAACCATTCAGTTGCAGGCCATGCAGGAGGTATGGGATTTGCTTTCGAGCAATGAGTCTAGTGCCGGTGAAGAGAAAACTACAGAGACGACACCTCCGCAGGTTTTCATGGCTCTGTCACAAGATGCTTTTCAAGGTCATGATACAGCTAAGTCACTGCAGCTTGTCGGCTCCATTCAGGGACATTCAATTTTGATTCTGGTTGATTCCGGGAGTTCACACACCTTTCTGTCAACAGCGATAGCTGCTCAGTTGCAAGGGGCCAAACCATTGTCTTCGGCCGTGACAGTTCGAGTTGCCAATGGCCAGATTCTTCACTGCAGTACTGAGTTTCATCAATTGTTGTGGTCAGTTCAAGGGGTTCAGTTCTGTTCTGACATCAAAGTGTTACAGTTGCCTTGTTATGACATGGTGGTGGGTCTTGACTGGCTTGAACAGTATAGCCCTATGCGTGTGGATTGGGCTAATAAATGGTTGTCCATTCCTTATGCTGGGCGTCAAGTTTTGTTAATTGGTCATAATGCTTCTCTTCCAAAATCTGCAGTGATTCAGTTGTTGCTTGTTGAGGACACTGTCAGAATGGGAAGTGGTCGGAAAACTGCCTGTTGACGTTGCTGCTATATTGGCTGACTTCAAGGATGTCTTTGCGGTTCCAGTTGGGTTACCTCCAGCCAGGACAGGTGACCATACCATACCTCTTATACCCGGCTCTAAGCCAGTCAATGTTCATCCCTCTCGCTACCCCCCTCATCTTAAGGACAAAATTGAAAAACAAGTGCTGGAAATGTTGGATCAAGGGATCATTCAGAAGAGCAGTAGTGCCTTTTGTTCCTCCGTACTCTTGGTTAAGAAGAAAGATCAAACATGGTGCTTCTGTGTCGATTACCGCTACCTCAATGCAATGACTGTTAAACGCAAATATCCTGTGCCATTGTTTGAGGAACTCATGGATGAGTTATCCCATGCAACTTGGTTCAGTAAATTGGATCTCAAATCCGGTTATCATCAGATACTATTGCAGCCCGGGGAGGAACACAATACAGCATTTCAAACACACCAAGGTCTTTTTGAGTTTCGAGTGATGGCATTTGGCTTGACTGGCGCCCCAGCAACATTCCTTTCAGCCATGAATGCTACATTGGAACCGGTTCTTCGGAAGTTTGCTCTTGTATTTTTTTGATGACATCTTAATTTACAGTGCTTCATGGGATAATCATTTGGAACATTTACACACAGTGTTGCAGCTTCTTCGGAAAGATCATTGGCAAGTGAATCTTAAGAAGTGTACTTTTGCTCAACAGAAGATTTCTTATCTCGTTCATGTGTTGAGTGCCGATGGCAGAGCTACGGATCCAGCGAAAATAGCAGCTATTCAGAGCTGGCCTGTACCCCAGGATGTTAAGTCATTGAGAAGCTTCTTGGGATTAGCGGGTTACTACCATCATTTCGTAGAACACTATGGCGTTATCAGCAGATGCCTTACGGATCTGTTGAAGAAACACAGTCTGTTTGTCTGGACAGAAGACCATACCCAAGCCTTTAACACTCTCAAACAAGCTCTGATTTCAGCACCCGTTCTGGCTGTCCCTGAATTTTCTAAGAGATTTGAAATATACACTGATGCTTCGGCTACAGGTGTGGGAACTGTTCTAACTCAGCAAGGTCACCCCTTAGCATTTTTGAGCAAGGCTTAGACCCAAGAATCAGGGACTATCGACTTATGAGAAGGAATATCTAGCAATTATCATGGCAGTTGCTCATTGGAAGCCCTACCTCCAACTGGCCGAGTTCACAATATTTACTGACCACAAAAGTCTTCCACAACTGAATGAGCAGCGTCTTAACACCTTGTGGCAGCAGAAATTGTATGCCAAGTTAGCTGGGTTGGCTTATAAGATCGCTTACAAAAAAAGGCAGTGGGAACAGCCCTGCGGATGCCTTATCTAGAAAATGGCAAGGTTCATTGCATAGTTTGGCGGTTTCGCAGAGTACTCCGTTATGGTTACAGGAAGTTCGCGATGGGTATGCTAAAGATGATCAAGCTCAACATTGGATTGCTAAATTAGCTATCTCTGAGGATCCTAATCATCAGTTTACATTCAAAGATGGAATCCTTCGCTTCAAAGGGAAGATATAGATTGGCAACAACACTGTCTTGCAACAGAAAATTATCGCAGCCATGCACGACAGTGCCATTGGGGGACATTCTGGTATTCCGGTTACATACCGGCGCATCAAGCAGCAGTTCGCATGGCCATCTTTGAAATCTTCAGTGCATGCTTATGTTAAGTCTTGTGAAGTCTGTCAAAAGGCCAAACCAGACCGGTCTCGCTATCCCGGGTTGCTTCAACCTTTGGCAATTCCTCAGCACGCTTGGCAGGTGGTATCTATAGACTTTGTGGAAGGGCTGCCATCTTCTAGCTCTTACAACTGTATTTTCGTGGTGGTTGACAAATTTTCGAAGTTTGCTCACTTCATGCCTTTGAAGCATCCATTTACAGCAGCTCGGGTCGCCAGGGTGTTCTTGGACAATGTGTATCGTCTCCATGGAATGCCCCAAGCAATTGTATCGGATCGGGATCGGATCTTCACTAGTACATTTTGGCAACAGCTGTTCCTATTGGCGGGTACATCTCTTTGCATGAGCTCCGCTTATCATCCACAGACGGATGGCCAAACAGAGCGTGTCAACCAGTGTTTGGAGACATTTCTTCGGTGTTTTATCAATGCTTGTCCCCGGCAATGGAAGGATTGGCTTCCACTTCCAGAGTTCTGGTACAACACCAGTCTGCAATCTTCCTGGGATGTTCGCCTTTTGTGGTAGTTTATGGCCAGTCTCCTCACCATTTTGGCATTTGTGACACTTCTGCCGCCCCAGACCCAGACCTCGCTGCATGGTTGAAAGACAGAGAGATCATGACCAAGCTTATCCAGCAGCACTTACTGCGTGCCCAGCAGCGCATGAAAACCCAGGCTGACAAGCGAAGATCGGAGCGCTCATTACAGGTGGGAGACATGGTATACCTGAAATTACAGCCATATGTGCAGACTTCTGTGGCCACTCGTGCTAATCCCAAGTTGAGTTTCAAGTACTTTGGACCCTACAAAATCTTGGCCAAGATTGGGCAGGTTACTTACAAGTTGGAGCTGCCACCATCCAGCAACATTCATCCAATTTTTCATGTGTCCCAGCTCAAGGCGCACATTGCCCGCACTGATCAGGTGATTCCAAATTTACCCGAACAGAGTACTGCTCTACAAATCCCTGTGCAGGTCCTTGCTCGGTGGGTCATCATGCGTAGCGGGTCTGCCATTGCTCAAGTCAAAGTGGCCTGGTCCGGCTTGGACCTGGAGGTGGCGACATGGGAGGACGAGGAAGCTTTGAAGAACCGATTTCTGATGGCGCCTGCTTGGGGACAAGCAGCTTCTGAAGAGGAGGGGAATGTGAGCACGGACCACGCTACAAGGACTCCATCGCCTCCAGCTGTGCTTCGGCGGGGTGCACGCAACAGGGCCGGCTCGGTGCGAATTATTGGGCCGGAATGGGTTAGGGAAAAGTAGGTCTGGTCGAGGTACATATATAAACAGTTCCTTTCTTGTATTAGGGGCAACAAAAATGTAACAAAACAACTATTCCTCAGTATTATCTCTACCTTTTCCCTTCCCAATCCCTGAATCTGTCGCTACTCTCTCTTCGTCGGCGACACACCGTCAACATGCTGCCGCAACATCTAGGGCATGGGAGGCAGGATAAATATAGGAACATGGAACCGAGAAATTTGATAGCATAAAAAATGTAAATAATACTTACTCTGGTGATGGATTAGAGAGATGCAAAAATCAAAATTCCCAATCCAGGACGGATCTTGTGCAGCACTGCGGCAATGCAGATGTGGGTGTGCGCGGCAGCCTGGATGGAGGCGATGCTGGCGCCCGACGTGGATGGCTCGGCAGCACGGCTGAGATTGCGCCGGCAATGTGGACGCGATGCAACGGCGACTCCGGAATCGATGGACTCTGCCCAGCAGCTCACCTGTTCAGACGGGAGCAAGACAAGGAGATTGAGGGAGACAAACCTGGGATGGGGCAACGGGGCCAGCTCCTCTCCCGCCAGGGAGAGGGCGACGAGGCACTGCAGCGCCAGATCTGCCACCGGATCCTCCTCCACGGCCTTCCTGGTAACTACGCTGTCGAGGTCGGTGGCCGTTGTGCGGGGAGTGGTCGCTGTACACGTGCGACGCACATCGAGACTACGAAGCAGCTGTGCAGCGTGCGTCGCGGTGGAGCCGGGTGCATGGAGCAGCCGTGCACGTAGCTCCTGGGGCGGGCGGAGTGCAGAGGGGTGACGGCAGCCAGCAGGGAGAGGAGCAGGCAGTGGGAGCCATCGACATCTAGCGAGGAGGAACCAGGTGAGATAGCAGCAGCCAGGAGCAGCGGCAGTGGATCTAGGCACATGGGGTCAGCCGCGTGCGGATCCGATCGGAGAAAGCGCGGCTGCACGGTGGAAACAGTGTAGAGGGGATGGCAGCGCTCAAATCGCGGGATCATGCAGAGCAGTTATGAAAGCCGAGCCGGACGGTGGTTGAGCGGGTTGAACCAAATTTGAATCTTTGGCCTGGCTACAGAATCACAATTCTGTAGCCAGTTATAATATATATATATATATATTAGAGATCAAAAAATTTGTAGTTCTTTATCAGCTACTCCAAAATTTGAATTTCTTTATCAACTATTAATATTAACTTTGTTTTCTTATTCGTCACTCTTATACATTTGGAGACTTAAAAAGACCTTTCTACCCTTCTTTCAATTTATCTTAAATTTTATCATTACCCAGGTTTGTGGATATTATTTAGTTTGGCGGTATCTAAAATTTCACAAGAAAAAAATTATACTTACAATTTAAATTCAAATTCAAATTTTAAAATTTAATCTGAACTATTTTATTTTCTTTTAAACTTGTGGGCCATAATGCGAATTTAAGAGATAAAATTGATTTTTATAACATTCACTAAAATGGGCAATAAAAAATTAGTAAAAAAATGATTGAGGGGCAAACAAGTCTTTGAAAGTTGCCTATAGGAGGTGAATATAGGCAATGACTTGAAATTCGAGTCTCAAAAACAAATTGATCAGTAAAAACAGAGAGCGGACTAGTTCGATCAGTCAGACTTGTCCGGTGGTAGACAAGTCTGGCCCTTACAGATAAGTCCGCTAATCGCAACGGAAATAAATCAAATACAAAACCAAAAGATGACAAGAGACACGATCATTTTTTACCGAAGTTCAGCTCCACACAGAAGCCTACATCTCCGTTGAGAAGTCCACAAATGACCGGGTTTCACTCAACCCTAAACCTCTCCAAGTGACCACAAAGATCAACTTGGTTTTCACTAGATCATTGAAGGGTGATACAAACCTCTCGGATCTCACCACAGCGATCTTAATGGATTCCGAGTGACATTTAACCGTCTAAGAGACAATCATCAATAGTAATAAGTCCTGCAAGACCTGCAATGAAAAGATCAAGTGCTCAAATTGAATCAAGAGATGAAAAGACTCACGATCTCCTCTGCTTTCAATCAAAACCCTAGGGGATTCAATGAAGAACGAGAGGAGGAGAAGAGGTGGATCTCAGAGAGTCTCAGGGCGTGATTTGAAATGATATGCAAGCTTTTTGTTAACCCTAAGATGTGGGGGTAGGGGGATTTTATAGATCAATCAAGGATGACCTTTCAAAAATGTCAGGAGCGGACTAGTCCGAAGGTTCGAACAAGTCCAGACATCGTGCTCAACGGTAACATGGTCATCTCTCTGGAGTCTGCAGAGGGCACAGACAAGTCCACTAGCAGACTAGTCTGGTTGTGCAGACAAGTCTGATCAAGCTGTGGTGTAACCATTCTAGAGTCCGCCCGCTCACCGGACAAGTTTGAAAAATAACGGAGTGCTCCTTCTCTAGAGTCCGCAAGCCTTGACGGATAAGTCCGGGCCCGGACTAGTCCGGCTATGCCGAAGGGAACAAGAGGTTCAGACAAGTCCGAAGAATAACAGAGTGCTCCTTCTCTAGAGTCCGCAGGCCTTGACGGATAAGTCAAAGCCCGGACTAGTCCGAAGAGGCGGACTAGCCCGCAGCTTGGTCCGGACAATGTTCGGTGCCGGACAAGTCCGGACACCCGGATAAGTCTAGGGTGAGTTGCATGCTCACTCTCTAGAGTCCAGCCACTAGGCAGACAAGTCCATTTCCGAACAAGTCCGAGACACAAGTCCGGAGCTAGTAACCAAGACACAAAGATTAAGATTAATGTTGAGTGGGAAATGTTAGAGCACTTAACTATTTTTGAAACAAAAAATGCAGAACCCCCCTTGTTAATACGGTGGTCCTATGACTCAATAAATACAAAAGCTAGAAACTCTGAAGCCAAGGAGCCAACATTTCTCTTTTCCTTTTTGGAGGTCAATAAAGTTCCATGAACATAGTTCCTGCACACATACTCACAAAATGTCATCAAATGCTTCTATTGTTTGTCACAATTCATGTTAAAATCCACAAAGGATTCTAGATGCACTTTCAATCTCTCTCTTTTTGGGTGATTGATGACAACCAATAAGAAGCTACAAAGATAATCAAAGGTTACAAGTTAAAGCACATATAAGCTCCTCCTAAATCCATGCACAACAACACATACTAAAATAATGATAGAAGCTTATACAAATTTCAACTTGTAACTAATAGCAATATGTAATGAGATAGATAAAGCACAAAGCAAAAGTCATGATCTACAAAATATTACAAACCAAGTTTTAAAAACATACATGTCCAAATAGTTCACACCAACAATAGATAAAAGATGGATAGATAGATATGAGCATAGATAGGAGCTTCTCTATTCCTCACCCTTTGACATCAAGACACCAAAAAGGAAAGAAAAAAAAGAAAGAGAGAATAGCTGGCGGACTAGTCCAGGACTGCGGACTTGTCCGGTCCTCGCAGTCTTGAATCAAGGAGCAGATTTTTTATGTTGAGAGAAAGTGAACCATTTGACAATTTTTCAAAAACATCATTATGCCTAGTGTGATCAGAAACAATCAATAATTCAATCAAGATTACACTTTCCATGATGAAATTTTTTAAAACTTTTGAAATTTCAAAAAACAAAATGCAAGATATTTTGCAAATCTTTTATTTTCAAAATCTATCCTATGTCACATCAGATGTGCAACAACTCAAGCCACATTCTGAGAATCAAGGATATTCAGCTCATTCCTAAGTTCACAAAAATATCTCTCATCTAGAGGTTTCGTGAAAATGTTGGCTAGTTACTTTTGTGTGGATACATGGGAAATTTTTATGTCCCTTTGATGGAGTGGTCTCTTGAGAAGTGATGCCAAATGTCTATGTGTTTGGTGCGAGAGTGCTCACATGGATTGTAAGCCAGCGTTATGGCTCTCTCATTGTCACATAGGAGTGAAATACAGTTCACCATAATCCTTTAGAGTTTACCGTATCCAAAGAAGTTGAGCACAACAACTACCGGCTGCGACATACTCTGCTTCGGCTGTGGAAAGGGTAACGGAATTTTGCTTCTTAGATGACCAAGACACTAGATATCTTCCCAAAAACTAGGAAGTCCTCGATGTGCTTTTGCGGACCACTTTGCATCCGGCATAATCCGCATCGAAATAGCCAATGAGATTGAATTTTTAGCCTTTGGGGTAACATAGTTTTAGGTTTTGTGTCTGAACTAAATATCTTAAAATTCTCTTCACGGTCACTAAGTGACATTCTTTTGGATCGGCTTGAAATCTTGCACACATACACACATTAAGCATAATATACGGTCTAGATGCACATAAGTAAAGGAGGGATCCAATCATGCAGCGATATACCTTTTGATCGACAGATTTGTCCTTCTTGTTGAGATCAAGACAGATTTGTCCTTCTTGTTGAGATCAAGATGGCCATTAGTAAGCATGAGAATCTTCATTGGCTTTACATTTTCTATGTCAAACTTCTTGATCATGTCTTGAGTATACTTTGCTCGGCAAATGAAAGTCTATTCTCTTAATTGCTTCACTTGAAATCCTAGGAAGAATGTTAGTTCTTCTATCATAGACATCTCAAACCGTTTGGTCATAACTTTGCTAAACTCATCAGAAAGAGATTTGTTAGTAGAACCAAATATAGTGTCATTGACATATATTTGGCATACAAAGATATTATTAGAAAATTTCTTTGTAAAAAGAGTAGAATCAGTCTTCCCTATTTTGAAGCATTTTTTGATGTGGAAGTCCCTTGGTGCTTGCTTCAACTGATGGTTCGAGTACTTTTGATCTTCAAAACCTGGTGGTTGCTCAACGTACACTTCTTTCTTGATCGGACAGTAGTGGTGGTCGCCGGTGGTGGGCGGTGTCAGGGTGGGGGTGTCGCACGCCGAATTAGCGCGGCAGCGGTGGTGGGTGGCCGCGGAGGCGGAGGAGGCGTCACGCCGACGAGTGATGGCGGCGGAGGCAGCGGGGGAGCTGCTGAAGCGGGCAGCGGAGGCGCGGGGTCCGGTGTGGGGCACGCGGCATCGGGCATGGTCGGAATGCGCCAGATCGACCTAAGTGTAGAATAGGCTATTCTACACCCTGGATGTAGAATAGTTCTATCGTGTATGTGTGTCTATATATATAAAACGGTGAAGAACAGCTTATTCATCACCCGGACCCGAAGTCGGCCCAGTGCGCACCCCCAACCGCGCCTCCGACCACGCCCGACGACCCCACGCCCCTGCACTCTCCGCCGCCCTTGCTCCAGCGACGCCCTCGCCACCGCCACTCATCGGCTTGCGACGCCCCCATTGCCGTGCTAAATCGGGATGCGACGCCTACGCCACCCCGCCCACACCATGCTCCCCACCGCCCGTCAAACCTTCTCTCGTTTTCTATGTACGATGGCGGAGAAGAGGAACTCAGGGGCTACAAACCGACACAGCTAAAGGATTCTCCGGTGATGATGACGATGGCGACTGCGCCGTGAGGTCACCAGAACCCTAGAAATTACATAATGTAATGACGTGATCCGCATTGAGGAAAAGAAATTACTGAAGAAACCGATGAAAATTGCTAAAGAAGGGAAAATTACTAAACGAGTCAAGAAATTACTGAAGCGATCGTAACAAAAAATTACTGAAGATAAGATAATGAAAAAAGTTGGTCTGTTGGTGGGCGCGGGTCACAAGCGGGCGCGGGAAGGGCGCGGGGGCGTGCCGATCGTTTTTTGTCAATTGGCTTGGTCGTTAGCTGGTTAATTGTGTATAGATGAAGAATAGCAAATGTATATATATACACTATTCAACACCCAAGGTATAGAATAGTTATTCTACACCCTGGGCCAACTGACCGAGCTATGTCCCGCCCGCGCGTTGACCGAGCCTGCCCTCGTCTCCGTCTTCCCGCAGCGCGTTGACCCATCTAAAAAAGGCACATTCAATAATTTTCTTTAGATTATTTTAGTAATTTCGTCACGTTCAGTAATTTCCACTATATTTTAGTAATTTCTCCAGATTTCTTCAGTAATTTTTTTCCTTCGAAGCAAATCTCATCATCAGCGAGCTCGCAGCGTAGCCGCCGACTCTATCGTCACCGAAGAATCTCTTAGCTGTGTGGATTTGTACCCCCAAAGCTTATCTTCTCCATTGTTGAACATAGAAATCGAGTGAATGTAGCTCGGCGGTGGGGGGGCAGGGCGGCAAAGCGCCAGGGGTGGCACCGGCCGTGGTGGTGGTCGCGGGCGGTGGAC